>ML782795.1:146075-220480 GCA_009831015.1 Picea engelmannii
ATGACATCCACGCGTTCGTGCCGCTCCCGCTCGCTGACCGTCGAGACCTCACTGGTACCTCCCAGCTAACGCTAGGGGTACTGCGCTTCCTCCTTAGCCCCCCGAGCCGCAAAGGGGCCACACACTATCCAGAAGGTATGTCTAGCTTCCCATCTCGCCTCGCAAGGCCGAGCTACCACTCCTATCCGAGCTGGAAAATCCCAACTCCTCACAACTAATCAGTCAAGTCACAAATACGGCAGCGTAACGTTACGCTAACAACCGATCCCTTTCTTCCTCATCTCCCTTTTCTTTTATAGAGTTTTGAGACCCCCCAACTTTCCTAATTCACATTTTAAATTAATTTTCAATAAAATATTCTAAATATTCTCCATCGCACAAGTGTCATCCATCCCCCTCCTTTCTCCAATAAATATTTTCTTTAAATTTATTAATTGTCTCAAATCCCTCACCCACCTAGAGTTGCTCCTAAATTTACTCCTAGGTGTTCCTAGATCCCCTTACATGTTTTAAATACTTTCCTAAAAAAAATGTTACTAATTTAGCTCAGATTAGCAGGTTCTTAATTGTAGATTCCTTATTATGTTGACGTTGCTTTTTACCATAAGTTCTCATCTTTCCTTTATTAAGTTTTCTCCATTACTTAGTTTCCTAATTCTTATTATTCCCTTCTTTCCCTCTTTATTAAACCAAAAAAGACAGTTGCGCTATTAAATCTTTCCCTTTTATTACTTAATTAATATCTTTTGTACTTTCACATGTTAAGAAATAATTTCTTCTTTGCAAATTTACAACCACGGATTTGAATTAATTTCTTATTCTCTTTATTTTACCCTACAAACTTTATCAAGACCAAAAATATAGCTTAAGTGGTTTTTGGTTTAATGTTAAATTTTTTTTTATTTTATATATAACACACACACACATAAATATATATATATATATATATATATATTTGATAGGGTAAATTTCTTAAGGTCAAACAAAAATTTACCCCTAGAGAAGTTTTAGACTTAGGACTTAGATTTTGAACTAGGCAACATTTAGTTAGGGAAAATGTTTAAGGATTTCTTAAGGTGTTAAAAGTCTCAGGGCCTTCTAGGTTTTTTCCTTCATCAACATCAATGTGACATGCCCTTCAGGACGCACCACGTGCTCCAAGGGTGCCACTCGCCTCATTTGTTTCCTTTGCGCGACGTTCCCTTCAGGAAGCACCACGTGCTCCAAGGGTGCCACTGGCTTCTTATGCTTTTTTTTTTGCAACGTGCCCTTTAGGATGCACCACGTGCTCCAAGGGTGCCACTTGCCAACTTGACTGATTGGTAGACATCAGTAACCCCTAGAGTCAACACTTTGCCAAGTGAACTTGTTGGAGACTAAGGGCTCTAAGGAATAAGGCCCCCGCCTTATTGCGCGCCCCTTAGAATCATCGTGAGCGACTATCGTAGTATGCCCTCACGACATCGTGGATCCTCTCAAACTAGGTNGAGTGCTAGTAGGCTGTGGCAGGTTTGTTGTCAACCCCTCTCCCTCAACCTCTCTAGAAATCGTGTGTGGCCCCTTTACTCCATATGTGAGGCTGTTCGACAAGATATCGTCAACCTGCATCATCAACAATCATGTCAGAACATGTGAAAATCATATCATCAAATCAATGAAATGTCATAGTAAATAAATCAACCCAAATAGCACACTCCCTGACTCAATCTAGAGTCCAAGGGGTTCTAGCGATGCCTCTGCATCCTCAAGGTCCAAAACCATGTACGCTCCATAAAACTGAGTCAATAGCACCTGTCTACGTCAAAGCAATAAAATATCATGTCATCTATCATAACACATCATAATCAAGGATAAATGTTTTAACATCATAAAAGTCCAGATCACTTGCGAGCAAGTGTCCTCAAAGAATAAGTTTTCTAAGTGCGCCAGAGCGGGATGTTACATTTTACATATATGTAAAAGAATGTCTTCTCAACCGAAAAGAGTATGGATATAGTGATACAATAATTTTTATTTTCCGGAGCATGGATATAGCGATACAATAATTTTTATTTTCCAAAGCATGGATATACTGATACAATAATTTTTATTTTCCATTGAACATTCATATTGACCAATTGGAATGAGTTTTCATCCAAAAACCTTCACAATGTTCCTATTTTAGGATTCCTTGTAGAAGTGCATCCAAAGAGATTATAATATTTGGGAAAACATAGAAAGAGAAAAGAACACCCAAATCAAACTTTATTTCAACCACTCAATGCATAAATTGACATGTATTATTTCAAGAAATTAAAATAAATTTTTTGTGTTTCAAATGATTCCTTCCAAACCAAAATGATGATGTGAATTCTCATTCCATGGCATTTACATTGACATTAAATATTATAAAATAATCTAGTTTATCCGGGTCATATTTGTACAATAAGGACGTGACATACAATCAATGTGAAGATCAGGGGAAATAAAATAAACTCTAAATTGAATAACCATGAAGGAGGTGACATCCAATGAACATGAAGATCAGGGGAAATTAAATAAAATCTAAATTGAATAACCATGGAAATGTGAGTTCATGCAAACTCCTTTACTTAACTATCTAGAGAGACCTCTTTCACAAAGAAGAGAAACATAATAAGGGGAGTTATATGAATGAGATTTTCCTAGGATGGTATAAGAGAAAACATACATTCTTCCATCTAGATTGATGATCAAAAGTATAATAGTTGACGAGTCAACGATTTTTCTAGATAGATCCAAATGTTCAATCTGAAAAAGAAAGAAACAAATCTTGAGGAGAGAGTATTTATTTAATCTGACCACCAACACACATATATCTTCGGTCTACTAGAATTCACGACCTAGATTTATAGAAGAAGAGTTCATGTATTTTTGGGTTTTGAATGAACGTGGTAGAGTTATAAAGAATCCATGCATTTAATTACCAATAATTCTAAGAGTAAAATTTGGGTTGTTACACAAGGATTAGACAGAGTGTTGGACATACATGGATTTGTTGATGCAGAATGGGTTGAAGATATGGATTGTGGAAGATATATAATTGGGCATGTGTTTAACCTATTTGGAGGAGAAATTAGTTGGATGAGAAAAAGATAGTCTATAGTGGTACTCTCAATTATAGAATCTAAATACATGGCATCCACTCATGCAAGAAAGGAATAAGTATGGGTATGAATATTATGTTAAGGTATTTGGTTTGTACAAAAAGATGTAAGTATATATTTTGTCAGTCAGAGTGCAATATTCTTGGTGAAAAACCTGGCTTATCATTCAAAGACAAATCATATTGATGTTCAAGATCACTTTGTGAGAGACATGGTTAAAGAAAAGAAGGTGTTCCTAATGAAGGTTGACACTTTGAAGTTTTTGGTAGGTTGATTAACAAAGTTTGTGAGCACCGAGAAGTTCTCTTGGTGTAGAGAAATGATGGGCATTGCTTCCCTCGATTTTTGACTATGTATCATGTGATCCCTTGTATGCAAAGAAAAGAACAAGTGAGAGAATTTTGGGTATGTGTTATATTATTTTCAAAACCAAACATAGTGTCTACATTGTGTTCAGTGCGTGGGGGGGAGGGGGTCAAAGGGGGGTGTGATCCCCCAAAATTTTTTTGACAGTTTTTTGCATCTATTTTTAGTTTTTTTTTGGCACATGGGTTTCATTGATGGTTTTCTAATTATGATTAAGGAATTAGGGTTGTCGACAAATATGAGTCAATATATTATGGGTTTTGGATGATGTGGGATCATATAGTATTGTAAACAATGAAGATGATGATGAATAAATAATTAGAGGGGAAACTTTAAATAGGTTGTTGGTTTTCCCATTTTAGGTTTCCATGTAATGTGTGTGTGTCTGTAATTGTATCTACTCTATTTTTATTAAGAATCTATTTGAAATAATTAATTGTACAAGGTTAAAATAAAAAATATTGAGCTTCGTAACCTTTTAGCGATCGATTATGCAGTGGGATGCGAATTTACCTATTTTGATCGGTTCACCCTAAGCTCAGTTAGGGATTCCTCTGACATGATTTCCTACTCTCCCTTGGGAATTCCAGTCCCCCATCACCCGATCCTTGTCAAAAAAATCATGATCCTCTCTAGCGGATCCCATGTCATTTTTGGGGAGAGGGGAAGGGGACCCCTCCCTAAAATCCATGATTCCCACCATGATGAAGGAAGATATAGACAAACTCATTGCAAATTATGATGGAAAAAAGGAGATCCCAATGATGAATGGGTTATATAAAGAAGCAGCATTGTATGCCCCATGGGAGGAGGTCGATCTAGGAAAATCCAAAAGAAGATGTACATGCATTTCCAAGACAAAAAAAATACAGAGGATAGAGATTCCCCCAGTGAGAATCAACGTCAGGATTCAACACATGAGAGATCATGCTCTCATAGAAAAATCTATCAGGATCTAGTCATTAGAATCACAAGATGCCAACTATAGAAAAACCAACTCCTACTCCAATGGAAAATAGATTCAACCCTCTGGTTAATCAACCGAAAGAAATCAATGCCACCAATACAAAGGAGTATCCAACACCTAAAATAAAACATCCAGAACTAATGCAATATCATGAAAAAATCTCATATTAGGGTATGCATAACAAAAAACTCAAAGAACAGTCAATTTCCAAAACCTCCACCTCTCATGGTTCTCCCTTTGAAAACCCATACTAGGAACTTGACATTCTCATGGATGAGGAAATGAGTGATATAGATCTAGGATATCTCGACCTCCTTGGGTTGGAAGATGCATGTCGAAGTCATGCCTTCAATTCCATCCCTCCAACGTAGGTTCAACTACTTAGAGAGGCTTTGCACAAATGATAATCCAAATCCAAACTGGGAATTCAGAAAATCCCACAAAAAGAACAAAAAAAATAGTAAAGGACATAAAAAAGTGAGGCCATAAAAAATATATGCAACGCATCAACACTCTAGGCACTAGGCTAGTTGAATCAGGGAAATATTCCCAGCTAATGGAGTTCTTCCCTTCCCACAATCCTAGTTCCCAATGAAGCTCATCTCATGGAATGTTCGAGGCATCAATGACCCCACCAAGAACATAATGGCCCGAGCATTAATCTCCTAGAGAAATTCTGGCATTGAAAGTATTTTTATTCTAATTATATTATGTTTTTCATAATCCATCTTTCTTTTATTTTCTTAATAAGATTCTGTAATTTTTCTTATTACCAATGGTACAACAAATAGCTACTAAAAATCATAGATATCCCCATCACGTGTAACTTGATATATTGTTGGAGTTTGACTTTCCATCTTCGAAATTTCCGTTCCTACCTTGTAGGTTTTATCTCTCTAATGTATTTATGAAATTCATTTGTAATGATCTATGTATACTTCCAACTGACTTTTATCCCAATATTTAAGGTTAAGTAAAGTTTTCATGGTCACTTCTTTAATTTTTCCCATGGACAGTGTAAGAAACATCTATTTCATTCTATTAAATAGATCATTTGGCTTGTTTGTCTCTATATGTGTTAGGATAAATAAATTTATATGTGGTGGCAAAGAAACACATATGATTTTTCTTTTAAATGTGTCCAGTGTCGAATATTATTTGATCTTCTTGTCTGACCTATGTTTTTGCTAGTTTTTTCTATATATTAACACACACCTAACATGATTCCTTATTTTCATGAGTTTTCATCTCATTGAAGTTAATATAAACTGTGTGAAAAGAAAGTGTATAAACATAGGAAGATGTTGTTGATTAAGGTTGGTTTTCATTGATGTCAACCCTTGAAGAAAGCCTCGTAGCACAAAGGTTGGGTAATGGACCCAAGATTGTTTGATATATAGATGACTCATTATTTTTTTATCATGGTTGATAATAATTAGAAATGGATGAACTCCAAAGTGGTCTCCTTATGGTGAAAGCCCTCATGGGAAGACGCTTTGTGGATTGTGTTATCCTAGAAGTATGGTTAAAGAACCCATGCTTATTTGTGGAATAATGAGATGAACGCCAATGAATTTGTCAATGGAACTATCCTATATGGATAGTGATTGTCATTCCATTTTTGGTGGTATGTGGAACGTCACATAACTACCCACAATTAGAGAGTTATGGCCATGAGAATTTGGAGAACCCAGGTTTGGGTAATCGAACTAAGTTGTTTTGATGGATAAAGGTATGAGTTTTGATATATTTATAGGTAATACTATTCTATATGGATATTACATGTCATTCCATTTCTGGTGGTATGTGGAATGTCAGATAGCTCCTCACGGTTTGAGAGTTATGGCCTTACAAAGTTGGATGACCCTCATATGTCATCTAGAAGGCCCAAAAGGTCAAAGTAGTCAAAGTGGTTTCAGATTTTTTAAAGGTAAATAATAAAGTGAAGTGACGAGTGCACTATAATTCAAAGTGAATACAAAATAAATTATTTAAATAATAAATTTAATGGAGAAATTAGAAGTGGGTTAACCCTAAAATAAGGAAAGTCGACAAAGTGACCTAGAAGATGTTTTTAAGGAAACCAAAGGATATCTAAGCCAAATTTCTAAGGGAAGGTGAAGAAAAGAAGGACGGAATTCAAGGAAGGATAAATTCTTTTGATGATGTTTTCTAAGGTGTTTTGGGTAAAAACATCATAACTTATTCATAACAGATCAAAATTTAGTAAGACAAAATGTGTTGGTTAGAGTATAGTCTATAGTATGTTGTTTAACATTTTCATATCAATTCAACAAATATTTTGTGTGGGGCATTCTCTACAATGTCACTCTCTAGAATAAGCTAGAATTCAACAAGGTATGCCATTTTTGCTATAATTAATTTTATGAGAGGTTACAAGTAGTGAAACCTGGAGGAACTACATAAAACACATTGAAGAACATTATGTATCAGTTTCAGATATTTATTCATTACAAGTACAAAGTTATGATTATTTCAAATCAGGGTTGTTGACTAATCCAAAACTAGTCACGTGAGACTAAAGAAAAGTTTGATGTAATTTCTAGTCTCTTGTTGTTTAAAGTTAATTAAGGTTTGTATTTATGCGATAATATACACTAGGTATATTAAAAAGTTATAAATCATATTTTGATGATGAAATTGATGAGGGATTTTGGTTGAGGTACAATTTGGGTACATGGTTAAGACAAGTAGTTGATGAGCTGGCACATACATGAGGTGTACAGTTGATGATGTTGGTACATATTGATGAGTAGTTGACACATAATTGGTACATACTTGGAACAGGGTTGGTTGCACTTTTTTATGGTATAGGTTGATTACAGATTGTTTGGTACAAGTTGGTTCATGGTTGATGCACTTGTTTATCGTACAGGTTTGTGCATGGTTGATGCACTTGTTTATGGTACAAGTTGATTACAAGTTGAGGTACAGGTTGTTGCATGGCTCAGGTTTATTGGTAAAGGTTTACAATGATATATCTCACAGTGATAGTGTGACACTGGTTCGATCATTCTACTTCTACTTTAGGGAGGTTGGACGGGGAAAGGACAGGTGGTTGTAGCCACCTTCCGGTTGTAGCCAAAGAACTTAGGGGGTTGTAGCCTCCTTCTGGTTGTAGCCAAAGAATTAGGGAGCTGGATCTTCCCTCAAGTTTTATCCTGAGAAACTAGGGGGTTGGAGTCTCCTTCGGGTTGCAGCTGGAAAACAAAGGAAGTCGATGCTTCTAATGAATGTAATTATTCAAGACATATAAGAAAAAACATTTCATGGTTTTCTCCCGATTTGTGTTTCCACGTAAAACACTGGTGTACTTTGTATTTGTGTGACTGTTCATTTCTTATTTCTCATTATTGGATAATAATTCTACATTGATATAACACTTGGATTAGTTGGAGAAAAAGGATTATAATTACGCTATTAATGATTCACCCCCCCTCTCAGTAATCCAATAGATGCCCTTTTCCTGAAAACGTTGTCCGTGAGTAGCAAGAACACTTTGCTGAGGTTGATCTACAATTTCTCTCCAGGAAGAGGGCCTCTTTGTAACATGCCTATCCAACTAAAATATTTGTAAGAAAAAAAATATTTGTAAGATTCCTATGACAGTTCAGTATAGTACCAACTGGTATATTTGTAACATGTCTATCCATTTGAGGTATATTTCTATTTCTGTGGATATTCTTGCATATGTATTTACAAGTATGTTGACCTTGGAATCTGTTAGGACCGAAACAACAACCTAACGATGATCTCAATCCTATTACATTTTTATAGATGTGCTACTCCTCTTTAAGTTTTTCCTAGGGCGTGTATAGTTCAAATGTGGGACTTAGAGAATTTTTATCATAATGACTTAAAGCAATAGAAAATGATACAAAATGTTTTTTGTTTTGTTTTTTGAAATAAAGGTTCTTGGAAAATAGGACCAAGAATCACACACATTAAACATTCAAATTAAATAAACACAATATTCTCACATCCAACATAGTTTAAGATAAAAAATTATGAGCACATAAAAATAAAAGAAGATGACCGTCATGCATAAAGAGAACTAACTTTGAATTTTGAAAACAATGTTACAAGGCATCGTCAATATTGTTCTCGAAGTACTTTTCTTTGAAATTTATCAAAAAATATTAATGTTTGTTACATATTCCTAGAAATTTAAATGCATTTTTCACATAGACTGGGATTGGGGCTCTCGTGGACCATAAAAGAAATAAATACAAGAAATAAGATTATAGAAAGAAGAAGTGGATGGTGGTAGAGAGAAAGACCCGAAAAGAAGAAATTGGAAGTTATTAGTGTTTGGTTAGACATTTCTATTTAAATAGGTGGAATAAATGGATTGATAAAGAAAGCATGATTTGATCAATATAGACTTACTATAAAGGTATCTCTCTCCCCATTTTCTATTTTCTTGATGATGCCTTTTAATTTCTCTCGTCGACAGATACTCGAATTGTAACGCCCCATATTTTTCCCTTAGGTAGTTAGAACTTTGATTTTCCTCATCTTAGTAATTCATTGCTTAACAACTATTTGGACTCAACAATGTTGATATAGACATGTGAAAAATGTACATCTTGGCCTATTTATGTGTTTCATACTATTATTTTCATTGTTATATGCTCATGATGATGATAACCCTTTGATTTGTTTAAACATGAAAATTAAGATATGGAATTTAGGTACATGGATATCGACTCAAAGTTATGTTGTGAATGCATGACAGAGACAAGCCATGATAAAAATAAACATAGATTTCTTAATTGAATGCCAATATAGATATGGATTCTTATATGAAATTATGATGTATATACATATATATGAGTTATTGGTGAACTAACCTACAGGTTGATGAGCTATGTGATAGCCAAATGACTACAATGATGATGTAACATGGATGTCATAGACATAAAGACGATAGTGTATGTTATAAGTTATAAATTTATGATTCAAAATATTGTTATGATCTGTGGTAAGTGTGGTTTTGGTAGGACACACAACTTGCCTATAGTGGTTGTTTGATGACGTGACTCTAAGAACAATAGTTTCACAATAGAGCTTGATGTAGGGTGTTAACCCTAGTTCTATAAGGAGGGGTGGAGGTATTGCCCACCGTTTATCCTCTGAAACCTAGAGTCGTGGGAGGATTGTGTGAAGTCACGCTCCACTAGACATGTGATGGAGACTGCTAGTTGCCTATTGGGGAAGCTTGGTTGAGATGTATGAAACTTCTGCTTACAGGTTCTATGTGGAGTTAGGTCAATATAGTTGACGCTCCACCTTGGTCCAACAAAGGAAAGGATAGGATGGAAGATGGAAGTAGGTTAGGAAGGAATGATTCTTCGATGTTAGTTCAGAATACTGATTGAGGATTAGAGATGCCACTATTGTTTACTCACTTGGTTCCTACCATGTTTAAAACTCCCTTTGATTTCTTATTGATATTTTAAGTGTGATAATTATTTATGGATGAATTGATGTAATTTTGTTCGTTAAAGATTATTAAATGATGCATTACTTGATCTGTTGTCCTACATGTCTTGGTGATCATATAGGAACTATGCACTAGAGGCAATGGTTGTTTATCATTAGTAAATACATAGGATATGTGTTCTCTAGCTACGCACACATACTCTACCCATGTACAGTAGTACAATTAATTAATGTATTAATTATTAAAGTAAATTATTAACTATTTAATTGAATGTTTATTGAATATTAAATTATATTGCATACAAAATATCTAGAAGCATTAAATACCTTCTTGACTTTAATAGATAGTGGGTGTGATGAATTAAATGAGCATGGTGGGGTGTTATGTACATTTTTGGTAAAACTGTCAAATTACATTTATTAGCTAGCATGAGAAGAAAGAGTTTTCATTCAAGTCATTTATATTTTAGTTTTATTTAATCTTTTCCCCAAAATATAAGTAAGGGAGGTTGATGGATAATAATGAGGGTGGTTGAGGAGACTTTGGGAAGGGTGTATGTAAACTTGATAAATAGGGAGGAGAAGTGGTGAGGAAGGGGGGATTTTGAGAGGTTGGAGCATGATGAGAGGTTGTGAAATTCTTGGAAGTTATAAATTTTGTGATAGTCTTCTTAGAGCATATGTGCTTTGCTATTATTGGAGTCACGTGACTGGAGGGCCAAGAAACCTAAAGGTTTCTTGGAGCTAGGAAGTCATCTAGGCTCCTAGTTGGTTGGGAGGATTCTGTTGTTTCACTCCGGGCAAGTGGGAAAAGAATGCTTGGAAGCATCTAGAACTACATTACAACTGATGAGATTCGACACTAAGGAGGAGGTATTTTTTGGTGGTATTTTGTTATTGATATTTTGTATATACTTTTGTTTTAATTTCTAAATATTAGAGTTAACCTATTACTTATTTCATCATGTTATTTAGATTTATCATTGAGCAAATGTAGAAGAATTGTGTAAATGAAAAACAATGAAATTATGTTCAAACAAAATTGTTATTGTGTATGTATTTAATGAATGATCAAATTCTTAGCATCTTGTAGAGGGGTGTAACATTTTATATCAGAGAATTGGTTTGAATACTAGGACCTTAAGGGCCATACTATGCCAACAATGTGCAATAACATAGATCATAGAATTTCAACACTTTATAAGAAAAATGCATTAATGGTGCAAACGTTCAGGATTTATATAATAGATAGTACAGTATTCAATTTCGATAGCACATAATCGATTTCAAAGATGGATCTATTTCATTATGGATCTCAAATGAAGTTGAACCTATTTTATTTTCCCCATATCCCATAAACCGTGTCTCTCATTTGGTTAACTTAATCCTTTGAATTACTAATTGTATTTTCTTTTTACTACAAAGAAATGGTTGTTCTCCATTATAGTTCCCCTAAAAAAAAACTTAGATGCATTAGATAGTTTTCTATGGAGTTTAAAACACTTTGTGATAGTTTTCATGAAAACCCCTTGAGCAACTTCGGAAAACATTATGTCTCATTATATGTTTTTATTATTTCCAAAGCATTGACTAATGTAGTTAATAATTATCCTTCATGTATGATGATATGGCATTCGCAAATAAACTAAGTGATATTGATGACCAGAAACCATGGATGGATAACTAACAACAAAGATTGATAACCTTGAAAGATGGATAACGAGCGATAACTTGATAACTTTTTAAAAAACCATGATCGGTTATCTCAGAGAGATATATCCACTTGAACAAAACTCAAATACTAGAAAGCCTCAATTTTAGTGTGTGATAAAGAGGTCTATGATGTCTATTGTCCCTAGGTGCCATTAGGACAATACCAAAGAGGTTATGTGGCTTGGATATTGGTTTTCAGGCTCTGGGAAATGCTTCAAGTGTAACAATCCAAATTTTAATATGTATGCTTGAAATCTTACATCACTATCTACTATGCCTTCAAAAATTCTATTTTTTATGATCCTCGTTTTTTGAGAGTCCTAATTTGTTTACAATTTTAACACTTTTTATTATTCAAGAAATAAACACTTTGCAGTTATCACTTTACCGATTATTTTACTGTTGAATTTTCTAAGGTATCTATCATTTTCGTTCAATCGACTAGAAATCAATTGCAAATAGTGAAAGTGTGACATCCTCCTCGTTACGACAACAACTCTTTAATAGGTGCAAAATGTTCTTTTTTTTTAAGGTGTGTGCACGCGTCTAAATAGGAATAGACACACTTGACTCTACGTCGCCACCCGATGACTAACAAGATGCAACCACGATGATCACAACAAGAAGACATAAGGTGCACAACAAGTAACTGCAAGCATTAAACGACCATAGACATAAGGCACACAAAAAGTAACTGCAAGCATTAAATGACATACTGTGTTATGTACAGTACGAACACAGATGGAAGAATCCATAGTAGTAGATTTTACTATTTCTACACAGGAAAGCAGGGCGTTTAATCTTAGTTCTCTGTTTCGGATTGAGAGAATGTCAGATAGGCTCCTGGTCGACTGCTAAGGTAGAAACTAGTAATCTTTGTTAGGAGGTCGCAGTGCTGGGAACTCTGCCTTTAAAGAGCTTGAGACTACTGATATGACCTTAGAGGTGTGTTGCAAGAGCGGAAACCCTGCCTTTAAAGGGCCCGAGACTCTTGATACGACACTGGATTCTTTAAACAAAAATAATCACACACACAGAATTATATACAGAGTGACTAGCTTTATCAAATCGAAGAGTTTGATATCATACAACTGTGAATTTGGACAATTCCAATTATCGTACTAACCCTGAAATTAATTAGCAATCTCAGTACATCCTATATGTTACATATACCATAAAATTACAATAACATTATCTTAACAACCTCACATCTTATGTTATAATAACCTTGCAACTAAAACATCAATCACCAATCCCATTACTCCTTGTATGCTACCAATGCAATGAAGTTACAATAACTTTACCATAAAATAAATCAACATTACATTTATATTACCATAACCTTGCCAATGAATTAATAATAAAAATAAATATTTACCGTAGAATTTAACATGAAGCATTACATTACATGATTCTTCCATTGCGCGCAAGTCTCATTCATCAGGCAACATGTCATTCAATTCTTAAATAATCATGGGTGCGAGAATAAGTAAGTTTAAGCCATCATTAGAAATAACTATATTAAAACTAAATATCTAGATCCACCATCTACTACATAAATCCTCAATGCATAAAAACTAAATCTATTTCAATCATTCACTACATACTAACCACTGCTCAAGTAGCGATAACTAAAACCATCGGTATTGCATCCATAAGGCCATAAGGTTCCATCTAAAACAACACTAAATATACATCAATAAGCCAGTCGGAACTTCGCCAAGGTTAACATGTAAGTAACATCAACTGTAGGCTAACTAGCTTGGCTAAAATTAAAAAAGGGAGAGCCATTAGCAATTGGACACTAAATGCAACCAGTTTTAGCAATGTTAAATGAAACCCATCCTTAATCCAACGTTCCTTCCAACTAGTCATTACTCTGGATGACCATAGAATCTATATCAACTAGAATGCTACCATTAAATGTACAATTAAGCAATCACAAGACCCTTATCACAAGTAATTAATAATTCATTCTCAATCATAGATCAATCAGCAAGTCTGGAAATTGCAATATAGTCAATATTCACCACTCCACTGTAATCATTACACCTTCAAATTGGGCAGTTCAAATTTAACCATGTTCTCGTCTACTAGCTATTAACATTAATTGAAACATCAGCCAAATAAAGTAGCTTGCTATTAATACACACTAACTAATATAAAGTAGTTGTTGTTATGAAAAGTTAACTAATACAAGATAGATTGCCTTTATTAAATAAAGTAGATTGCTATCATTAACCCAAATAATTGAATTGCTAATTCAGAAAACATTACTGACAAGGGAGGTTGCTCTTAACAATAAAGTTGATTGCCCATTATGCCAAAATTGAATGCATTCAATTAATTCGAAATAATCCAATCTCAAACGGCACTTAAAACATGAGCAATACTTTCCTACTTCCAGTTTAGAATACAATCGATTAAGATTTTACGAGGGATAGGGTGTTTGTAGATTAATGGTTTAATATATAAATTTCGTCTCTAACTGAAAACAAATAATTTAATAAACAAGGTGTCACAAGGATAGTGCGTTGTCCTGAGGTTAACAACTGATTAAAAACATCAAGAGCTATCATGTCCAACAAATGTTGCGAGAACGAATTCTCAGATCTAAATTTACAAAAATGAAATGCCCATACATATATTGCCAGAAGGATTTCTCAGATCTAAATTTACAAAACAAAATTGCCCATACAACTATTTCCAGAACAAATTCTCAGATCTAATTTACAAAAACGAAATGCCCATACATCTATTGCCAGAACGAATTCTCAGATCTAAGTTACAAAAACAAAATGCCCATACATCTATTGCCACAACGAATTCTCAGATCTAAATTTACAAAAACAAAAATCCCCACAGTGATATATAAGACGCCCACAATAATAGAAAATGCCCATAGTAATATAAAAATGCCCACATCAATATAAAAATGCCCACATAAGTTTATAAACACCCATAGCAATGTAAAAACGCCCACGACAAAGGTAAAAACGCCCACTGGGATATTTAAACACCCACAGAAATGTAAATACACCCACAAAAGTGTAAAAATGCCCATGGCAATGTAAAAACACCCACGACAAAGGTAAAAACGCCCACTGGGATATTTAAACGTCCACAGAAATGTAAATACACCCATAGAAATGTAAAAACGCCCATGGAAATGTAAAAACGCCCACGACAATGGTAAAAATGTCCACTGGGATATTTAAACGCCCACAGAAATGTAAATACACCCACATAAGTGTAAAAATTCCCACGACAATGTAAAAACACCCACGACAAAGGTAAAAATGCCCACTGGGATATTTAAACGCCCATAGAAATGTAAATACACCCATAGAAATTAAAAAATGCCCATGGCAATGTAAAAACGCCCACCGGGATATTTAAATGCCCACATAAATGTAAATACACCCATAGAAGTGTAAAAACATAGACAACCAATGCAAAGCACAGCGGGAGATCGCACAGATCCAAGGAAGGTCGGCAATGCCAAGATCATAAAATTGTTTTATCTAATACCGACATGCAACAACAGAGTAAGAAGTAATATTTTTATAACTGTCCCACAATTACAATCGCCGAAGAGCAAGGCAAGAAACCAATTAATCCAACAAGAACCCAAGCCGTTTGAAGTTAAGTATTTTTCATCTCACAATGCCAATACAAAATGTTGATAACAATAAGAGAGGGCTAAGGTCCTAATACCTTCTATCATGCAAATGAAAAACATAATGTTGCCTTAACTCCTGCCTCGAATGATGACCCCGCGCTCCGTGCTGCTCTCCTCGCCGACCGTCGAGACTACACCGGTACCTCCCAGCCAATTTCTATGGGTACTCTGCTTCCCCCTTAGCCCCCCGAGCCACAAAGGGGCCACATACAATCCAGGTGGTCCATCTAGCTTCCCATCTTTCCTCGCAAGGCTGAGCTACCACTCCTATCCAAGATGGAAAATCCCAACTCTCCACAAGTATTCAATCAAGTCACAATTTCGGCAGTGTAACGTTACTCTAATAACCGATCCCTTTCTTCCTCATCTTCCCTTTCTTTTATAGAGTTTTTCCAACATCCATCTTTCCCTAAATCACATTTTAATTAAGTTTTAATAAAAATATTCTAAATATTCTCCTTTGCACAAGTGTCCTCCATCCCCCCTCTTTCCTCAAATAATTATTTTCTTTAAATTATTAAATTAATCATTTCCCTCACCCACCTAGAGTTGCTCCTAAATTTCCTCCTAGGTGTTCCTAGATCCCCTTACATGTTTTAAATAATTTCCCTAAAAATGAAGTTGCTAAACTAGCTCAAATTAGAAGGTTCTTAATTGCAGATGCCTTACTGTGTTGACCTCACTTTTTACAATAAGTTCCCAACTTTCCTTTATTATGTTTCCTCCATTACTTAGTTTCCTAATTCTTATTATTCCCTTCTTTCTCCTTTTTATTAGAGCCAAAATGGCAGTTGCGCTATTTACTTTTTTCCCTTTATTATTAATTTAAAATGTTTTTATACTTCCACAAGTTAAATAATTTGTTTCTTCTTTACAATTTAAAACCATAGATTTTTAATTAAATTATTACTCTCTTCAGTTTACCCCATAAATTTATGAAGACTAAAACTATTACTTAAGTGGTTTTTAGTCCAAATTTTTATTTTTATTTTTATAGGGTCTTTTTCTTAAGCTTAAACAAAATTTTACCCTAGAGAAGTTTTAGACTTAGATTTAGATTCTGAACTGGGCGAAAATTATTTAGGGAGGTTGTTTAAGAATTTCTTAATGAGTTAAAAGTTGTAGGTCCATCTAGGTTTGTTCCTTCATCAACATCGATGCGACATGCCCTTCAAGACGCACCACGTGCTCCAAGGGTGTCACTCACCTTGTCTGTTTCTTTTGCACGACGTGCCCTTCGGGATGCACCACATGCTCCAAGGGTGTCACTCGCTAACTTATGTTTCTTTCATGTGACGTGCCCTCCAGGATGCACCATGTGCTCCAAGGGTGCCACTTGCCAACATGAATGATTGGTATACATCTATAACCCTTGGAGTCAACACTCCGCCAGGTGAACTTGTGGGAGACTAAGGGCTCTAAAGAATAAGGCCCCTGCCTTATTTCATGCCCCTTAGAATCATCGTGACCGATTGACGCATTCTTCCCTCATGGCATCGTGGATTCCTCTCTAACTAGGTAATTTGTAACCTACAGTTAGAGCCACGGTGGGAGTTCTAGTAGGCTGTGGCAGGGATGTTGTCCATACCTCTCCCTCAACCTCTCTGAAAATTGTGTGTGACCCCTTTACTCCATATGTGATTCTGGTCGACAAGCTATCGTCAGCCTGCATCATCAACAATCATGTCAGAACATGTCAACATCATATCATCAAATCAATGAAATATCACAGTAAATAAATCAACCCAAATAGCACACTCCCTGACTCAATCCGGAGTCCAAGGGGTTCCACCGATGCCTCTGCATCCTCAAGGTCCAAAACCCTGCACACTTAATAAAACTGAGTCAATAGCACCTGTCTATGTCAAAGCAACAAAACATCATGTCATCTACCATAACGCATCATAATCAAGGACAAATGTTTTAATATCATAATAGTATGGATCACCTGCGAGCAAGTGTCCTCAAAGAATAAGTTTTCTCAGTGCGCCAGAGTGGGATGTTACTTACACCCCCTCTTGGTCTAAACTTTGTCCCGAAGTTTCATATTATAAATGCCGAAATAAGTGTATCACAGTATCATAAATTTATCAATCAAAAAAAATGGAAACTCCTGGTGCATATCATATGCGTCCTCCCAGGTTGCTGAGTGTGGACTATAATTGTCCCACTAGACCTTGACCTGGTCTATCGTTCGACATTGTAACTGTCGAACGCGATGATCTAAGATGCGAACTGGCTCAGCTGTGAGCGCTCCCTTATCCGATATATGCAAGGAAATCATGTCAATCACATGTGTAGGATCACTAATGTAATGTCTCAAAACATATACATGAAAAACATCGTGCATACGCCTCAAAGAATCAGGTAAGGCTAGTCGATAGGCCATGGGCCCCTTTCTCTCCACAATCTCAAAAGGTCCCATCAACATAAGAGAGAGTTTAGCTCCCTTTCCAAACTTTATCGAACTCTTATGCGGTTTAACCCATAAGAAGACTCGATCGTGGACCTCGTAACTACGGTCGACTCAGTGCGCATCGACACAACTCTTCTGTCGATCCTACGCTTCTTTAATCCTTTGTCTTATGGTTTTCATTTTCTCTTCCATTTCTTGGATCGCTTCTGGTCCCACTAGGACCCTATCCTATAGCCGATCCCAACTCAAGGATGTCTGACATGGTCGCCCATAAAGAAACTCAAAAGGCGCCATCTTAATGGTGCTCTGGTAACTGTTGTTGTTAGCGAATTCTACTAGAGGCAAGAATTCCTCCCAACGCTTTTGTTGGTCCATCATGTACATGCGCAACATGTCTTCCAAGGTTTGGTTTGTTGGTTCTATCTTTCCGTCCTTCTCTGGGTGATACGCAGTACTAAAGTTAAGTTGGTTTCCCAAGGCCTCTTGGAAACTCGTCCAAAATCGTCCAGTAAACATCGATCCTTGATCGGATATAAACTTCTTAGGCATGCCATGTAGCCTCACAATCTCACTGATGAAAAATATCGCTATGTGAAGTGCCTGATACATCGTACACACAGGAATAAAGTGAGCACTCTTCGTCAGAGTGTCTACTACTACAAAAATTGAGTCATGTCTCCTTGCCGTCAGTGACAATCCAACAATAAAATCCATCGAAATAACTTCCCATTTCGATTTTGGAATGGCATGTGGTTGAAGTAATCCTGCCGAGTGTCTATGTTCCGCCTTTACTTCCTGATACTCTATATATCTAGCCATAAAGTTGACTATGTCTGCCTTCATTTCCTTCTAGAAGAATAAGGGTTTAAGGTCTGCCCTCATCTTCGTGACTCCTGGGTGAGCCATGTAAACTGCTCTATGAGACTCGCTCAGGATCAACATCCTTAACTCATCATTTGGCGGTACGTAAATCCAACTTCTAAACCTCAATAACCCATCACTATCAAATGAAAATCCCTTGTATCGTGGTACCATCATGGTTTTTTGTTCGATAAAACCCTCGACCTCTTTGTACCAATCATCATCACGCTGTAAAGTGATAATCTTCTCACATAGATCCGTTTGAAGAGGCAACATAGAAAATATGCACGACCTCCAACTCAAACCATATGCCACTCGGTTCATTGTTCCCTTTATGTAAGTAATCTCAAAGTCATACTCGCTAAGCAATTTCGACCAATGCCATTGTCACGCGTTCAGGTCGCTTCGTGTAAAAATGTGTTGTAGTCCACAATGATCAGTGTTTAGTTCAAATTTCCATCAAACAAGGTAGTGTCTCCAAACCTTCAAGGCATATACGATGGCTAATAACTCCAAATCATGTGTTGCGTAGTTCTCCTCATGCCTTCTCAGTTTCCTCGAAATGTAAGCAATCACTCGTCCATCTTGCATCAAGACTCCACCTAAATCTTCCTTGGATGCGTTTGCGCATACCAAGAAGTCCGCATCCATGTCAGGGACCTTTAGTATTGGTGTTGTTGTTAACAACTCCTTAAGCCTCTGAAATGTTTCCGTGCATTTGTTGGTCCAAACAAACTTCTTGTTTTTCTTCTACAATTTCGTGATCGGATTTTCTATCTTTGAAAATCCCTCAACAAATCATCGATAGTATCCTGTTAAACAAATAAAGCTACGCACTTCCTTGACATTCGTCGGTGCAGGGCATTCCATAATAGCCTCAAACTTGGCCGGATCCATGGAGATACCTTCGTCGGAGATGATATGCCCTAAGTAGTGAATCATCGATTGATAAAAAGAGCATTTGGACAACTTCCCATACAATTTGTGCTCTCGTAGACACTGTAGTACCAAGCGCAAGTTCTCATCATGCTCCTCTGTCGTCTGAGATTAGATCAAGATATCGTCAATGAATACTTGGACGAACTTTTCCAAGTACTCGCGGAACACCCCATTCATCAAACTCATGAATACCCCTGGGGCATTTGTCAGTCCAAACGGTAAAACAATAAACTCTTAATGTCCAAATATCATCTTAAAGGCGGTCTTAGGGACATCATCCTCCTTGATCCGCAACTTGTGATACCCTGATCGTAAATCGATCTTGGAGAACATCGTCGCACCCTTCATTTGATCAAACAGATCATCAATTCTTGGTAAGGGATACTTATTCTTGATCGTAGCCTTGTTCAATTGACAGTAGTCAATTCAAAGCCTCCATGATCCATCCTTCTTTCATATGAAAATAACTGGTGCACCCCACGGTGACACACTAGGGCATATCAGTCCTAGTTCCAACAACTCCTTCAATTGCATTTTAAACTCTTGCGACTCCGGGATCGACATCCGATAAAGCGTTCTTGCTATCGGTTCGGTCCCCGGTTTCAAGTCTATGGTAAACTCCAGTTCCCTTTCTGGCGGCATCCCAGGCAACTCCTCTGGAAATACGTCCGCAAACTCCTTCACCACCGGAAGGTGTTCTAGACCTTTCGCTACTCCCTTTTCGTTTAGCGCAAGGATTGCATAAAGCTTGCACCCCTTGTGCATACTCTTTCGTAACTATAAGGAAGAGATAAACCTCAGCGATACTCCCTGGTTTCATCCTACAATCACATGTCTCTGTCCTTCCTCATCGACCAAGCTCAATCGTTTTGTCATACAGTTGAGTATCGCCTCATGCGATTCCAACCAATCCATACCAATCACGACATCATAAGATCCTAAGATCGTGACGTACAAGTTGACCCGCGTGACAAACTCTCCCAGGTTAAGGGAACAACCCGTAACCTTTCCTCCAACCTTCTGCTTGGCTCTTGAAGGCATCTCTACGAAGATAAACTCATCCTGTTCGACTACCTTTACCTTAATCCTTTTTAGCGCTACACCAGAAATGAAACTCTCAGTAGCACCTGGGTCTATCAAAATACTAAGGGTCTGGTCAATGACAGTACCTGTCGTCTCAAGCACAGTCAACTGGTGCTCTGCCTGGCAATTATTCACTGCTGCATGAATCTGATGGGCCTTGCCCATATCTCCCACTGTAGTGGGTCCGTCTGATCCAGACCCTCTGGTCCTCTCCACAGGACAGTCGCGCTGGTAGTGTGGCTCCCCACATGTCCAACACCCCTTCTTTTGCCCAGTAGTCCTGGTACCCGAAGTAGAAGATGAAGACCCACTAGCCTGGAACCCTGGTCTATTCTGTTGAACAGTCCTAAACTTCTATTGTTGTGGGCGACGTCGCTGCTAATGCAGTTGTCCCCGATAAGGGGTCTGCTGCTGAGGCAGTGGTCGTTGGGGTGTAGTGAAAGTGGATCTCCTTTGAAAGCCATGACATCCTAGAGTAAGTCTCATTGGTGTCTAGTGATACTTTGTTCCAGATGAAACCTGCTCAGCTGGTCTCGCTGGAGTCCTGGTCAGACCCCCACTGATAATCTCCTCCTCTACTATGAGGGCCTTCTGGACGACATCATGCAAAGTTTGAGGCATCAAAATCCTAAACTTTGCACGTAGACTGTCGTTAAGTCCTAACACAAACCAGTTGACCCTGAGTTTCTTTGTATTAAGTGCAGAGCATACCGGAGCAGCTCCATGAAACATGCCTTGTACTCGAGCACCGTACGACCTCCCTGTATTAATGCGTTGAACTCATTGAGCTGATGCTCAATGAATTCCTCTGAAAGATACCTCTCTTGGAATCGTTCCTCGAACAGTTCCCATGACACGTCTTTGATGGCCATGTTTAGATGCGGTAGGAGTGTCTTCCACCATAGAAGAGCACTCCCCTTTAGTTGAAATACTGCCATGCATACCTTCATGTTGGAGGTATAATCGTGAAGTGTGAAGCACATTGCCATGTTTTCCAACCATGCCTCGGCGGCGGCACCGTCCGAGGAACCAAAGAACTCGAGAAATTTGACGTTCTCGAGTTCACGGTGAATGCTACCAGTAATGGTCAGTGCGTGTGGTGGAACCTCAGTGGGTGTCAGTGCCCTGGCCTCATCTCTGTCCAAACGACTAATCAATGCCTCATACATGCACTGAAAAGATCTCATCATCCCGAAAACATCACCAATTTCTATCTTCTCTTGTCTGAGAACCTGCTCGTCTCCCTGGGGATTAGACCACTCGGGTGCAGATGTTACTGGAGGCATCCCGCCTCCTCCCCTAGAACCTCGTCGTCTGCCTCCATGACGTCCTCTAACCATAATTACATGCATGCACATAAGTCAACTCAATTAGCAATAGTATAATCAAATCATAACAACAAAAGTTGTAGCGATCCCAAGTCGCGGGTTGAACCCGCTCTGATACCATATGTGACATCCTCCTCACTATGACAACAAATCTTTAACAGGTGCAATTTTTTTTTTTGTTTAAGGTGTGTGCGCGTGTGTAAAAAGAAACAGACACACTTGAATCTACGTCACCACCCGACGACTAACAAGATACAACCATGATGATCACAACAAGAAGACATAAGGCACACAACAAGTAACTGCAAGCATTAAACGACCATAGACATAAGGCGCACAACAAGTAACTGCAAGCATTAAATGACATACTGTGTTATGTATAGTACGAACACAGATGAAATAATCCATAGTAGTATATTTTACTATTTCTGCATAGAAAAGCAGGGCGTTTAATCTTAGTTCTCTGCTCCGGAGAGACAGAATGTCAGATAGGCTCCTGGCCGAAAGCTCAGGCAGAAACTAGTAATTTCTATCAGGAGGTCGCAGTGGTGGGAACTCTGCCTTTAAAGAGCCCGAGACTACTGATACGACCTTAGAGGTGTGTCGCAAGAGTGGAAACCCTGCGTTTAAAGGGCCTAAGACTCTTGACATGGCACTTGATTCTTTACACAAAAATAATCCCACACACAGACTTATATATAGAGCGACTAGCTTTATCAAATCGAAGAGTTTGATATCATACAACTGTGAATTTGGACAATTCCAATTATAGAACTAACCCTGAAATTAATTAACAATCTCAATACATCCTATATGTTACATATACCATAAAATTACAATAACATTATCTTAACAACCTCACATCTTATGTTATAATAACCTTGCAACTAAAACATCAATCACCAATCACATTACTTCTTGTATGCTACCAATGCAATGAAGTTACAATCGCTTTACCATAAAATAAATCAACATTACATTTATATTACCATAACCTTGCCAATGAATTAATAATAAAAAAAATCATTACCGTAGCATTTAACATGAAGCATTACATTACATGATTCTTCCATTGCACGCAAGTCTCATTCATCAGGCAACATGTCATTCAATTCTTAAATAATCATGGGCACAAGAATAAGTAAATTTAAGCCATCATTCAAAATAACTATATAAAAACTAAATATCTAGATCCAACATCTACTACATAAATCCTCAATGCGTAAAAACTAAATCTATGTCAATCATTCACTACATACTAACCACTTCTCAAGTAGCGATAACTAAAACCATCGGTATTGCATCCATAAGGCCATAAGGTGCCATCTAAAACAACACTAAATATACATCAATAAGCCAGTCGGAACTTTGCCAAGGTTAACATGTAAGTAACATCAACTGTAGGCTAACTAGTTTGGCTAAAATTAAAAAAGGGAGAGCTATTAGCAATTGGACACTAAATGCAACCAGTTTTAGCAAGGTGAAATGGAACCCATCCTTAATCCAACGTTCCTTCCAACTAATCATTACTTTGGATGACCATAGCATCTATATCAACTAGAATGCTTCCATTAAATGTACAATTAAGCGATCACAAGACCCTTATCGCAAGAAATTAATAATGCATTCTCAATGATAGATCAATCAACAAGTCTGGAAATTGCAATATAGTCAATATTCACCACTCCACTGTAATCATTAAACCTTCAAATTGGGTAGTTCAAATTTAACCATGTTCTCGTCTACTAGCTATTAACATTAATTGAAACATCAGCCAAATAAAGTAGCTTGCTATTAATACATACTAACTAATATAAAGTAGTTGTTGTTATGAAAAGTTAACTAATACAAGGCAGATTTCCTTTATTAAATAAAGTAGATTGCTATCATTAACCCAAATAATTGAATTGCTAATTCAGAAAACATTACTGAGAAGGGAGGTTGCTCTTAACAATAAAGTCGATTGCCCATTATGCCAAAATTGAATGCATTCAATTAATTCGAAATAATCCAATCTCAACCGGCACTTAAAACATGAGCAATACTTTCCTACTTCCGGTTTAGAATACAATCCATTAAGATTTTACGAGGGATAGGGTGTCTGTAGATTAATAGTTTAATATATAAATTTCATCTCTAACTGAAAAAAAATAATTTAATAAATAAGGTGTCACAAGGATAGTGCGTTGTCCTAAGGTTAACAGCTGATTAAAAACATCAAGATCTATCATGTCCAACAAATGTTGCCAGAACGAATTCTCATATCTAAATTTACAAAAATGAAATGCCCATACATCTATTGCCAGAACGATTTCTCATATCTAAATTTACAAAATGAAATTGCCCATACAACTATTTCCAGAACGAATTCTCAGATCTAATTTACAAAAATGAAATGCCCATACATCTATTGCCAGAACAATTTCTCAGATCTAATTTACAAAAATGAAATGCCCATACCTCTATTGTCAGAATGAATTCTCAGATCTAAATTTACAAAAACAAAAATGCCCACAGTGATACACAAGACGCCCACAGTAATAGAAAACACCCATAGTAATATAAAAATGACCACATCAATATAAAAACGCCCACATAAGTTTATATATTCCCACAACAATGTAAAAATGCCCACGACAAATTTAAAAACGCCCACTGGGATATTTAAACACCCACAGAAATGTAAATACACCCACGCAAGTGTAAAAATTCCCATGACAATGTAAAAACACCCACGACAAAGGTAAAAACTCCCACTGGGATATTTAAACGCCCACAAAAATGTAAATACACCCACAGAAATGTAAAAATGCCCATGGCAATGTCAAAACACCCACGACAAAGGTAAAAACTCCCACTGGGATATTTAAACGCCCACAGAAATGTAAATACACCCAAAAAAGTGTAAAAACGCCCACGACAATGTAAAAACGCCCACAACAAAGGTAAAAATGCCCACTGGGTTATTTAAATGCCCACAAAAATGTAAATACACCCACAAAAATGTAAAAATTCCCACGACAATGTAAAAATGCCCACTGGGATATTTAAACGCCCACAGAAATGTAAATACACCCACAGAAGTGTAAAAACGCAGACAACCAATGCAAGGCACAACGGGAGATCGCACAGATCCAAGGAAGGTCGGCAATGCCGATATCATAAAATTCTTTTATCTAATACCAACATGCAACATCAGAGTAAGAAGTAATATTTTTATAACTATCTTACAATTACAATCACCGAAGAGCAAGAAAAGAAACCAATTAATCCAACAAGAACCCAAGCTGTTTAAAGTTAAGTATTTTTCATCTCACAATGCCAATACAAAATGTTGATAAAAATAAGAGAGGGATAAGGTCCTAATACCTGCTATCATGCAAATGAAAAACATACCATTGCCTTAACTCCCACCTCGAATGATGACCCCGCGCTTCATACCGCTCCTGCTCCATGCTGCTCTCCTCGCCGACAGACGAGACTACACTGGTATCTCCCAGCCAATCACTAGGGGTACTCTGCTTCCCCCTTAGCCCCTCGATCCACAAAGGGACCACACACAATCCAGATGGTCCATCTAGCTTTCTATCTTGCCTCGCAAGGACGAGCTACCACTCTTATCCAAGCTGGAAAATCCCAACTCTCTACAAGTAATCAGTCAAGTCACAATTCTGGCAGCGTAACATTACGCTAACAGCCGATCCCTTTCCTCCTCATCTTCCCTTTCTTTTATAGAGTTTTTCCAACCTCCAACTTTCCCTAAATCACATTTTAATTAAGTTTTAATAAAAATATTCTAAATATTCTCCTTCACACAAGTGTCGTCCATCGCCTCTTTCTTCAAATAATTATTTTCTTTAAATTATTAAATTACTCATTTCCCTCACCCACCTAGAGTTGCTCCTAAATTTCCTCCTAGGTGTGCCTAGATCCCCTTACATTTTTTAAATAATTTCCCTAAAAATGAAGTTGCTAAATTAGCTCAAATTAGAAGGTTCTTAATTGCAGATTCATTACTATGTTGAATTTGCTTTTTACCATAAGTTCCCAACTTTCGTTTATTATGTTTCCTCCATTACTTAGTTTCATAATTCGTATTATTCCCTTCTTTCCCCTTTTTATTAGAGCCAAAATGGCAGTTGCGCTATTTACTCTTTTCCCTTTATTATTAATTTAAACTCTTTTTATACTTCCACAAGTTAAATAATTTGTTTCTTCTTTACAATTTAAAACCACGGATTTTTAATTAAATTATTACTCTCTTCATTTTACCCCATAAATTTATGAAGACTAAAACCATTACTTAAGTGGTTTTTAGTCCAAATTTTTATTTTTATTTTTATACTGTCTTTTTCTTAAGGTTAAACAAAATTTTACCCTAGAGAAGTTTTAGACTTAGATTTAGATTCTGAACTGGGCGACAATTATTTAAGGAGGTTGTTTAAGAATTTCTTAATGAGTTAAAAGTTGTAGGGCCATCTAGGTTTGTTCCTTCATCAACATCGATGCGATGTGCCCTTCAGGACACACCACGTCCTCCAAGGGTGCCACTTGCCTTGTTTGTTTCTGATGCAGGAGCATCGATCACTCACCAAGCGAGCCAGCACGTGGAGCAGAAAAGACAGTTGGATAGCGCCTGCATCAAATTTTGAAACACCTTGGGAATTGTTGCACTACTCTTTCATGAATCCATTCATAAAGAAGCGCACTTGTATTGTATTGTATATAGGAAGGCATTTATTAGTTTTAATGTTGTTAGATAGGAATTAATTGTAGATTTGATAGTTGTAGAATTCGAGAGGGAAAACGGAATATAGGAACCCTCCTTTGTATTATTGTATCATTCATAATTATTGAGAACAGGAGCAAGAGAAGAGCAAGCAGAGACCTGGTGAAGAACCCCCATGTATAGATTGAATTAATAGAAAAGAGATTTTGATTCAATTTCATGACTGGTGTTGTATCTCTGTGTATGTTGCTTATGTGTTCCTCAATGTTCTGTTTCCTTTGTATGAATTTTCTTTTGAATATGCTATGCATGTGATTTCAGGATTTTAACTGAAGTCTGAAAGAGGAGAATGAGTTTCAATTGTTTCTCTGTCTGATCCAGGAGATTCCTGCATAGAGTGTTGTCGAATTCATCCACATAGAGTGCGTTGATGAGGCCAGACAGTTGAACTCTTATTCTCGATTTCCCAGAAGTTGAGTTGGGTTAGTAGAGCCATGCAGTAGAAGTGCAGGTGGAATTTGAAGTCTTAGTGGGAAGTCTGAGCAAAGGAAGACAGGGATTCCTATGGATTTGAGCGCAGAGAATTTCGAAGTACTCAACACTTCGAGAGCTATTGAAGTCAAGCACGAGGAGCGTGTATAAAATCTCTCAAGGAGTCAGAGGAATTTAGCTCAGGAGGGATAGTTCCTTTTGAGATTTCTGTGGGAACAGACCTAGGAGGGCTCGAACAGGAACGGAGCTTTGGAGCAGGAGAAATCTCTAAGGTGGAGAATTGACGGTCAGGGATCGCTGTGGAGAATCGCGAAGTCCCGCAGACCATTAGATATGGGAAAAGTAGCGAGGGATTTAAACCCTTGAGCGCAGGAAAAACCCATAGCCATTGCATATCGGCATATCGGGGTTTGTGAATACGAGAGTTTTGAACTCGTTGAAATCATGATTAGCGATTTCCCGAACTAATGAGAGCCATCGATCATCAAGAGGACAGGTGGCACAAGATCCCATCATATCAGGGTTCGTAGAATCGAGGTTCTCGACCAGTGAGAACTCTTGTAGGACGGATCTGCGATCCACGGAATCCCGAAGGTGACGTGGCAACGTGAGACCCGGGAGGATAGTGGAGTACATGTGTCACTGTATCGGGGAATCGACACATTGGACCTCGGGGACTATAAGTTCAAGTTGTTGAAATTGCGGGTAGCGATATCCCAAAATGGAAATCCCCAATAGGCGTGCGAACGTTGACCTTTGACCCATCGGGGTTCGGGGTTTCGAATTGCATGAGAACTGTATTTGTGAGTTTCGTGATACCACGAAACCCGATCTCCCAAGAAGAAAAGGGGAGATCGTCGAAGGAGAGATGTGGGTGGAGAGCACTCCCGAGAGGAGTGGAAGAGTTCTTTAACTCTTCGGGCCTGTGCGAACGAAGGTCCTGGTGGGAGCAGGTTGGACTGTGAGGGTAGCGACCTTGCGTCAAGTGGTATCAGAGCAGGGGGAAGAGTTCTCTTTGTTCTGGTAGCAGAGAGAAGCGAATTTCATCATGCCGCCCAGAAGAGAAAGGCAGTCACCTGATTGAGAGGATAGGGATGCTCGAAGAAGGGGTAGGCTAGCAGGAAACCCAGAGATGGAGTGCCAGATGAGAGATCTTTGAGAATGGCTTGAGGAGATGGAGACTGCGCAGAGATACAGAGATGGTGCAGTGGAGTTCAGTGATTCCGAGGTGGAAGAGGAAGCTAGACATGATGCAGAAGAGGTCACAATAGAGGATGCCTCAACTGAGAGGTTGATTAGGGCCATCGCCAGGATGAGCTCAAAGACAAAAATGGACATTCCCGTTTATGAAGGGAGTCTAAATGTAGAAGAGTTGCTGGATTGGATCTGAGCACTCGACACCTACTTCGACTACGAGGATATCGAAGAGGATAAGAAAGTAAGGCATGCAGTTACAAAGTTGAAAGGACATGCAGCCTTATGGTGGGATGAGTTGCAGGCTGATAGGCGCTGCAAGGGAAAACATAAAATTAAGAGTTGGGATTGGATGATCGCTAAGATGAAGGCGAAGTTCATCCCCAGAGATTATCAGATCACACTATTCAGGCGTAAGCAGAACCTAAGACAGAAGATGATGATGGTGAAGGAGTACACCGAGGAATTTTATAGGCTCAATATCCGAACAGGTCATCGGGAGAGTGATGACAAAAAGGTGGTGAGATACCTGAATGGGTTGAGGTATGAAATTCAAGATGAATTAAGCATGGTTACCATCCGAACAGTCGAGGATGCGTACTAGATGGCTCTGAAAGCCGAAGAGAAGCTGAGCCGCAAGAAGAGTCAGCGAGGGCGAGGCAGGAGTCATCACAGAGGCAAGGTAGTTTCCCAAGAAAAATTTGAGAAGCCCAAGGAGGAGTGGAAGAGACCTGAGGGTAAGGTTGAAAGAGGTGGAACCTCACAACCGTGGCAGCAATATGCTGAGCCGAGGAGGCAGCATACAGAACAAGGTGGCGGATATGCTGACGCCAACGCTATTCCTTGTACCTGAGGTAGAGGAAGAGGCCGAGGAGGAATCATCACATGATTTACATGTGGAAAGGATGGACACAAAGCTGTTGATTGTCCAGACAGGAAACCAGACAAGGTAGAAGCTCACATCACTGAGGCGCAGAGGCGTGATGCTGAGACAGAAGATGCAGACAGCGAGAGATCGCTAGGAATGCATAAAATCCTTTTGACACCTGAGAAAGAGGTAGAAAACTCAGTGCAGAGGAGCAGACTATTTAGAACAACTTGCACAGCCAAGGACAGGAAATGCAAGGTCATTTCTGACAGCGGAAGCTCCGATAATCGCGTTTCATTCGAGATGGTGGAAAAGCTGGAGCTGGAAACAACTAAGCACCCGAGTCCATATAAGGTCTCGTGGCTACAGAAAGGACATCGGGTAAGTGTCACTAAACAATGCTTAGTTAAATTCAAGATTGGGAATTGCCATGATGAGATTCTGTCTGATGTTATTCCCATGGACATATGTCATATATTGTTGGGAAGACCATGGCAGTATGACCGAAATGTTGTTCATGATGGAAGGATGAACACCTACACCTTGGAGAAGGATGGGAGGTTACATAAGTTGCTTCCGATAAAAGATAAAGAAGTGAAGCCGGAAGTAAGCAGTACTATACTTCTCATGAGTGGGAAGGAACTTCTCATTGAGATGGAGAAGAATGAAGATCCACAATTCTTTGTGGTCAGGAAACCAAGAATTGTCCTGACTAGCACAAGAGTGGACGACTTGCCAGGTGAGATTCAGGAACTGCTGGGAGAGTTCGCTGATATCATCGTGGACGAACTACCTCGTTCATTACCATCGATGAGGAGTGTGAGTCACCACATTGACCTCATACCCAGAGAAATTTTACCAAATAAGGCAGCGTACAGGTTGACACCTCAGGAGAATGAGGAGGTCAAAAGGCAGGTACAGGATTTGCTAGATAAAGGACTGGTGAGGGAGAGTTTGAGTCCATGTGTTGTTCCAATGGTACTAAGTCCGAAAAAGGATGGAGGCTGGAGAATGTGTACAAACTCCAGAGTGATTAATAAAATCACCATCAGGTACAGATTTCCACTGCCAAGAATGGATGATCTGATGGATTGCCTGAGTGGGGCAAATTATTTTTCGAAGATTGACCTCAAGAGCAGATATCACCAGATCCAGATGAGAGAAGGAGATGAATGGAAGACGAAATTCAAGACAAATGAGGGTTTGTATGAATGGCTGGTCATGCCGTTTGGTTTGACAAATGCGTCGAGAACATTCATGAGACTGATGAATGAAGTCCTGCGGGAATTCATCGGAAAGTTTGTGGTCGTATACCTGGACGACATACTAATTTTTAGCAAGACCAAGGCTGAACATTTGGAGCATTTGGCCATTGTGATGAGGATACTACAGCAGGAGAAGTTGCTGATCAATTTGAAGAAGTGCTCGTTCATGCAGACTGAACTCATTTATTTGGGTTTTGTAATTTCGGCTAATGAGTTGAAAATGGATCCTGAGAAGGTGGAAGTAATCAGGAATTGGCCATCACCCTGAAATATCTTTGAGGTGAGGAGCTTCCATGGACTGGCTAGTTTCTAAAGGAAATTTATTAGGAATTTTAGTGGGATTAGCGCAGTAATGATGGACACCGTGAAGAAGCGGCATAAAGTTTTTCATTGGACAACAGAGGCTGAAAGGAGCTTCAATCTGTTGAAGCGGAAGATTACAGAGAAACCAATTCTGGTGTTGCCTGACTTTCAGAAGACATTTCAGGTGAAATGTGATGCCAGTGGGTATGCTATTGGAGGGGTCTTGAGTCAGGATGACCGACCTGTTGCATATTTCAGCGAGAAGTTGGATGACGCAAAGCTGAAGTACTCCACATATGATAAAGAGTTTTATGCCATCATACAGGCATTAAGGAAGTGGAGGCATTACTTAATACCCAAGGAATTCATTTTGTACAGCGATAATCATGCATTGTAGTTTGTAAGTCAACAGGATAATTTGAACCAAAAACATGCAAAATGGGTAGAGTACATGCAAAATTTCACATTTGTCATTAAGCACATTTCAGGAACTGCTAACAAAGTGGTTAATGCTTTGAGCAGGAAATGTTTGCTATTGCAGGAGTTCAGAGTCAAGACGCTGGGTTCTGAGAATCTGAAGGACATGTATGCTAGAGATGCAGATTTCGGGGAGGCTTATGAAGTAGCCGAGAATCCGGTTCTCAGATATCAGAGTCCTTGGATAGATTTCATGATCCAGGATGGATTGTTGTTCAAAGGCAATCAATTGTGCATTCCAAATTGCTCCATGAGGGAGAATTTGGTAAAGGAAAAACATAGTGGTGGATTAGCAGGTCATTTTGGACATGACAAAACATTCGCCAAGCTAAGCGAATCGTATTTTTGGCTGGGCATGCGAGCATATGTTAAAAGGTTTGTTGACAGATGCATGATTTGTCAACACGCGAAGGGACAAAAGTAGAATGTTGGGTTTTACCAACCATTGCCCATACTCGAGAGGCCATGGGAGGCCATCAGCATGGATTTTGTTCTGGGATTGCCGAGAACGCAGACGGGAGTTGATTCCATCTTTTTGGTGGTGGAAAGATTCTCGAAAATGGCACATTTCATTCCGTGTCAGAAGACCAGCGATGCGACCCACATCGCAAACTTATTTTTCAAAGAGATTGTGCGACTGCATGGGTTGCCGAGAAGCATAGTCTCGGACAGGGATACTAAATTCATAGGTCATTTTTGGAGGACGCTATGGAAGAAGCTCATAACTAATTTGGCTTTTAGTTCATCTTATCATCCGCAAACGGATGGCCAAACAGAGGTGGTGAATAGAATTCTGGGGGATTTATTGAGAATCTTGGTGACAAAGCACCATAGCAGTTGGGACCAAATATTACCACAGGCAGAATTTTCTTACAATGACTCTGTGAACAAGAGTACAGGGAGAAGCCCATTCCAGATTTTGTATGGAACACAACCGAGGGGAGTTTCTGATCTTAGGGAGTCAGGACAGGCTGAAACTAGCAGCGCTCGTGCTGAATAATTCACTGAAGCGATGGAGGAACTTCACACGAAGGTGGAGCAACAACTGATGAAATCAAATCAAGAGTATAAGCGCAGAGCCGATCAGCGAAAGAGACAAATTCAGTTTGAAGTTGGGGACATGGTTCTGGCGCACTTAAGGAAGGAAAGGCTCTCGAGGGGAACATATAACAAGCTCAAGATGAAGAAAATTGGGCCATGCAAAGTCCTGAAGAAGTTCGGGGAGAATGCATATGAAATTGAGTTTCCAGAGGGCATCAGGATATCTCCGATTTTTAATATTTCGGATTTATACCCATACAGGGCTGAAGAAGAAGACATTGGAAGCAAGGAAGCAGTGATCTAGTGGCAGAAGCAATTTCCAGTTGCACAGAAGCCGCAGATGGAGTATATAATGGACAAACGAGTGGGTAAGAAGACCAGGCGAAAGCAGTATTTTGAGTACCTGGTGAAATGGAAGGACCACCCAGTGGAGGATGCTAGCTGGGAGACAGAAGCAACAATACAGAAGCATGGGAAGACTGTGCAGAAGCTCATGGACATGAGCCCATGAAATATTTCGAGCCGAGGAGTATGATGCAGGAGCATCGATCACTCACCAAGCGAGCCAGCGCGTGGAGCAGAAAACACAGCTAGATAGCGCCAACATCAAATTTTGAAACACCTTGGGAATTGTTGCGCGACTCTTTCATGAAGCCATTCATAAAGAAGAGAACTTGTATTGTATTGTAGATAGGAAGGCATTTATTAGTTTTAATGTTTTTAGATAGGAATTAATTGTAGATTTGATAGTTGTAGAATTCGAGAGGGAAAACGAAATATAGGCACCCTCCTTTGTATTATTGTATCATTCAGAATTATTGAGAACAGGAGAAAGAGAAGAGCAAGAAGAGACCTGGTGAAGAACCCCCATGTACAGATTGAATTAATAGAAAAGAGCTTTTGATTCAATTTCATGACTGATGTTGTATCTCTGTGTATGTTGCTTATGTGTTCCTGAATGTTCTGTTTCCTTTGTATGCATTTTCTTCTGAATATGCTATGCATGTGATTTCAGGATTTTAACTGAAGTCTGAAAGAGGAGAATGAGTTTCAATTGTTTCTCTGTCTGAGCTAGCATATTCCTGCATAGAGTGCAGTCGAATTCATCCGCATAGAGTGCGTTGATGAGGCCAAACAGTTGAACTCTTATTCTCGATTTCCCAGAAGTTGAGTTGGGTTAGTAGAGCCGTGCAGTAGAAGTGCAGGTGGAATTTGAAGTCTCAGTGGGAAGTCTGAGAAAAGGAAGATAGGGATTCCTATGGCTTTGAGTGCATAGAATTCTGAAGTACTCAACACTTGGAGAGCTGTTGAAGTCAAGCACGAGGAGCGTGTATAAAATCTCTGAAGGAGTCAGAGGAATTTAGCTCAGGAGGGATATTTCCTTTTGAGATTTCTGTGGGAACAAACCCAGGAGGGCTCGAACAGGAAGGGAACTTTGGAGCAGAAGAAATCTCTAAGGCAGAGAATTGACGGTCAGGGATCGCTGTGGAGAATCACGAAGTCCCGCAGACCATCAGATCTGGGAAAATTAGCGAGGGATTTAAACCCTTGAGTGCAGGAAGAACCCATAGCCATCGCATATTGGCATATCGGGGTTTGTGAATACGAGAGTTTTGAACTCGTTGAAATCGCGATTAGTGATTTCCCGAACTAATGGGAGTCATCGATCGTCAAGAGGACACGTGGCACAAGATCCCATCATATCGGGGTTCGGAAAATTGAGCTTCTCGACCAGCGAGAACTCTTGTAGGATGGATCCACGATCTGCGGAATCCCGAAGGTGACGTGGTAGCGTGGGACCCCAGAGGATAGTGGAGTACATGTGTCACTGTATCGGGGAATCGACACATCGGACCTCGGGGATTGTAAGTTCAAGTTGTTGACATTGCGAGTAGATATATCCTGAAAGGGAAATCCCCGATAGGCGTGCGAACGTTGACCTTTGACCCATTGGGGTTCAGGGTTTCGAATTGCATGAGAACTGTATTTGTGATTTCCACGATACCGCGAAATCCGATCTCCCGAGAAGCGAAGGGGAGATCGCCGAAGGAGAGCTATGGGTGGAGATCACTCTCGAGAGGAGTGGAAGAGTTCTTTAACTCTTCGGGCCTATGCGAACAAAGGTCCTGGTGGGAGCAGGTTGGACTGTGAGGGTAGCAACCTTACACCAGTTTCTTTTGCACGATGTGCCCTTCAGGATGCACCACATGCTCCAAGGGTGCCACTCGCTAACTTATGTTTCTTTCGGGCGATGTGCCCTTCAAAATGCACCACGTGCTCCAAGGGTGTCACTCACCAACTTGACTGATTGGTAGACATCTATAACCCCTGGAGTCAACACTCCGCCAAGTTAACTTGTGGGAGACTAAGGGCTCTAAGGAATAAGGCCCCTGCCTTATTGCGTGCCCTTGAGAATCATCGTGAGCTATTGTCGTAGTCTGCCCTCACGACATCGTGGATTCCTCTCGAACTAGGTAATCGTTAACCTACAGTTCGAGCCTAGACGGGAGTGCTAGTAGGTTGTGGCAGGGCTGTTGTCCACACCTCTCCCTCAACCTCTCTGGAAATCGTGTGTGACCCCTGTATTCCATATGTGAGTCTGTTCGGCAAGCTATCGTCATCCTGCATCATCAAAAATTGTGTCAGAACATGTCAACATCATATCATCAAATCAATGAAATATCACAGTAAATAAATCAACCCAAATAACACATTCTCTGACTTAATCCAGAGTCCAATGGGTTCCAGTGATGCCTCTGCATCCTCAAGGTCCAAAACCCTCCACACTCAATAAAACTGAGTCAATATCACATGTCTATGTCAAAGCAACAAAACATCATGTCATCTACCATAACGCATCATAATCAAGGACAAATGTTTTAATATCATAATAGTTTGGATCACCTACGAGCAAGTGTCCTCAAAGAATAAGTTTTCTCAGTGCGCCAGAGCAGGATGTTATAGAAAGTTTTAGGATCATTTAAACTGACTTCAGGAGTTCAAGTGCTTAAAAGGTAGAAACTAACCCTTTGCATAATTATATGGGTAAGGAATGTCCATCTCATCCTGCATTCAGGTACAAGTCAGAATGGCCATGTCAAGTAGAGAAAGCGATGGAGAGAACAAACACACTTGCACAAGAACTTGATATGAAGTACAGAGAAAGTATTGAATCTGATAGTAGGAACTGCTCTATTGCCAGTAGTAGAAACTATTCAACAATTGACATGTATGTGGATAGAATAAGCCCTCACCAAACTATGTGTAGTAGCCATGTTGATGATGCACAGTCTTCCCATGAATGTGAAAATGGGAGTTACGATGGTTTCATTTTTCTTCTTCTTCAGAAGAAGAGATAGCAATAGAAGTCCATGAAAAAGAGTTGTATACTTATTTTTCTGTAATAAGAGATTTGCATACTTATGGTCTCTTAAGTTGGGACCAAGAAGCATTGTTGAAAAACCTACACCTGCAACTTAATGTCTCTAATGATGAGCATTTACTTGAGCTGAGACGGATTTGCTCAACTCAAGCCACATAAAATTACTTTCTAATCGGTTTCAGAGTTTCGCTTTCCAAAAAAGCGCCACATCTTCAATCTCTCTTTGTGACGCCATGACATGCTATTTCAAAACCTACTAATAAGCCTGTACTCAGTTCCGCGTTTTTCTTAATTGTGAAGTTGTTCTTCACTGGAAATCGAAGATTGCTTTGGCAAAAGCGTCTCCCAGATTCTGGATTGGAAATGGCGTACCAATCATCGCCACATAAACAATACTTATGAGAACTCTTCCATTTAATACTTATGTGAGATTGGTGTATCTATGGGCTATATGCAAATGAGAGGTGGGCCACAAAATTTGAGAGTAGTTACCTAAAGGATTGCTCTTACCCTGGCATAATATTCCATAGATTGTAGTTGACAATTCTCATGCTATAATTAAAGCTATTGTTGTTCAAGAATATCGGTTGCAAGATGAGATACTCATCTCCGATGACATTAAGCAGAGGATAACTTCTTTGATCACAATGTAACTGAAAATGAGGATCACCACAACCGTTGTTAATTTTCCCAAAAGAATATCTAAAATCAAAGTTCCCACTTATATCCCAATAAAATTCTTGGTAGTGACTGCTGGTACATAATGTTGGGAAGCAGATGAGGAGAAGGGCAGATGCAACAAGAAATAAAACTTGATAAACAATGAGAGTCATTGAATTGGTAAGGACGACGATGTACTCTGATACTCTGTGATCTTCTGTTGGATAAAGAAAGTTAATAACATGAGATTCTGCAAAGAAGACGAAGGAGATGGAATTGGAGTGAGTGGGCTTGAAATGAATGGAATGGAGTTGCAGTGCAGAAGACGACATAGTCAACACGCCAATTAGACTTTGCCTAACTTATTATGCCAAAAGAAAACTAGAATCACGTGTTTTTTTTTTAATTCCACGAACTAGCTTGTGGCTTCTCTAGCCCATCTGATTATTAATGATCTATAGTGTTATTATTAAAAATTTGTCTGAATAATTTGGATTTAAAAAAAGATTGCATGAATAAATTGGTTTGTTGTGTAATTAATGCTCAGGAAGATTGTGTGAATAAATTGGTGGCTATGTCATTAATTCTCTGGTCTCAATAAATTGGATTTAAAAGATTGAATGAATAAATTGGCTTGTTGTGTAATTAATGCTTAGGAATATTGCGTGAATAAATTGGTTTCTATGTCATTAATGCTTGTCCTTTGACTTATCCAGTGAAGTGATTAAGACGTGTAAAAGAAAAATATAGCAATCCAAAATATAAATAAGACATATATATTTTGAAGGACATCTAGATTTTGACAAAAAATAAATAAATATAGAAAGTAGACATCATTTTCAATATAATAAGTATTTCTTGATGTTAGTAGATTTTAACAAGGTTTATTAATTGATTGTAAGTGTATTCAAATTCAAGGTTTATTAATCTGTTGAAAGTGTATGGTAGATAGTCCAGAGAGCCGTGTATTCAAATTCAAGGTTTAGTAATCTGTTGAAAGCATATGGTAGATAGCCCAGAGAGCCGTGTATTCAAATTCAAGGTTTATTAATCTGTTGAAAGTGCCTGGTAGATAGTCCAGAGAGTCGTTGACTTCATATAAGATGTATTTTGATGCAGGAGCATCTACACGTCATCAAGCGAGCCAGCGCGCACGGAGAAAGAACATACAGCTGGACAGTGCCAGCGCGCACATTTTTGAAATACTTTGGAGATTGTTGCGCCATCGTTTGGATGAGGCATTCAAAGCCAAGTGCGGTTGTATTGTATTAGTAGATAGGAAGGCATTTATGTGAATTAATGTTGTTAGATAGGAATTAACTGTAGATTAGACAGTTTTAGCTTTAGAGAAAGAAAACGGAGTATAGACACCCTCCCGTGTATCATTGTAACATTATTCAGATTCTCAATCCATTCATACAGGAGCAAGAGAGAGAGCAGAGCCAAGAGGGAGCCTGTGAAGAAACTCCATGTGCAGTTGTTGAATTAATAGGAAGAGCCTGATTCAACTACCATGGATGTGTTTGATACTTTTGTGTTGCTGATGTTATGCTTTTGTTTACTTGCTTCATTTTATGCGTATCTTTTGTATGCTGCATATGTGATTGCTTATCAGGTTAGGAACCTGAGAGAATGAGGTTCAATTGTTTCTCTGCTTGAGCCGTGAGATTCCTGCATTGAGTGCAGTCGAATACCTCCGCATAGAGTGCGTCGAGGCGGCTAAGTAGTTGAACTCTTGGTTTCTCTTTTCCCAGAGTTGGGTCTGAGTATTCGAACCGCGCAGGTGAGTGCCCGTCGAACTGGTCTCAGAAGGAAACCTGAGAAGGAGAGGGTTGAGACCGGTGCAAGCGTGAGTGCACAGAGCCCAGGAGAACTTCGACACTTGGAGAGTGGTTGAAGGTTGAAGGGTGGGCAGAGTGCATGAAGGTTCTCTGGAGGAAGCAGAGGACGAAGCTCAAAGGGGATAGCCCTTTGGTTCTTTGAGAAACTGATTCAGTAGAGGCCGCACAGGAAAAGGTGGCGGAGCAGAGAACTCTTCATAGAGGAAGAGAATAGGTGACTTGAAATCGTCGGCGGTCTCACGAGAGTCCGTGGATCGTCAGATCTGGAAGGAGCTGCGAGGGGCTTAAGCCGCAGGTGCACGAAGGAATCATTTTCCCTCGCACATCGGCGAATCGGGGTTGGTGAGGGAAAGAATCCCATGCACATTGAAATCGCGAAGGGCGATTTCCCGATTTGATCGAGGCCGTTGATCCGAGCGCGGACAGGTGGCACGAATCCGGAATATCGGAATTTCGGCATTCGGGGTTTCCAAAGGCAAGAGTTTTGGAGTCGTGGATCCGCGAGTCGCGAAGTCCCGACGTGACGTGGCAGTGTGGGACCCGGACGTCAGTGGGAGATGCGTGGAGGCGTATCGGCACATCGGTGTTCGGGGATTCGAAAGGTAAGTATCACCCTGCCTCACACCCGCCGATTTCCCGATAGGAAAATCCCCGAGGTCAAGAGCGTTGACCGTTGACATCACGGATCGAGATTCGGAGGTTCTTGTTGCACGGGAGGTGCGCACAAGGTTCGCGAGTCCGCGAGACCCGACTTCCGAGTTCCGAAAGGGAAGATTTTCCGAGAAGACTGTGGGTGATAGAACTCTTGAATAGGAGTTGGAAGAGCATCGACTCTTCGGGCCGTGGAGTGAGAAGGTCCTGGAGGGGCGACCGACTGCTGAGAGTGTGGTTGCCGTCATATTTTAATTCCAACATGTAGTTGAATGTAGAGAGTTACATCTTAAATTTTGAGAACATAGAGTTCAAGGCCATAATAATATATGGTGACTTGACAAATTTCTTTACAGATTCCTATGTATATATATAGATTAATAAACGGCGAGTTCACAGATTTCTTTACAAAGGAAACTGTGTATATATAGGTTAAAATAATTTATTTTTATAATTTTATTTTTATAGTATATTTGGTTTAATTCATAATATCTTCACTACCTGGAATGGAACCTAATGTGACATTTTTTTTAGTGTGTAGTTTAATTGAGATAAATTCATTTACTTTTTATGTTATTTTTATGATTTAATAGATATCTATATTATTAATTAAGTTAAGTGGATTTAATCTAATTAAGTTTACTTTTGAGATAATGATGAGAAGGTATTTATAATATAATTTAATTTTTACTTATGTTAAAATAATAAAATTATCTTTTGTTTATATATATATATATATATATAAGAGAAATCAAATATTAAAAAGTTATATGAAGTTAGAAGTTGGAATCTATCTATTACCTATTAACTTTATTATATTTTAAAAGTATGAAAATAAATCTATTCAAAGTGTAGGGTTGAAGAAATTAATATAAGAATAATAAAATTTTAAAGTTAAAAAAATGTTGTAATTATTATTTTTATTTTAATTGTTAATAATATATGGTCAAGATAAAATGTGTCATGTAATTTATGTGGATAAGTCATAATGAGAAGGGAATTTTTTATAATAAGTGATAGAGAAAAGCTAAGTGGAGTGAGTGTCTATTACATATATATAATATGCTTTGAATTGTTTTTCAACATGAACCATTAATTATTAGTAAACAAAATAAAAAGGTTATGTCACAATAATGAGATCTTTTATTATTTAAGTATTTTTAAATTTGATAAAAGTGATTTTATTTAAGGAGAGTATTAAAACAAAAATATATTTATTTGTTTGTTTTGGATATTGTAAAAGGTATATTGATTACTTGTAAGTTATGAAAGGGTTGACTTCGTGATGAGGTCAACAAGTTGTATGCTATCTTGGTGTTCTTTTGTTATAAGTGGAGATCAATGATGGTTCCTCCACATAAATATTATGTGCTACATGTTGTATATGAGAAGATATGGGGTTTTATACATATCCATTTGTTCTTCCAAGAGAGAAGGTTAGATGACTATGGGTCAATTTAAGGGAACACTACCAAAATTTTGAAGAAAATGATATGGGGTACAATATATGAAATTTTAGCTAGCTTAGTAGTATATCTTATGCACATGAGACGCCTATGTAGTTAAGTGTGCTTGGGAAAGAGCCTTGAGCCTAGAAAGGGTGTAGTGTTGAGTTTTCCATAGCAAGATTGTGGATTATATTCAATTATTATTCAGGTTAGTACGGTGACATTGACAACTTAGCATTCTAGTGGATGCTTATGCTAGTTCCATGTTCCTACAAACATTCAAAGGATACTATGAGTGGGCCTATGTTGTGAACCTAGAACTTAAGTCTAGAACGATAAGTGAAATATTGTGACAATATGTTTATTTATATCATAATATGTAATGGGGTATATTAACCAATTTCTATTGGCCAACATGATGTTGAGTCGACTCGTTTTTAATTGTTGTGTTGACTTAATAGTACTAGAGTAGTGGAGTTCACATATACCTTGTAAAGGATTGGTGACTCTAGTAAGAAGGGTGATAAGTACCTTAACTGACACTAGTTGAATAAGAACAATGAATGAAGAGAGTGCCCATGGAAGAAGTTGATGTGTTTAAGAGAGAACACTTTGAGAAAAAGGGTATCCCTTGGGAAATGGGCAACACTTTTGTCCATGAAAGTATTTAGTAGTACAGGTTACAATGGAGTGTTGTGGATTATTATGGGTTAATCGTTTGTAAGAGGGTTGAGCTATCTAAATAGAAACTCACAACGTCAAATTAACTAATAAGTCTAGCAACTACTTACTCACTAAGAAGGATTTTTCCATGCGAATAAAGTCTTTAAAAAAAGGAAGAAGATGGGGAATGATGAAAACATGATTCTCATTGTTAAACTTGTTTCATAGTAGGGGGAAAGAACATAAAAGTTCTAGATATGGAGAAGAAAGGAGTTATAGGCCAAAGTTAATAAGCATTAGGTAATTATAGAGAACATAATTTTCATAAATACAAAGTATAATTGTATAAAGAGAAGACCTTAAAGAAAAGTGACTAAATATTTTAGAAGAAACTCTTAGTAAATTTATTCTTTTCTTAATATTGAAATGTTCACAAACTCATGTATCAACATGGTGATATTTACATGTAGGGACTTTAGTAATAGTGAAACATTGGTAGAAAGCATAATTTTCCTTAACTATGATGAAAAGAATCCTATATTAAACATTTAACTTGGTCAGGATCTAATTTGTATGATTTAAGAGGAAAGTGAGATTAAGGACAATGACCAAACTATGAAGTGAGAACCTCACATGACAATCATTTAACGATATCTTAGTCAATGCTTGTAAGCATGGAAAACTTTGGTGTGTCAATCTCATAAGTGATGGAATATGTATTGTCAAGCTAGAGTGATGATCAAAGTCGACAAATGCTCATCTATAATTATCAATATATCTCAAGCGAAATTGTATGTATGACTTAATGTAAATTATGTTGAACTCAATATAATATTCACTTAACTAGAGAACCAATGATGAGATAAGGTTCAAAAGGTGCTCAAACTAGTAGCCGATAATTTAAATATGGAACTAAGAAAAAAATAAATCTATAAGAGAAGAGTTTATTTTCATTAATTAAATTACAAGTGGTAATAAAATAGAGTTGGAACACAATAAGGTGCCTACCAAAGAGGGGTAGTGAAATCAAGACATTAATATATTCAACACGTTTTAATCAAAGTGAAGGTCCAATGGGACCAATATAGCATAGGGTTTTCTATCATGGAAGACATATATAAGTTGTGTCAAGAAATTTTCCCTCATATTGAGATTGATCGTAGCTTCGGGATGAAGTTTCTTGAAGGGTGGGTGTATGTAACACCCCATATTTTGGCCTTAGGTAGTTAGAACTTTGATTTTTCTCATCTTAGTAATTCATTGCTAAACAACTATTTGGACTCAACAATGTTGATATAGACATGTGACAAATGTACATCTTGGCCTATTTATGTGTTGCATACTATTATTTTCATTGTTATATGCTCATGATGATGATAACTCTTTGATTTGTTTAAACATGAAAATTAAGATATGGAATTTAGGTACATGGATATTAACTCAAAGTTATGTTGTGAATGCATAACAGAGGCAAGGCATGATAAAAATAAACATAGATTTCTTAATTGAATGCCAATACAGATATGGATTCTTATATGAAATTATGATGTATATACATAGATATGAGTTATTGGTGAATGAACCTACAGTTTGATGAGCTATTGGATAGCCAAATGACTACAATGATGAGGCAACATGGATGTCATAGACATCAAGATGATAATGTATGTTATAAGTTATAAATTTATGATTCAAAATATTCTTATGATCTGTGGTAAATGTGGTTTTGGCAGGACACACAACTTGCCTAGAGTGGTTGTTCAATGACGTGACTGTAAGAACAGTAGTTGCACAATAGAGCTTGATGTAGGGTGTTAACCCTAGTTGTTAAGCCCTAATATTGGCTCATTACCACTTAATTGGGGAATATTATATTAGTAATTTTATTTTAGTTATGTCGGCTTTAGGCCATTAGTTGTAATTATACCTCCTAGTCTCCTATATATACTAAGGAGACATTTTCATTTTGAATCATCTTGTACTTGAACATTTAAGTGAGGTAAACGGAGGTTGCCTCCTCGAAGAGGCTTATTATATGAAATTTTCTCTTTTTCAAGGCGTTGAGTACTTTTTCTGAGGTTTTTCTATGCTATATTGATATTTGGTTCTTAACATATGGTATCAGAGCTCAAGGTCTTGGGGTTTCGCTGCTACATCTGAGACACCTTGGAATTTTCACTATACCCTTTTTTATGAAGTGTTTCTGAAGGAACAGCTTGGAGGATATTTAGTAGACGGATCAAGGTATGTTGGGTTAAAAATTCATCTCCTGAGGCCTTATACTTTTCGAGATACATCCTGTACAAGATAGGGTTCGAGAATCATCCTGAACTAAGTCATTGCAGAATTTTCTCTATAAAAAAATTTCTTTAACATTTCATACACTAAACTTCGGAGGGTATTTACAAAAATGAGTAAGGTATATGTGGTAAAACGTTCATATTTTGGGTCATCTTAGATTTGCATATACACCCTGTGTAAGATAGGGTATCTGACTAGTCCTATTGACTAGTCTCAAGAAGTTGCTCTAGGTAAAACAATCATAACTTCTTCCTAGAGTATCCAAATTGAGTCAGACTGGTTTCATTAGATCATGGATAGTCTGTAGTATGTCTGGTGTGAGTTTTAGAATTGTACATCAATTATTTTGTGTGGGGCATGCTATACAACTGAGATCTGTTGGAAAGACCAAAAATTGGCAAGTTGTGGGGAGGTTACCATAAATTCCACTTGACACATCCAATTTTGATAAGAACTGTGGCATTGTAGAGAAGAAATATCAAAGAAATACATAAAAGAAAGTTTCATAACCAGAAGGGATGAAACTTGGGAGATACAACAGAAGAAATATTGTCTAGCAGAACCACCTCAAAATCAAGGTTTAAAAAGTGATACTTGGCCAACATGCCACCAAAAAAGGGAACTTCTACGCCAAATAATCCTCCAGAAAATCCTACTTGGACTCTTGATGAAGGTGAAGAAATGCGTAGGGACATAAATGAAGTACAAAAAAAGATGGATTCAATGGAATCTATGTTGGATACTAAGATGGATGGCTTAAAAGGGGAGATCATGGAAGTATTGAAAAATTTCATAACAGAGAAGACACCTGAAAGTGAAAATTCATCCCACGAAATTCATGATGAGGACACAAGGAAGGTGAATCAAGAATGGAGAAACTCCCTCATTGGTTTGAAGACCAACCATGTTCCTAAGATTGATATGAGAAAGTTTGATGGCAAGGACCCAATCACATGGATACTTTAGATGGAGCAATTCTTTGATCTCCATAATGTGCCACATACACAAAAGGTACGAATTGCTTCTTTATATTTATAACCTAGTCAATTTGTTTGGTATCGATGGCTTTATTCTTGCAAATCACTCATTACTTGGACAATTTGCATGGAAGAAATGATAGCACACTATGAGGATACAAGAGGCAATACCTTCTTTAGCCAATTGATAAATCTCAAGCAAAAGGGTTCAGTTACCGAGCACATTGAGAACTTCCAAAGATTGAATATAAAGGTAACTGATATAAGGAGGGGTGGAGGTATTTCCCATCGATTATCCTCAGAAACCTAGAGTCATGGGAGGGTTGTGTGAATTCACGATCCCCTAGACATGTGATCACGACTACTAGTTGCATGTTGGGGAAGCTTGGTCGAGATGTATGACACTTCCGCTTATGGGTTCTATGTGGATTTAGGTCAATATAGTTGACACTCCATCTTAGTCCAATAGAGGAAAGGATAGGATGGAAGATGGAAGTAAGTTAGGAAGGAAGGATGCTTCGATGTTAGTTCAGAATACTAATTGAGGATTAGAGATGCCACTATTGTTTATGCACTTGGTTCCTACCATATTTAAAACTCTCTTTGATTTCCTATTGATATTTTAAGTGTGATAATGAGTTATTGAAGAATTGATGTAATTTTGTTCGTTAAAGATTATTAAATGATGAATTACTTGATATGTTTTCCTACATGTCTTGGTGATCATATAGTAACTATGCACTAGAGGAAATGGTTTTTTATCCTTAGTACATATATGGGATATGTGTCATCTAGCTACGCGCACATACCTTACCCATGTACACTAGTACAATTAATTAATGTATTAATTATTAAAGTAAATTATTAACTATTTAATTGAATGTTTATTGAATATTAAATTATATTGCATACAAAATATCTAGAAGCATTAAATACCTTCTTGACTTTAATAGATGGTGGGTGTGATGAATTAAATGAGCATGGTGAGGTGTTATGTACATTTTTGGTAAAATTGTCAAATTACATTTATTAGCTAGCATGAGAAGAAAGACTTTTCATTTTATTTATTGTTGTTTAATTCAAGTCATTTATATTTTAGTTTTATCTAATATTTTCCCAAAAATCTAGATAAGGGAGGTTGATGGATAATAATGAGGGTGGTTGAGGAGACTTTGGGAAGGGTGTATGGAAACTTCATAAATAGGGAGGAGAAGTGGTGAGGAAGGGGGGATTTTGAGAGGTTGGAGCATGATGAGAGGTTGTGAAATTCTTGGAAGATATAAATCTTGTGATAGTCTTCTTAGAGAATATGTGCTTTGTTGTTCTTGGAGTCATGGGCATGGAGGGCCAAGAAACCAAAAGTTTTCTTGGAGCTAGGAAGTCGGCTAGGCTCCTAGTTGGCTGGGAGGATTCCGTTGTTTCACTCTCGGCAAGCGGGAAAAGAATGCTAGGAAGCACCTAGAACTAAATTACAACTGATGAGATTCAACATTAAGGAGGAGGTATTTTTCGATGGTATTTTTTTATTGATATTTTGTATATACTACTGTTTTAAGTTCTAAATCTTTGAGTTAACCTATTACTTATTTCATCATGTTATTTGGATTTATCATTGAGAAAATGTAGAAGAGTTGTGTAAATGAAAAAAAATGAAATTATGTTCAAACAAAGTTGTTATTGTGTATGTATTTAATGAATGATCAAATTCTTAGCATCTTGTAGAGGGGTGTTACGAATCGTGCCAACCACTTGTTTCCCTTCGTCGATGAGCTTGTCGATTTCCCTTTGGAGCCATTCTTGAATGTAGCTTCTCATGGGGGCCACCTTGATCTCATGCCATATTTTTATGTTTAAAATATCGCTTTCTAATTCCCTTAGATCAATAGAAATATTATGCAGAGCCTGTTCAATTTCTTCATTTTGTACTGAAAAGTCCACTAGCCAATTGTCCACGTCATCTTCACCATATTCAAGGATGCAATAAAATTTTTCTAAATACAACCCCTTAAAAATATCAACTTGTTCATTGATGGCTTGCTTGGTTAAGGACAAGGAGTTGAGGATTAAGTTGGGGTATTGGACCTCGTTGGTACTTCTGGCTGAGTCTATTTCAGTTAGCTTTTTGAATAATTCTTCTTTCTTTGATATGGCTTGTTCACATGATTGGACAATGAGATGTAGGTTCTTAACTTTCTCTTTCCAGCATGCATTTAATTGTTTGATCTAGTTTGGGGAGGGGAGATCTTATTCTCTTCTTTTCATTTCTATCATTTTGGTGACATTGATACCAAAAGAGAGGACCGTGTCTCGATAGAAACCTTCTTCATTTTTTAAATCTGCTTGCAAATGTTCATGCAAGGCATGTGCCCTTGTTGCAAAGGAAGATATCATTTTTTATGTTTCCCAGGCTTGAGTAATTAGCTTCATTCTTTTTTTGATATTCTTCTCCACGATGTGAGGAGGTTGGAGGATCCTTTTAACTTGGCTGCAAGTTTGGAAAGCACGATTATTGCTAAAGGACTTGGAAGCAATGGGATAGGAATCAAAGCTTCCTCCAATTCCTTGATTCCTTCCTTCAGTCTAGAATTATCCGCCTCGATGCCTCCAATGGAATTATCAATAGAATCTCTAGTTTCTTGGTGAAGTCGAGAGATTTGGGAAAACTACGTGTTCCTCAAGTTACTCTCTAAACGATATTTCCCTTTCTTATTTCTTACATCTCTCTTTTCAATAAATAAATTTTTAGATTAGTTGTAAAAAAAAATGACCTAGAATACGAAGGATTCATCTTCTTAAACAATATCGGTCTTAGCTATTTCCATTAGGATATTATGGTTGATCACATCCTTGGGCTGATCAACATTGCAAAATACACTATCCAGATCAGTCTCAATTTCCATGTCTTCACTTTCAGTTCTGGGATTTTCTTCTTGTTCCATAACGTTTTTTCTCTTCTTCCTCATGGGAATCTTGTGAGAACTATTAATTTTACCCTAAGGAGGCTTCTTATATCCTCCTCTATTTGAAGAATTATGGGTTTCTTTCTTACTGGGGTGGGTCATTGGAGCAATGCTCCTAGATGTCGTACTCTTGGGAGTGGTAGCTGGGGATTGGACACTCTTCTCACCAGGGACTTTTTCGTGTTGTTTGTACAATTCATTATTTTTTTGGAATGTATCTAGGTTGCCAACGTCAAGAGCAGGAGTGTTGTCATAATTGTCTTTGTCTTCATCCAGGTGTGTATGGATAAAATAATTGTTGAAGACAACTATTAGTAAATGTTCTACAAAAATCCCATTAGGGTTGAACCCTGTTATCCTTTCATCATATCTTAGGTTCAAGTTTTTGAAATGGCCTGCGAATTCGTCAATATTATTGTTGTTCCTGAACATGAAGTCTCCGTCTTTCCAAGGAAGAGGAAGGAACTATTTTTTTCTCTTCTCATGGAAAAACTACGTCTAGTAGTTGTATTTCCTTTCTATTTCTGTAAAAAACATTTTGTCTATAATGTGACATGGAAGGAAATGAGGATTTTCCTTGGAGCCAAAAATCATTATTACACTGTAATTCTCCATTTGTTCAAGTGTCCCCGTCCTGTCAAAAATCTTGGTTTCCTGGTCAGACATGTGGGGAGCATCCTTTCCTAACAATAAATCTTTGAAAATTGAGACGAAGTCATTAAAAACCTCATAAAAACAATGGGAGGCCTTGTTCCTCCATAAGCCCTAGTACCAGAAGGTTACTGGGTCGAATTCACATTTTACCTTCTTGGACACACACAGTTTTAGAAACAGACAACAATGCTCTATCGTGAAAACCATGTTAGCTATGACAATCTCAACATCTTGTGGAAGACCTGAGGTGACAAAGAAACAAGAGAGTGGTCCCACAGTGGAGTAATTCTTTGGCTCGAAATATATCTCTCGACGCACCAAGATACCACCTCTTTACAGTCAAATACTTGAGGGACATAGCCTGCATGAGCAATTTCAGAGATCCAAATTACTTTGTTTTGGGATGAAGGGGATGAGTAGTAAGAATATGCCCTGGACCACTATAAGTTTTGGTCCTCACACCCGAATATGTTCACTATATTTGTATAAAATGCTTGTTGAGTTGTTTCCATAAGTTGACGAGAATGTCTATTTGCTCCAGATGATGTTTCAAATGAACAATCGGAAGGGATAATATAACCCTCCACAAATCTTGGTCCAATGTGTGTGAATGCGAGATCTCCTCGAGCCTTTTGCTCATTAATGAGAATCTCTATAGTTCCTTCATGGTGAGTTGTTAGAATTAAAGTTTAGTAATTGCATACTTAGAAATAAGTGTGAAGGTGGAAGGTACGACGAAGAGAAATTAAGGATTCGAGATTCCATGAACCCGCCAATGGGATGACCTGTGAAATACATTCCATGATGTTTGAAATAAACAGTCAGAATGGATAATATAACCCTCTGCAACTATTGGTTTAATGTTTATTAATGGGAGATGTCCTCTTGACTTTTTCTCATTAATGACAACATTTATGGTTCCTGCATGATGAGATGATAGCATTAAATATTACTAATTGCATATTTAGAAACAAATGTGAAGGTGGGGATGAGGAAGAGAGATTAAGGAATTTGTAAGTATGAAAAGTGGTTGGTTGGGATTCAAAATATAGTTACAAGGGATACTCCAGAGAGGTGAGGGCCTGACGTTCAAATTGTATGTCTCAGAAGTTTTGAGTGCAAAATGTATAACATGGAAAAGGGCATGATGGGGTAGTCTAGTGGTCAATTTGTATATCGCAGAAATCCAGGTGTTGTTTGTAGGTCGCAGAACAATGGAAGTGAAATCTTGAGCCCAGTTTTCTGGTAACCCACAATTGAAAAAGTGTCTAAGAGTGAAATAGGGAAACAGTCGGTCAAACTTGTTTTCGCTTATATATTGAAATTTCTAATGGATATCTGATTACCTAGAAAGATCTTTTATGCATGTTTATGGACAAGTTGTGTAGGTATAGTCAATGTGACTGTCTCCTAGAGCCTTTATCTCATTAATGGAAATATTTATGATTGTTGCATGATGGTTTGTTAGCATTAAACCTTACTAATTGCATACTTGGAAATAAGTGTGAAGGTGGTGACACGAGGAACAACGATTAGGAATTGAAGATTTCATGAACCCGCCAACCCGATGATCTATGAAAGATATTCCAATAAATTTCCAAGTATGGAAAGGGGTTGGAGGGTCTTCAAAATAGGGTGACAAGGGATCCTCAGGAGATGTGAGAGCCCAACAGTAAAATTGTATGTAGCAAAAATTTTAAGTGCAAAATGTGTAACATGAAAGAGGGGATGATGTGGGAGTTTGGCAGTCAATTTGTATATCGCGGAATTCTGGGTGTTGTTTGTAGGTCATGAAACAATGGAAGTGAAATCTAGATCCCACCTTCCTAGCAATATGCGATCAAAAAAGTGGCTAAGTATGGAATCGGGAAGTGGTCGGTCAGAGTCATGATATAAAAGCATGAGTGGAAATGTGAGTTCGTGAGTCCACCAGCCTACGCACTTAGACATTTTGGAAAAATGACTAAGTAACCAGAAAGAGAAAGTAGAAGGGAAAAAGAAAAGGGAATTTGGTTAAGTATAGAAGAGGGAAAATAAGGGAATAAAAGAGAGTGGGAAAATAGAAAAGGAGAGGGAACTTTTTGAAAGAACGAATTGGTCTAAAAAAAGCCCCATTGTTGCAAAACTATCATTTTCTAGTTCAATATTTTATCCACATACTCATTTTCTATTGTGCTTGTATCATTAGAAAGGGTGTGAGCAAATGAGAATATATATTGTAACTTGATTTTTGGATATAACTATGTATAGTTGATTTATAGGCGCTATTGATGTTTTGATTTTGTAGATAACAGTGTGTTAGAATAAGTTTTCATTCTTACTGTGATAAGGCCCTTAAAAAAGTAGAGTAAGTAACAATTCTTTCCAATTCAATTCTCACAGAAAAAAAAAATTCTTTGATCCCATAATATTCATCTTTGTTTATTCGCTAAAAGGGAGGTTGATTTTGTAGATTGTGATATTGGTCATTTCAAGCGATTGGGGTGTGTCAGCTAATGCTTTGATGATTTTTTGTTTTTTTATTGCAACCTATCAGAGTAATTGTGTTTTTGATACATTGTTTAATGCCTTGAAATATTATTTTAAGTATTAAACTTATTGTAGCAAATTATTCATTGAATGGTTTGTTTTTTCCCTCTTTTTTTACCTCTATTATTTCACTTGTCTGTCATTACTCTGCTACCAGCCAAGGAGAACCCTCATCCATATCATATTTCCAATTTGACCATGCTTTTGTATTGGTGAAACAACCCTCTAACTCACCAACAAATTCAAAAGAACAACCATTCCAAATTTTGGGTTGCCTGGCTCTTCCCTTTAGCACTCAAGTGTAGACTTTAGGAGCAATAGTAACTATGAATTCAATTAGACAACTCTATAGGATCCTCAATCAAAGAATATAGAAAATGAGTCATAGGTATACTTTCCAGGATGAGTTTGCATAAGAAATCGATGAAGGGTTGTTGAATAAACTTATTGTACTGTCAACTTGACCGTAAGTATAAAAATGACGAACTTGAATTTTAACATTGTGGTTGATTTCATAGATCGATTTGACTTTAGCTAGCATATATCATTTTTTTTTTCAAAATATTTGCGAAGAATAAATTTGGTAATTTCATTAATAAAGTAAAAGTGCTCAAATAGAGGCCAGGGGATGGACAACCAATAATATGTTTCCTTTTCGAGTGAAGGAATCAAGGAAGTGAGAGGGAAATTAGAGATCATTCGCTCAACAAGGTTGAGATGAGAACGAAACTTCTTGGGCAATGCCCCAACTCCCGCATCATCAATTAGTGTTGCTATGTTCTATCTACATTACGAATGGAATTGAATGTTGTTTTGAAACTATGTAAAATTATTTTATGTTTCCATAGAAGCCTCATGTGATCGACACAATGCATTGTCATATAATTTTCCAATGCTTAATATTTGATCAAATTACTTGAGTCAATACAATATTTAAGAATTATGAGACTATTGAACCATGCAAATGAGAAGAGGTGTTAAATCCAACAAAGAAGCAACAACCAAGATTCCAAGTCAATTTTTTAATAGTAAATCTATAAGAAAAATAATGGGTAATATATAATTTATCCATATACGTTGGACTGAGTTATTTTCATCGAAGCATTGAACATACTTGTCATAAATACATGTAGAGGAGTTACAAAAAAAAACATGCATACAATTTTGAGTTGTTCATTTAGTGCGACAACATGCAGAAGGCATCGATAAGCTCTTGAACATGCATACAAAACTAATATCATGATTTTTTAGGAACTCATTTAAATATTCTCCTCTAAAGGTCAATGTTGGTTGAGGAAATCTCAACATCTTGCGGAATACCTGAGGTGATAAACAAACATGAGAGTGGTCTCACAATGGAATAATTATTTGGCTTGAAATAGGTATCTCGGTGCACCAAGAGACCACCTCCTTAGAGTCAAAGACTTCAGGGACACATCCTGCATGAGAAATTCCAAGGGTCCAAATTACTTCATTCTGGGTGAAAGTGGAGTAACTGACCACCTCCTTACAATCAAAGAGTTTAGGGGCACATGTTGCACAAGGAATTCCAGAGGTCCAAATTACTTTGTTCTGGGTGGAAGGGGAAGAGTAGTAGGAATATTCCTTGCACCATTGGGAGTTTTGGTCCTCACCCCCTAAGATGTTAATTGTATCTCCAGAGAACAGGAGAGTGGTCCCGCAATTGAATACTTATTTGGCTTGAAATATATCTCTCAGTGCACCAAGAGACCATATCCTTACAGTCAAAGACTTCAGGGAAACAACCTGCACCAGGGACAAATCCAAACCCTAATACAAAATCTAAAAATGAAAGGAAAGAATGAATCTCTAAGGGCCAGGACTTCCATCCAAGTCAAGATACTCACACTATCCAGCTGAAAAGCAGATATTGCGTTCAATGACGGGGTTTTTTTTATGAAACCCCTTCCTTTGGTCTTGTTAGGGTTTCCATCGACGAGCTGGGAAGTGCCCCCCATTATGGTGGATTTTAATTTGGGAATTGGAGTGGGAAAAATGTCTACATTTACATCATCCATCGTCATATCATCGTCCATCAGATCATCTTCTTCCATCTTGAAATTGGCCGCATCAATCTCTGAAGCAACCATTCTTTTTTTCTTTGCTACAAAATCCTTGAAATTTGGAGAGGGTGATGGATATACAAAGAAAATGCAGGATATACACGTTTATAGGATTACGAAACAAATAAATGCAGGGGGAAAGGATATACACGTTTATATGGTTATAAAACAAATAAACACATCGGGGTTGTCTGAGCAGGGGGGGTTGCCTTGAAATTCTTTGTCTTGAAATATATCTCTCGGTGCACCAAGTGACCATCTCCTTATTTCCTTATGGGTGGAAGGAGATGAGGAGTAAGAATATTCCCTAGACCACTAGAATTTTTGGTCATCATGCCTGAAGGTTTTTACTGTATCTCGATAGAAATGATGTCGAGTTGCTCCCATAAGTTTACAAGAACGATTGTTTTCTCCAGATGATGTTTGAAATGAATGCTCAGAAGGGATAATATAACCCTGCAGAAAACTTGGTTTAATGTGTATCAGTGGGAGATCTCCTCGAGTCTTTCATTGATTAATGAAAATTTCTATGGTTCCTATGTAATGATTTTTTACCATTAAAGATTACTAATTGCATACTTATAAGAAAGTGTGAAGGTGGCGGGGACGACGAAGAGTGATTAAGGATTGGATATTTCGTTAATCTGCTAACACAACAATGCACGAAAGATATTCCATGATGTTTTAAATGAACACTCGGAAGAGACAATATAAACCTCTGTAAATCTTGGTTTAATTCATATTAATGGGAGATATCATCGAGCATTTCGCCCATTAATGACAATCTTTACAGTTCCTTCATGATGAGTTGTTAGCATTAAAGCTTAATAATTGCATATTTAGAAAGAAGTGTGGAGTGTGAAGGTGAACTCACCAACCCGAAGACCCACAAAAGAGATTCCAAGAAATGGCTAAGTATGGAAAGAGGTCAGTTGGGCTTCAAAATAGGGTCACAAGTTATAGTCACAAGACGTGAGGGCCCAATGGTCAAATTGTATGTCTCTGAAATTTTGAAAATGTGTAACATGGAACAGAGCATGATGGAAGATTTTGATGATCAATTTGTATATCGTGGAACTTCGGGTGTTGTTTGTAGGTCATGGAACAATGGAAGCGCAATGTTCAGCAAGCCTACCTGGGAACCCACGATGGAAAAAGTGGCCAAGTATGGAATGGGGAAGCGTTCAGTCGAACTTGTGATATAAAATCATGATACATATTTTGAAAAATGACTAATTAACCAGAAAGGAAACATAGAGGAGAAAAAGAAAGGGGAATTTGGTTGTCAATTTGTATATCGTGGAAGTTCAGTTATTGTTCGCAGGGGGTGGAACAATGGAAGCACAATCTTGACCCCACCTAGACGGGAACTCGTGATCGAGAAAGTTTTTGAGTATGGAATGGGGAAGCGATCGGTCGGAAGCGTGATATAAAAACATCAGTGGAAATGTGAACACGTGAATCTGCCAACCTGTGGACTTAGACATTTTCCGAAAAATGAGTAAGTAACCAGAAAGAGAATGTAGAGGGGAAAAAGAAATGGGAGGACAATTTTAGGAAGCGGGAATTGGTCTTAACAAATCTCCATTGATGGTATTAACAAAAAATATGAAGTGTATTAGCTAGGTGAACATTCTCTTCAATCAAGGAATAGAGAAAGTGAGTCATAGTTATACTTTACAGGATGTGTTTGCATAAGAGAAGCATAAAAAAGATACATAAAAGTCATTGGAGGGTTTTTCAAGTAAAATTATTGTACTATCCACTTCACCATAATTATAACAACGATAGATTGTAATTTTAATTTTCTTTGGTTGATATCATAGTCCCATTGGACTTCACCTAGCATATACCCTTTTATTTCAAAATATTTTTGAAGAAGAATTTTGGTAATTTCATCGATCAAGTAAAAGTGCTAAAATGAAATACATATTACATTTGCTTCACAAGGATTACATTAAAAGGCAAGTCAGTTCTTGTATATTCTTTAATATCATAGAAAAACTGCTAAGATCTTGAATCTATCATCGAACCATAATCCAAAAATCGAGCCCATGAGAACCTTGAACAACAGTACGAAAGCACATGAACAAAATCCCGCCAAACACAAGACATGAAAAAATCAGCGGAGATTGGGTATTGTATCCCATCTATAACCAAATCCCCAAATGGGCACCAAGAAATTTGTCAATTACTATATTACTATGAACCAATATCACTATGAACATTTTCTTCTGATAGTACTATAAACCAAGATCACCTTGGCCTGACAATGTTCTAACATTACTAGTTCTGGAAAAGACTGTCAACATTTAACTTAATGGAGTTTGAACAATGCCAAATTTGAAATACTATTGAAAATTCCTAATGGTTTCATTCAGAGGAGCAAGCCATTTTGATGACTCAAAGGATGGACCTGATTTATTCATAGTTGGATACTTTGTATGAGGTCTATCCTCATGCTTCTCATTATTGGATTGAACAATCTTATGCGCTTCCAGTTCACTTTGTCATGGCACTACAAAACTCTATTTATATCTTGATTGGGTAGCATGGATAGATATAGATGAGATTGTTTCTTTTCTCGTCAATACATGATATGATTTTTTTTTTTTTTGGTTCAATCGATATGCAGTATGGCATTGTCCTCATTTAATGTAAATTTTCTATGGATGTGAAAGTCACGTAACATGTAGACATTGTTTGCCTTTTTCTGTAGGTATACTTCATATGGAAATTCTACCAACCGAGGAAGCACATCTTGTAATACAGGTTGTCTAATTGTATAATGTACAATTGTGTTGTTGACGGTTTGGATGGCAGTGTTCAGGCAATTTCTATATATGTAACAACATTTTTTACTGCATCGTAGGAAATAAATTATGCCGTCATTTATGAAAGAGAGGCAGAAGCAGGAGATTTGAATTTGGCACATAAAAGATCGAAGGGCGTCAAGTATGCATTTGTTGCAACCAAAACACCCTCAACCTGCGCACGTGAGCATAGTAGTTAATATATTGAACATTATAATACACAAGTGTACAATAAAAAAGATGCACAAAATTGTTTAAGGAAATTTTTATGAGCAAAGTGTGCATGGAATTATAGATGTATACGTATAACAGTTGTTGAGCTAGTTAGTTTCTTGAGATCATGTACTATGTTTGTTTGCAATTTCGTTACAAATGTTTCTTGGGTTGTGTGAAATATCTTGTCTTTAACATTTCTTTTATTTTTTATGTTTGAAGAGCATAAGTGGAAATTTCCCTTTATGCAATTGTTGTTCCATTGAGGAAAATAAATTTTAATAGGTGTCAAACAATTGTAGTTGCAACATGGAACAATGTAATAGTTTTATAACATAATTGAGACATATGAGAATGTGAAAGTAAAGGACAAAACTGGATATAGAGAATGGTACCATTGCCTTGTCATTGTCTCACTCTCCATCTTTTATATGAAGAATGTGTTGCGAGCCAAATTTTCTCGCGAGTGTGATAGTTGCACCAATGGTTCTGATTAGGTAAATGCCATTTCTCTATGCAAGTTGGTTTATTGTTGTGTCTGGTACGAAATGATATTCTGAGAAAACCCTAAGAACTTTTTCCACAATACTTGTTTCATTTAGCGATATAATTTGATCACAATCACCATGGTCATATACTGTTTTCAGTAATATATTAAAATTTGTAATGGATATACCATTACCTGGAAAGATCTTTAGTGCATGTTTCTGGAGAAGTTGTGTAGGGATAGTCAGTGTGACTTTCAACATGGCTTCGTTGTATGTCATGTCAACACACATAATGCATCTAGTTTTGTTTTCCTTGTCTAAGTAGGTGATATACACGACCATTATGTCACCGGAAAACACTTGTCCAGTTCGGCAGTTGTTCAAGTCTTCTATCGATGTTATATTGGGTGTTATAAGATTAGACCTAGTGACATTTTTTGAACATAAAAAGTAATGTGAATGGTAGTTTGTATCATTTTTTTTTGGCATAAATGTACACATAGATGCAAAATTAAGATGAAGTATGGAGGTCATAGTTTTGTAACCATACATCTTATTTTGTGGAGCTTTCACTATGTTGGGCGTTTCACTTGTGCTCGTCGATACTTCTTGTGAACTCAAAAGCATGTGTTATAGATGACATCAACACATTTATCATGGCATGTATGAATAAATAAGTCAGGATATTTTTTTGGTAAACATATCAAGAGCATAATGTATGAATATTTACCTTCGGCCTTGTCCTTTTGTTGATGTTTGTGATGATTGACTAATCATTCCCATGTTACTCGTCCAACTTTTTTTGATGCAACCATGTGTACATGAACATCATAATGACTAAATAAGCATATGCATTGTATATTTTTCATAACTATTCTGGATGTCACATACAGGCTCGAAGGGGATGGATTATGAAATAGGGTGTTAAGGGATACTCAGGAGATGTGAGGACCTGACGGTCAAATTGTATGTCTTAGAAATTTTGAGTGCAGAAATGTGTAACACGGAATAGGGCATGATGAGGGAGTCCAGTTGTCAATCTGTATATCATGGAACTGCGGGAGATTTTTGTAGGTCATGGAACAATAGAAGAAAAATCTTGAGCTTGCCATCCTGGGAGTCCATCTGTCAATTTGTATATCATGGAACTCTGGGTACTGTTTACAAGAAACAGAACAATAGAAGTGCAATTTTGAGCCCTCCAGCTTGGGAACCCACAATCAAAAAAGTGACAAAGTATGGAAAGAGGAAGCGGTTGGTTGGAAAGGAGACTAAGTAAAGTAACCAGAAAGGAAAAGTAGAGAGGAAAAAGAAAGGGGAATTTGGTTATGTATAGAAGAGGGGAAAAAAAAGAATAATAGAGTGGGAAAATAGAAAAGGGGAGGGAAATTTTCAGAAGAAGGAAGTTTAAACAAAGGCCCATTGTTTCCAAATCATCATTTTCTATTCCAATATTGTATCAACCTAATCGTTTTGTGTGTTTGATTTAATATCACTATTGGTATACCTTTTCGAAGATTGCACTTCAACTTCTTCTGTTGTGGCATATAAGATTTCATCCTTCTTTCCAACTAGTTTGTTTCTTTCAATGTAGCAATGCAGAAAATGCAATGGACATGGAGGTAAGTTGGTATGTAGAAAGACATGTAAAAAAATAAATACAGTTCTATTTATTTCAATGGAGCAGTACATAAAATACAATTGACATAAACATAATTTATTATGTAGGAAGATATGTAGTATCTACATCCAATAAATTAGGTGCAAAGTAGTAGAATAAATATACAAACAATAAATGAAATACAAAACATTGGAATATGAAATAAGAGTAGAATAATGCACCTGTGTATCTCTTCTTCTACATTTGTGGTTAAGAGTCCTTCATCTTCTTCAGTTATTTTGTTTGTTTCAATGTGGGAATGCAAAAAATACAATGAGCATGAATGTGGGTTTGTATGTAAGGGAAAATAAGTAATATGTACATACAATAAATGAGAATCAAAGCAATAAAATAAAATATAGATGTAGAAACATGAACCTTTGTTTTTCTTGATCCATGGTTGTGGTTATATAGAATTTTTCCTGGCCAAATATATTACAAGCCAACAAATATTAAGAAGTTGGACGATCCTAGCTGAATGATTTGGTTTTGTGCAACAAAGTATACATATATGCTTTGATACATGGAAATATGATTTTTTAATATGTTTGATGTATATTTCATAATTCAAGTACAAGACAAATTGTATCATGGTTGGGCCATTATGTGTATAATATAAAGAGGGTGTATTGTGATATGGGCACATTTGACCATAAATGGTCAATAAGTGTGTTTTGTACATACTTTATCTTAACCAAAAGAAAGCATAGATTGTAATTGCACATGTAGTTTTCCAATTCATTTGTTATGGAAATATTTTGTAGCATGTCAACATTGAAGTCTCCTAGAATGATAATGGTTTAGTTCATATGTAAATGGTGTAATGCAATTGAAAAAACATTCAATATGTTGGAAATGTTGCACGCAGAGCGACGTAGAGATTGAATATTGCAGTTTGCAATTGACGGAAAATTACTCTTGCTAGCACCATCTCAACATCTTTTTTTTCTACAAGAACATTTTGCAAAGGCGTGTAGGTACTCATTCCCGAGAGAGGTAGGAATATCATTGAGGTCATGGTGGGGAGGCGAAAGAATTTTCTTATTCTATTGAGGCATTATATCACCACTTCGTCACATAAGGTAAAGGACGGGTATTTATAATGCTAAAGAAAATGACATACGAAGTTGTGCACATAACATTGGCATACATATGGTTCAGAGTTTGGAGAAAAGATGGAGAAACGTTTAAGAGAAGGAGGGAAAGATATGCCAACCTCTATGGAAAGTCTGCAGCATAGGAGTGATAAATAAATACCTAAACATTCTTATTTGAAAACTATAAATAGTAAACAGTAAAGAACGAATATAAATGAAACTATGGTATTGAAACTTACTCAACAATGATGAATGACAGAATCATAGGTCCAATTGCGAGTGCAGGATTTCAACCTTGCAAAGTGCAATAACCGGTCCTAGAACTACCCATGATTTGCATTCTAGGTCCTGGAAATCTTTTCTTTATAACTTACTGAAATATGTCATCAAGAAAGATGGATAATGCTTAGCAATGGTGTGAAATTTTGTTGCATCTTATTTACCGTTGTATCATAATTAGCACTTCTACACTTACCTATAGTTTTCTTCTACAAGAACATCCCACAAAGGCAACAATATTGACATCGTATTTTTCATGTGAAAGACACGGGTTCGATTCCCGTACAGGATAGGTAGCTACTCATTCCTAGGAAAGATGGGAAAATCATCGAGGGAAAGGTGCAAAGGCTAAATAATTTCCTTATTCAATTCAAGCATTAGATTTCCACTTCCTCACATACAAAAAAGGATCGGGATTTGTAATTCTAGAAAAAATGATAGCTGGAGTTGTGCAAACGAAATTGGCATGCACATGGTGCAGAGTGTGGGGAAAAAATTGGAGGAAAATTTAAGAGAAGGAGAAAAAGATATGCCAACCTCTATGGAAAGTCTGCAGCATAAGAATGATGAATAAATACTTAAACATTATTACTTGCAAACAGAAAATAGTAAACAGTAAACAATGAATACGAATGAAACTATGGTATTGAAACTCACTCGTCAATGATGAACGACAGAATCACAATACTAGTTGTGGGTGTAGGACTTGGACCCTTCAAAGTGAAAAAAGTAGCTCCAACTGTTAATGCAAAACCCCAACCTTGCAAAGTCAAAGAAAACAAAAGAAAGAAACAAGCAACAAACTAGTGAGCAAGCATGAATAGGTCCAACTATAGGTGCATGACCTCAAACTTGCAAAATTGAACCAAAGAAAAAGAAACAACAACCAACGAACCAACGGACCAGTGAACAAGCAACAACCAATGAACCAATAAAGAATATATGTATCTTCAATGATGACTAAATTGCATTCCAAGCATAGAAGAAATATGAAACATATGATTACGATGTGAGTGGAAATACTTAAATATTATTACTTGAAAACTATAAACTGTAAAAAACAAACAACGAATATGAATACGAATGAAACTGTGGTATTGAAACTTACTCATCAATGATGAATGACAAAATCGTAGGTCCAATTGCGGGTGCAGGACTTGAACCCTGCAAAGTGAAAAAACAGCTCCAACTGCGGGTGCATGACTCCAACCTTGCAAAGTTGAAGAAAACAAAAGAAATCAACAAGAAAAAACATGTGAGCAAGCACCAACAAGTCCAACTGCAAGTGCATGACCTCAACCTTGCAAAGTTGAACCAAACAACAACTCATGAACCAACGAACCAATGAACAAGCAACAACTAGTGAACCAGTAAAGAATATATGTATCTTCAATGATGACTAAATTGCATTCCAAGCATAGAATAAATATGAAACATATAATGTCTATGCGAGTGGAGGTGGACAACAATATTATCCAAATTGACTACAACATTGTATGAAAAAATTCAAGAAAATATGTACTGTGACAGGCCTATTTAAGTAAACATTTAAGGTTGTCAGACCTCTTTAAGGGCCTCACGCTATGTAAAAATTTAAGTTGTCAGGCCTATTCAAGTACCTCAAAAAGAGTGTCAATTATCAAAACTTTCAGTATGTAAACATTTCAATAAAAATATAAATAATAAAAAAATTAAAAAAGAGCATCGATGCTCAAAACTTAAACATTTCAATAAAAATAAAAAAAATTAAAAAAGAGTGTCGTTGCTCAAAACTTTGTATATCTAAACATTTAAAACTTTGAGAATATCGAAGCTGGCAATAACACTTTGAATATATTCTCCAATGAGATGATGACATATAAGGTTTTTTATTAAATAAAAAATAATGTTTTTGGTTCTCTAGTTCGAACAATAAAGATTATGCAAAAAATTATAGTCAAAGGACATATTAATATGAAGTCAATGAATTATCCATGGATATAGTTCCTCTACTCCTTTGGTAGGGACTAGTAAATATGTATTATCATGGTTGGAAAATATCCATATATCCGTTAATGAAATTAGATAAATATGAATTATTTTTTAAGTAACTTTTAAAAATAACTCGACGTTATTGCCTATAATGACAACAATCGTAAGTACCGATACAATAAAGCCATTTTTCAATCAAATTGCCTCTATCTACCAAATATGAAATCAAATCTATAATTTCATCAGTTTAAAAAAATCCAAACGTTATTTTTCATAAATTTAATAAAATCTAAACATGATTTATGACAATTGATTTATCAAGGTACATATTTTTTTATTTCCCTAATTACAACCAAAGAAATAAAAAATATCCTATTTAATTATTTTATAGACGATGTTGCACTTCATTGGTTCAAACTAAAATATTTTCACCATTAACACAAAATTCCGCTAAATGATCGGTTCTTGACTCTTACTCCATATCTTCTGCTAAATGATCAGTTCTTTCCTCTTACTCCATAACTTCTGCTAAATTATGGGTTATTTCCTTGTACTCAATAACTATCCACAAAAATTCATTGGACTTGCATATCATGGCATCTACCTTGTCACCAATGAAGCTGCATATGAAACTAGCCATAAAGAAGTGCGAAGGTGGCAGGGATGACGAAGAACGATTAAAGATTGGGCATTTCGGAAACACGCCAACCCGACGAACAATGAAAGAGATTCCAAGAAATGGCTAAGTATGGAAAGCGGTCGGTCGAGATTCAAAGTAGGGTCACAAGTTATACTCAGGAGACATGAGGGCTCGATGGTCAAGTTCTATGTCTCCGAACGTTTGACTGCAAAATGTGTAACAAAGAACAAGTCATGATGGTGGAATTTGGTGGTCAATTTGTATATCTTGAAACTCTAGGTGTTGTTTGTAGGTCGCAGAACAATGGAAGAACAATATTGAGCGAGCCTACCTAGGAACTGACGATGGAAAAAGTGGCCAAGTATGGAATGAGGAAGTGGTTGGTCAGACTCGTGATATAAAAGAATGAGACATATTCAAAAAAATGAATAAGTAACTAGAAAGAAAAAGTAGAGGAGAAAAATAAAGGGGAATTTGGTTTTAATTTGTATATCGAGGAAGTTTGGGTGTTGTTTTCATATGGAAGCGCAATCTTGAGCTCACCTTGTCGGGAACCAGCGATCGAAATTTTTTTTTAGTATGGAATGGGGAAGCGGTCCATCAGAATCATGATGTAAAAACATCAGTGGAACTATGAACGTGTGAATCCCCCAACCCATGGACTTAGACATTTTCTGAAAAATGACTAAGTAACCAAAAAGGGAAAGTAGAGGGTAAAAAGAAAGGGGATGGAAATTTTCGGAAGCAGGAATTGGTGTTAACAAAGATCCATTGATGGTCTTAACAATAAATATGAAGTGAATTAGATAGGTGAATAGGATCTTCAATCAAGGGATGGAGAAAGTGAGTCATAGTTATACTTTCCAGGATGTGTTTGCATAAGAAAAGCATTGAAAAGCTATAGAAAAATCATTGGAGGGTTGTTCAAGTAAAATTATTGTACTTTCAACTTCACTGTAAGCATAACAACGATGAATTTTGATTTTAATTTTCTATGGTTGATATCATATTCCCATTGGACTTCACCTAGCATATATCCTTTTATTTCAAAATATTTCTGAAGAAGAATTTTGGTAATTTCATCGATCAAGTAAATGTGTTAAAATGAACTACATATTACATTTGCTTCATAGATATTACATTAAAAGGTAAGATAGGTATTGTATATTCTTTAATATCATAGAAAAACAACTAGGATCTTAAATCTATCATCCAACCATAATCCAAAAACCAGGCCCATGAGAACGTTGAACAACAGTACGAAAGCACATGAACCAAATTCTGTCAAACACAAGAGAGGAAAAAAATAGTGGATATTGGGCATAGTATCCCATCTATAACCAAATCCCCAAATGGGCACCAATAAATTTGTCGATTACTATATTAATATGAACCAAGTCCACTATGAACATTTTCTTCTGATAGTACTATGAACCAAGATCACGTTGGCCTGACAATGTTCTAACATTACTAGTTCTAGAAAAGAGTGTCAACATTTAAGTTAATAGAGTTCAAACAATGGAAAATTTTCAATATTATTGAAAATGCCTAATGGTTTTGTTCATAGGAGCAAGACATTTTGATGCCTCAAAGGATGGACCTGATTTATTCAAAGTTGGATACTTTGTATGAGGTATTTCCTCGTGATTTTCATTCCTGGACTGAACAATCTTATGCGCTTCCAATTCACTTTCTCATGGCACTACAAAAATCTATTCATATCTTGATTGGGTAGCATGGACAAATACATATGAGATTGTTTCATTTCTTGTCAACACATGATATCAATTTATTTTTTTTGGCTCAGTCGATATTTAGTATGGAATTGTCCTCATTTAATGTAAATTTTCTATGGACGTGAAAGTCGCGTAACATGTAGAAATTGTTTTCCTTTTTTGTAGGTATACTTCATATGTAAATTCTTAGAACCCAGGAAGCACATATTGAAACACAGGTTGTCTAATTATACATTGTACAAATGTGTTGTTGATGGTTCAGAGGGTAGCATTTAGGCAATGTCTATATATGTAAGATAATTTTTTACTACATCATAGGAAATAAATTGTGCCATCATTTATGAAAGAAGAGGCAGAAGCAGGAGAGTTGAATTTGGCACATACAGGCGGGAAGGAGGTCGAGTATGCATTTGTTGCAACCAAAACACCCTCAACCTATGCACATGAGCATAGTAGTCAATATATTGAACAATATAATATACATATGTACAACAGAAAAGAAACACAAAGTTGTTTAAAGAATTTTTTATGAGAAAAGTGTCGATGGAATTGTAGATGTATACTTACAATAGTTGTCGAGATAGTTAGTTTCTTGAGATCATGTACTATGTATGTTTCTAATTTTGTTACAAATGTTTCTTGGGTTGTGCAAAAGATCCTTTCTTTAACATCTCTTTTCTTTGTTATATTTTTGAAGAGCATAAGTGGAAATTTCCCTTTATGCAATTGTTGTTCCATTAAGGAAAATAAATTTGAATAGGTGTCGAACAATTGTAGCCGCAATATGGAACAGTGTAATAGTTGTGTAACATAACTAATACATATGAGCATGTGAAAGTAAAGGAAAAAACTAGATATGGAGATTGATATTGTTTCCTTGTCATTGTCTGACTCACCATATTTTATATGGAGAATGTGTTGTGAGCCAACTTTTCTTGCGAGTGTGACAACTGCACCAATGGTTCTGATTGGGTAAATGTCATTTCCCTATACAAGTTGGTTGATTGTTGTGCCTGGTACGAAATGATATTCTAAACAAACCCTGAGAACTTTTTCCACAATACTTGTTTCATTGAGTGATATAATATGATCACAATAACCACAGTCATATACTATTTTCAGTAATATATTAAAATTTGTAATGGATATCCCATTACCTAGCAAGATCTTTTTTGCATGTTTCTAGACAAGTTGTGTAGTGATAGTCAGTGTGACTTTTATCATGGCTTCGTTGTCTGTCATGTCAGAATTCATAATGCATCTAGTTTTGTTTTCCTTTTCTAAGTAGGTGCTATACACTACCATTATGTCCCCGACGAACACTTGTCCTGTTTGACGGTTATTCAAGCATCTATTGATAGTATATTGGGTGTTATAAGTTTAGACCTAGTGACATTTTTTGAACAGAAAAAGTAATGTGAATGGAAGTTTGTATCATTGTTTTTGGTATAAATGTACAAGTAGATGCACAATTTAGATGAAGTATGCAGGTCAGAGTTTTGTAACCATACTTCTTAGTATACGTAGCTTGCAGTATGTTGGGCGTTTCAATTGCGCTTGTCAATACTTCTTGTGAACTTAAAAGTATGTGTTGTAGATGACATCAACATATTTATCATGGCATATATGAATAAATAACTCATGATATTTGTTTGGTAAACATATAAAGAGCATAATGTATGAATCTTTACCTTTGGCATTGTCATTATGTTGATGTTTGTGATGATTGACTACTCATTCCCATGTCACTCATCGAACTTTTTCTGATGCAAGCATCTATACATGAACATCAGAATGACTAAATAAGAATATGCATTGTATACTATTAATAATTGTTATGGATGTCACATACATTCTCGAAGGGGATGGATTATGAAATAGGGTATGAACCGATACTCAGGAGACGTGAGGACTCGATTGTCAAATTGTATGTCTTAGAAATTTTGAGAGAAAAAAATTGTAACATAGAACATGGCATGATGGCAGAGTCCGACAATCAATACATATATCTTGGAACTCCAGGAGTTATTTGTAGTTCATGGAACAATAGAAGTGCAATATTGAGCCCGCCAACCCAGGAGTCTAGCTATCAATTTGTATATCGTGGAACTACGAGTGTTGTTTACAGGACATAGAACAATAGAAGCACAATTTTGAGCCTGCCATCCTGAGAACCTGTGACCTAAAAAGTGGCTAAGTATGGAGTGAGGAAGCAGTCGGTCAGGCTTGTAATATAGAAGCATGAGTAGAAATGTGAACCTGTGAATTCGCCAACCCGTGCACCTAGAAATTTAAAAAAAAAATGACTAAGTAAAGTATCCATAAAGGGAAGGTAGAGGGGGAAAAGAAAGGGAAATTCAATTAAGTATAGAAGAGGGAAAAACATGAATATAGAGTGGGAAAGTAGAAAAGGAGAGGGAGATTTTTGGAAGCGAGAAGTTTGAAAAAAGACCTATTGTTTCCAGATCATCGTTTTCTAGTCCAATATTTTATCCACCTACTCATTTTGTGTGTTTGATTTAGTATCACTATTGGTATACCTTTTCCAAGATTGCACTTCAACTTCCGCTGCTGTGGAATATAAGATTTCATCCTCCTGTCCAACTAATCTGTTTCTTTGAATGTATAAATGCAGAAAATACAATGGACATGAAGGTAAGTTGGTATGTAGAAAGACATGTAAAAAAATAAATACACTTTTATTTATTTCAATGTAGCAGTACAAAAAATACAGTTGACATCGAGATAAGTTATTATGTAGGAAGATATGTAGTATTTACATATAATAAATTAGGTGCAAAAAAGTATAATAAATATACAGACAATAAATGAAATACAAAACAATGGAATATGAAATAAGAGTAGAAGCATGCACCTATGTACCTCTTCTTCTACATTAGTGGTTAAGAGTCCTTCTTCTTCTCCATTTATTCTGTTTGTTTCGATGTGGGAATGCACAAAATACAATGAACATAAATGTAAGTTGGTATGTAAGGGAAAAGAAGTAATATGTACATACAATAAATGAGAATCAAAGGAATAAAATAAAAGATAGAATTATAAGCATGAAACTTTGTTTTTCTTGATCCGTGGTTGTGGTTATATAGAATTTTTCCTAGCAAAAATACATTACAAGACAGAAAATATTAAGAAGTTGGATCATCCTAGCTAAATGATTTGGTTTTGTGCAACAAAGTATCCAAATATGCTTTGAGACATGGAAATATGATTTTGTAATATGTTTGATATATATTTCATAATTCAAGTACAAGACAAATGGTATCATAGTTGGACCAGTATGTGTATAAGATAAAGAGGGTGTATTGTGATATGGGCACCTTTGACCATATACTGTCAATAAGTGTGTTTTCTACATGCTTCATCTTAACCAAAAGAAAGAAGAGAATGTAATTACACATGTAGTTTTCCAATTCTTTTCTTATGGAACTATTTTGTAGCATGTCAACATTGAAGCCTCATAGGATGATAATGGTTTCATTCAGATGTAAATTGTGTAATACATTTGAAAAAAAAATCATTATGTTGTAAATGTTTCACGCGGAGTGGCATAAAGATTGAATATTCCAATTTGCAATCCACAGAAGATTATTGTTTCTAGCGCCATCTCAACATATTTTTCTTCTACAATAACATTTTGCAAAGGCATGTAGGTACTCATTCCCGCGAAAGGTGGGAATATCATTGAGGGCATGGTGGGAAGGATAAATAATTTCCTTATTCAATTGAGGCGCTATATATCCACTTAGTCACATAAGTTAAATGACCGGGATTTGTAATGATAGAGAAAATGACAGCCGAAGTTGTGCACACAACATTGGCATACATATGGTTCAGAGTTTGGAGAAAAATTGGAGAAAAATTTAAGACAAAGGAAATATATGCCAACCTCTATGGAAATTTTGTAGCATAGGAGTGATGAATAAATACCTAAACATTCTTATTTGAAAACTGTAAATAGTAAACAATAAAGAACGAATATGAATGAAATGATGGTATTGAAACTTACTCACCAACGATGAACGGCATAATCGCAGGTCCAATTGCAAGTACAGGATTCTGCAATGTGCAATAAAAGTTCTTAGAATTACCGAGGATTTGCATTCCAGGTCCTGGAATGTTTTTCTTTATAACTTAATAAAATATGTAACCGACAAAGATGGATAATGTCTGGCAATGGTGTGCAATTTTGTTGCAGCTTAGTTACCATTGTATCATACTTATCCCTTCTACAACTACATGTAGTTTTTTTCTACAAGAACATCCTACAAAGGCAAAAAGCTTGACATCATCTTTTTCATGTGAAATACATAGGTTCGATTCCCATATGGGATAGGTAGGTACTCATTCCCAGGAAATCTCGGAATATCATCGAGGGCAAGGTGCAAAGGCTAAAGAATTTCCTTATTCAATTGAGGTGCTAGATTTCCACTTCGTCATATACGACAAAGGACTGAGATTTGCAATGCTAGAAAAAATTATATTGAAAGTTGTGAAAACGACATTGGCATGCACATGGTGCATAGATTAGGGAAAAAATTGGAGGAAAATTTAAGAGTGGGAGAAAACGATATGCCAACCTCTATGGAAAGTCTAGAGGATAAGAATTATGAATAAATACTTAAAAAATCTTACTTGCAAATGGAAAACAGTAAATAGTAAACAACAAATACGAATGAAACTATGGTGTTGAAAATTACTCGTCAATGATGAGCGATAGAATCGCAGGCTCAATTGTGGGTGTAGGACTTGAAACCTTCAAAGTGTAGAAAGCAGCTCCAACTATCGATGCAGGACCCCAACCTTGAAAAGTTGAAGCAAACAAAATCAAGCAACAAACTATTGAACAAGCACGAACAAGTCCAACTACATGTGCATGATCTCAACCCTTCAAAATTGAACCAAACAACAAGAAGAAAAAACCAACGAACCAACGAACTAGTGAACAAGCAACAACCAATGAATTAGTAAATAATATATGTATCATCAATGATGACTAAATTGCATTCCAAACATAGAAGAAATATGAAACATATGATGACCATGCGAGTGGAAATACTTAAACATTCTTACTTGCAAACTGTAAACAGTAAACAAAAAACAATGAATACGAATGAAACTATGGTATTGAAACTTACTCGTCAATGATGTATGATAGAATCACAAGTCCAATTGTGGGTGCATGACTTGAACCCTACAAAGTGCAAAAACAACTCCAACTTCTGGTGCAAGACTACAACCTTGAAAAGTTGAAGCAAACAAAAGAAAGCAACAAGAAAAAAACTAGTGAGAAAGCACCAACAGGGCAAGCGCAGGTACAAGGTCTCAACCTTGCAAAGTTGAACCAAACAACAACAAACATCAATTGGCGAACCAACGAACCAACGAATAAGAAACAACCAGAGAACCAGTAAAGAATATGTGTATCTTCAATGATGAGTAAATTGCATTCCAAGCATAGAAGAAATATGAAACATATGATGGCTATGCGAGTGGCGGTAGACAGCAATATTGTCCAAATTGACTGCAACATTGTATGGAAAAATTCGAGGAAAAATGTATTGTGACAGGCCTATTTAAGTAAACATTTAAGGTTGTCAGTGTTGTTTAAGGGCCTCATGCTATGTAAACATTTAAGCTAGCAGATCTATTGAAGTTCCTCAAAAAGAGTGTCAATGCTCAAAACTTTCAGTATGTAAACATTTCAATAAAAATAGAAATAATAAAAAAATATAAAAAGAGCGTCACTGTTCAAAACTTTCAGTATGTAAACATTTCAATAAAAATAAAAAAATAAAAAAAATAACATTGATGCTCAAAACTTTGGATATCTAAACATTTAAAACATTGGGAATAGCCAAGGTTGCAATAAGACTTCAAATCCATTCTCTAATGAAATGATGACATATAAGTTTTTTTTTATTATATAAAAAATAATGTTTTTAGTTATCTAGTTGGAACAATAAAGATTATGCAAAAATTTATAATCAAATGACATATTAATATGAAGTCAACTAATTATGGATCTACCTCTACACTTTCGGCAAGGACTAATAATAATATATTATCATGTTTGAAAAATATCCATATATCCATCCATGAAATTAGATAAATATGAATTATCTTTTAAGTAACTTTTAACCATAACTAGACGTTATTGCCTATAATGATAACAATCGCAAGTACCAATACAATAAAGCCATTTTTCAATCAAATTGCCGCTGTATAAGTTTTTCTTTATACCAAATCTCAAATCAAATCTATAATTTGATCAATTTAGAAAAATCCAAACATGATTTTTCATAAGTTTAAAAAAATCTAGACATGATTTTTCATAAATTTTAAAAAATAAACCGATTAATCAAAGTACAGATTTTTTTATTTCCCTAATTACATTCAAAGAAATAAAAAATTGTGCTATTTAATTATTTGAGAGACAACCCTCCACTTCATTGGGTCAAACTAAAAGCTTTGCACCATTAACACAAAATTCTGCTAAATGGTCGATTCTTAACTCTTATTCCATAGCTTCTGCTAAATGATCGGTTCTTGCCTCTTACTCCATAACTTCTTCTAAATTATTGGTTCTTGCCTTGTACTCCATAACTAGCCATAAAAAATTGTTGGGCTTGCATATCATGGCATCCGCCTTGTCACCAATGAAGCTGCATCTGAAACTATTAAAATATCACAAAAGCGTTTATTTCAGAAATACCAGACTATAATTTTATCGTTGTTTATATTTGGAAGAGGTATTCCCTTTGATCAGTTCAAAGTTGCATTTCTTAGACTAACATCAAATCTCATCTCTCCCCCAAACAATGGATAAGATATTCAGGGCTGCAGAACTATACTAATAGAAATTAAGCTCAAAGAATTTTTACAATTTTGACACTGAAATATTTTGTGCAGAACATAGGTTGCATAAAGACTTCAGGAAAAGGCCAAGTTACCTGGAAACGTTTTGCAACTCTATCACAAAAAATATTTTTCCTTATAATGTATATACACTCAAACCTTTCATACACAAAAGTTGGATAACTTTGAAAACACCAAAACGACATCTTTTAAATAATCAATACATCATTGAAAGAATAGCCTAGAAGGCTATAGCTCAGAAAAACTGAATGCACAAAGTAATAGCATCAAAACCCAATTGAGCCTAAAACCCATCACCATCAAAAGGTATTTCGACTCCCACAATCAATACGATTGATGGTATATTAAGAAACCTCAAACACCAAGGACGACGCAGACTCAGTGTCCAAAATAAATTAAAAAATGAGAATTATTATGGGTATCAATTATTTTACATGTCTAAATTAGAACAATACATGCATTTCACCGTTACCCAAAATGAAAATATGGAAAACAATCTGTAAACCAAAAGCAGGAGCGTGTAATATGACTTGAGTCCAGTGAAAAGAAATGAACCATTAAAACCATGATGGACCCGTAACGAGATGGTTAATAAATAAGCGGTCCAGTCCAAAGAAATTGAACCATTGGTATCATGATGGACCCGTAAGTAGAGGGTTTACAATTACCTCTTCATTGAGTGGTCAAATTGACTTCAGCACAACAATTCGGTAGTTAAACCAGACTGGGTATTGGAAACCAACAACAAAAGTTTGTCTTTAGCACTCATCTTCAAGTAGTACCCTTGGCAAAAATGCGAAGGTATGCAGGATAAAAGTTTTTAGTGAAATGCAAATGGACAAACTCACAGGTAGAACTTAATTGTCTTCTTGAAACAAGTTATGTTTATAGAGGAAATTTAGTTCAACATATTCTTAAACTTGTGGATTTAAGTCTAAAATTGCTATAATAGTAATACTTTATCAAATATAATTGGAATTCTCTAACAAATTGACACTTAATTGATACTTATTCATTTCTAGATTTATTTTAACATTCCCTTTTAATTGAGAAATGTATTTTCTACAACACTTAACTTGTTTGTACAAATATCAAATTTCTCCTTTCAAATTTTGTCTTTCCAAAAGGATTTATAAAGTTATCAGAGCAACCCCTGGCCATCAGCAAAGCCACACTGCACTTTTATTAAATAAAATGAGGAGTACATTATACATGATGACATTCGGGTTAGACAGTTGGAACCATTATTCGGTTTACAGGAGTCTCCATTATTAACTAATCTCCATTATTTCTAAGTCTCCCCTTTAATGGAGAAAGGATTTACATCCACACGTAACATCTCCCTAAACAGTTCAAATTCTATCTTCCCAAAAGGCTTAGTGAAAATATCAGCAACATTTTCACTAGTATTATAATACATTAAAGAAATGTCAATAGACTGCATCTTTTCTCGAACAAAATGAAACTGAGTATCAAGATGCTTTGTCCTTGAATGGTAAACTAGATTATTTTCCAACTTGATTGAGCTCTAGTTATCACATTTGATTATCGTATATTTCCTTTGTTCTTCTCCAACATATTGAAGTAGTCTTCTCAACTAAATAACATCAATGTTTGTTGCACAAAATGATTTAGATTCTACCTCAGTGGATGACAAAGATACAATAGGCTTCTTCTTATTGCTCCATGAAACAATCCCGGATCCAATGCCAAAGGAATAACCTGTAGTAGATCTATGATCATCCGGATTACTAGCCCAGTCTGAATCTGAGTAACCTGTCATCTCAACATTGAATGAATCAGTATATTTAATACCCTAATCAAATGTGCCTTTGAGATACTTGATTACCCCTTTCGTTGCATTCCAATGGTTTTCTAGAGGCTTTTCCATAAACTAACTTAACACAGTAACATAATATGTTATGTGAGGTCTGGTTGTAGTGAGATAGTTCAATATTCTCACCATTTGTTATACATTGTACCATTTACCTCATTCGAACCATCATTACAATAATGTTTCATGTTCTACTACATTGGAACATAAGAAACTTTACACATTTCTATTTTAGACTTCTTAAGTACTTATCTGGCATATTTACCTTGAGACACAAAGGTTTGACCAACATTTATTCAAACTTCAAGACCTAGGAAGTAATGTAACTCACCAAGATATTTCATTTCAAATACCTATGGCATCTGCTTCTTATTTCCACTAATCAATTTTTACGTTTCCTGTAATAATTAAATCATCAACATATCAGGAAATCAATACAACATGCTCTTTTTCATCAAACTTGGTATACAGATTTGGATCATTTTTTCTCCTCATAAAACCCTGTTGAGGAAAGAAGGAATCTATCTTCTCATACCATCACCTAGGTGCTTGTTTCAACCCATACAATGATTTCTTTAATTTACACTCTAAATGTTCCTGACCACTTTTCACAAACCGCTATGGTTGACTAAGGTAAACCTCGTCCTTTAAATCACCATTCAGAAAAACATATTTTACATCTAATTGTTGAAGCTTCCAATGGTACTTTATAGCTAATGAAATAAAAAATCTTATAGTATTTAATTTAGCTACTAGTGTAAATGTTTCTTCATAATCAATTTCCTCCTTCTGTGAATATCCTTTTGCCACCAATCTAGATTTATATTTATCTATACTACCATCTTCTTTGAATTTAGTTTTTTGTATCCATTTACATCCTATGGGATTTTTATCTTTAGGCAATTCAGTCAATTCCCAAGTTTTTTTTTCATTATAGAGTCAAATTCTTCCTCCATTTCTTTTATCCAATCTTCATGTTCATTAGATTCATTAAAACTCATGGGTTCTATGAAATTTGAAATACTACTCATTAGGGCATAATCTTTATATTTTTCAGGTGGATGAACCTTTCGTGAACATCTTCTTAATTGGATGGTGACTTCTTCTCTATTTTTTGAAGATTCTTCTTCACTGTTGGATGTATCCATGTCACTGACTTCCTTTTCATGTTGGTTTTTCTCTTATTTGACGTCTTCATCTTCAAGAACTACATGCCATCCTTCATGATTGTCGTCTTTATTATTTCCTTCTTTCTTCTCATGGAAAATCACATCTCTACTCACAAACAAATTGTGAGTAGATGGATCAAACAATTTGTATTCTTTAAATTCTAAACAGTAATCTATAAAAATACATTTGATAGATTTATCATCAAGCTTCTTCTTGTTCTCCTTTGGAGTATGTTAAAAATCTTTACACCCAAATATCCTCAATATATTAACTCCTGCTTTAGAATCATACAAGGCTTCGAAAGAAGTTTTATGATCAAGACACCTAGTTGGAATTCTATTATTTAAATAAATAGCAATGTTAATGGCCTCAAGTCAAAAAGAATTTGAGAGATTCTTACCTTTCATCATACTTCGTGCACAATCCACCATAGTTTTGTTTTTTCTTTCTGCAACTCCGTTCTGCTGTGGAGTGTGGGGTACTGTAAATTGTTGTACTATTCCATGATCTTTGCAATACTTGATGAGTTCCCTAATATGTACTCCCCCCCTTGATATGAGCAGAGGATTTTGATGGAATTTTTTGTTTTCTTCTCCACCATGTTTTTAAATTCCTTGAAGTATTTAAAAGCATCACTATTTTTCCTAAGGAAATAAACCCATCTATATCTTGTGCAATCATCAATAAATAGAAAAAAATAATAAGCACCACCTAAGAACCTTGTTTTCATTGGTCCACAAACAGTCTGTATAATTTCTAATACATATTTCTTTGTCCTATCAGAATTAGATGGGAATTCATCTCTTTCATCTTTCCTAATGCACAACCTTCACAGGAAACATACTCATTCTTCAACATAGGGAGTCCTTCATGTTCGACAACACAGGTATTCCAACAGAGAACGAACACCTTCATTAACCACTCACATAACCAAATCAAAGATCAACACACCGATGTTTTCACGTGGTAAAACCCCTACGGGGAAACATCCATGGCCCTAGCCAATGCGGCTACTTGGAGCAGTTTATTAATGCAAAGAAAAAGATTACAGAGAGATTTTACAAGAGAGTTTCTCACAATCGATCATCGGCAAATGACCCTCCATGCTCTTTAAATAGAGATCATGGACCAATCGGGTGTTA
>ML782795.1:228054-241428 GCA_009831015.1 Picea engelmannii
AATAGAAACCAAAGGAAGGATTTACCTAGGTTCGAAATCAAAGGAGAAAAGCACAGAAGAAGAACACAACCAAAAATCTAAAAAAAAACCCAAATAATAATTCGTTAGAAGCCCTTAACTGCCTCCCAAAAGAAGAAGAGGTGGAAAACGCCCACAAGATTGTGGGGAAAGATCCCAAAAAACAAAAGGAAGATCATTCATCACAAGATTATCACACCCCAACAAACCAAGAAGATTCGCAGACTTACCCAGTCTCAGGGAAATAACCAGAAAGAGAGGAAAACACAGTCATGGAAATGGATGAGAAGGACCTAGCAGAAATCCACCTAGACATGTTAGAGGAAGCACTCAACAAGAAGGATCTCCAAACCTTACTAGAGGACCAACTCAAGAAAGTTCAAAAATTATTTTTTGACTCATCAGCAGGGGCTACATATATGTTGGGGATCAACACAAAACCAAACCAAGATCCAAGATAACACCCAAAAGAAAAAAAGTTAACAAAGGGGCATAAAATCAATTCATCAGCTAATAAAGGAGGTGGGAAATTATATGATCAACTCGGGACAGATTCACAGGCTCTCAGAGAGCTCCTTTTCCCACCCATCAAATTGTTAACTATGAATATCCTCACCTGGAATATCAGAGGCCTAAATGGAAGATCCAAACAAACGATTCTTTGAAACTACATCAAAATGGAATACCCTGATATATTCATGATACAAGAGACAAAATGTGCAGGGAAAACTGCAAAAGATATCATCAAAAGATGTTGGGGCAACTACGAATCCTATCAAACAGACTCAAAAGGGGCTTCAGGAGGCCTGACCATCCTATGGAATCCTGCTATAGTCATCTTGACTCCATGCACCATCACAACGCACGATAGAGCCATTGGTTTGGACAAGGAGGGAATGATAAAAAACGCCTATGGACCACAGAACAACCAAGACAAATAGCTATTTCTTCAGAACCTGGCTTACCTATGTTCTTTAAAATAAGGAAAATGATGGATAATAGGGGGCGAATTCAACTTGATTCTCACATTGCAGGAGAAATGAGGGGGGGGAAAGCGCTTGCAGCAGGACAACACAAAATTCTGGGAACTCATAGAAAACCTCAAATTGGTAGATATTGAGAATGGCAATGGCACCTACACCTGGATGAACAAAAGATTAGGTCACCAACAAATAGCATGCAATCTTGATCACTTCCTCATATCTAAAAATCTCCTTTTGGAAGGTCCCCTAGTAGATTCCAACGTTCTCCTGAAGGAAGGCTCAAACCACTGGTTGATTCAGCTCTAGGTTAACACTATTGCTACCCCAATGCTTAAACCCTTCAAATTTGATAAATTTTGGCTCTCCCATCCAGATTTCTAGGAGCTAGCTCGTCACTGGTGGAGCACTATGGAAACATAGAAAGGTACAAAAATGTATTTCTTCCAGCAAAAACTCAAATATTTCAAACAACATGTGCGCAAATGCAACAGAGAAGTCTTTGGGAACATTTTCCAGGAGAGTAAAATTTTGGAACAGAAACTAGAGAACCTTCAGGGAAAAATCATTCATGCAAGATATACAATCACTCGGTAGGAGGAGGAGAATAAACACAAAAGGAAACTAGAAGAAAGACACAAGTAGGAAGAAATCCTGTGGAGACAAAAATCACGGGTTCAATGGCTCAATGAGGGATATAAAAACACCAAATTCTTCCATCGTTCCATGATCCACAGATGCCTAATCAATCGCATCACAAAGCTAGATGAATCACAATGAAACACCCTATTAACGTATTAGGAAATAATGCATGAGATGAAAAATTTATACAAGGATCTCCTCTCAGAACCCAATGTGGACCACACCTCAACAATAGAGTGGGTAACCCAAAATATCCAACTATAATCACCCAAGAACAAAATGAGGCTCTCATGAAACCAATAACGCAATCATAAGTGGATCAGGCTATTCCAGAGTTACCCATAGGCAAGTCTCCATGTCCAGATGGTTTCACAATAGACCTCTTCCACTCCTTCTGGCCTATGCTAAGGGAGTAAGTGTGTTAGCTGGTGGAGGAATCTCGCAGCTCAGGCAAATTTCTCCCAACACTAAATTCCACTTTCCTCACTCTAATTCCCAAAGAAGAAAGCGTCACTAATCCAAAGAAATTCATACCCATAGCTATTTTCAATGTGTTCTACAAAATCATTTCCAAGGTCATATCTCTAAGACTTAAACAAATTCTCCCCTTCATCATCTCCAAGGAGAAATCAAGATATGTCGAAGGAAGGAAAATCATGGACGGTGTCATACTTGCTGATCAAATCATTCACTCACTCAAAATCACCTGCACTCTAGGTATGCTTCTAAAACTTGACCTTTCAAAAGATTTTGACAAATTAATCCAACAATACATGAAATCTCTCCTATCGTCTTTTGGTTTCAACAAGGATTGGATATCTTGGATAATGAACCTCATTTCCTCAACCTTTTTCTCTATCCTCGTCAATGGTTTCCCCTCTCAACCGTTCCCCCCCTCAAGGGGAATAAGGCATGGAAACCCTCTCTCCCATTTCCTTTTTTTCATAATGGTCGAAGGTCTAGGACTCTATATCAAGGCCTCAATAAAAAATGGATCCCTCCAAGGCCTCCCTCTTCATGGGTTACAACCAACAGCCTCCCATGGCTAATTTGTTGATGAGACACTACTAATGATCACCCCCACTGCGCAAGAATCAATTAAACTAGGTTCCATCCTCTCTGATTTTATTGAAGCCTTCGATACCACCTTTAGTATGGCCAAATCATAACTCTTCTTTTTTAATACTCCTGTAGCAATCCAACAACACCTTTCTCAACTTTTGAATACCTATGTTTGGAATCTACCCTCTAGCTACCTGGGACTTCCTCTCTCTAACTCAGGAACCAGAAACATCTCCTGGGATTCCCTCCTACTCTCCATCACCAACTGTCTTAGAAACTGGACCTTTCACTCCCTCAATATCCTAGCCAGATTGGTTCTCTTAAATTTAGTCCTCCAAGCCATCCCAACTTACCTCTTCTCAACCCTAGCTTCCCCCCATTTTTTCATAAATAAAATAAGGAATCCGCAAATAAATTTTCTATGGAATGGACACAATCGAAACAAAAAATGGTCCCTTTTCAACTGGGACAAGGTCTACAATCCCAAATCTTTAGGTGGTCTGAGCCTTGGGGACCCTGGAAAATTAAATAGCACCATGGGAGCAAGGATTTGGTGGAGATGGCTCAAAACACCAGTAGAGATCTGGGCAAAACTCTGGAAATGAAAATATTCCCCAAACACACATCAAAATCAATTCATAATAATGAAGGAGCATATTCAAGGCTCCAACATCTGGAATGCGGCCTGGAAAAATCGACCACTCATACAGGAACATGCCCTTTGGGAAGTGCGAAATGGAAAAAATGCCCTATTTTGGATGGATTCCTGGCAACAAATTCCACCCCTACAACTAGAATAAAATATACAATCCTACTAAAATCACATTCAAGATATGGCCACTCTCAAAGTAGCATATTTGTGGACAGATACCCCAAACATCTCTCCCTGGTGAAGATGGAAATCTACTCATCAAGAACTCCAAGTGGCAATGGATTGTGACCTGCAGCACTGGAAACAAGATACAACCCAAAGGCGTGTCTAGGAAAGCACACACCAAGACATTCTCAGATGGTGATACATACCTCATGGAAGCTTCACTCTCAAGGAGGGATACACCCTTCAGGAGAAATTCCATAACCTTCAAAAAGATAGCATCTGGACAACAATATGGAAATTAAAACTCTGGCCCAAAATCTCTACTTTCCTCTCACTACTACTTCAGAACAAGATCTTAACCTGGGACAATATTCAAAAACTAGGGTTCATCGACCCCTCGATCTGCCATATCTTCCATCTCTAGGAAGAAACCATGGAGCACCTCCTAAATAACTGACCACTAAGTGAGAATATCTAGAACCAGGCCACTCAGTTCATTAGAAGAACCAAACGAGTTAAAAACAACATCACAAGCACCATCAAGGACTGGGGCTCTGGCTCCTTAAAAAGTCCTATCTTGAATAGAACCTGATAACTCTTACCAGGCTTCATAGTTTGGCAAATATGGAAAGAGAGAAACAGAAGAATATTTCACTCCCAACCATCTCCTCCCACCATCCTCTGGAATACAATCCTCCTGCATCTTCAGGAAACTCTTCATCTGCATTCATGGACCAAGGAATACTTCCCAACTGACCCAGGTGATCTCTTGCTCCTCAACTCCTAGGGATTCTCGTTTTCACACTCCACCCCCCCTCAACAGCCCCCCCTTTTTTCAAAATCCCTCAGTCCCTCTAGGTGTCTCCTCCCCCCGCAAGACTTCCATAAGGTCAACTTTTATGGCGCATCGAAAGGAAATCTAGGACACTCAGGCTATGCCATGGTCATAAGAAATATCTTAGGCCAAATTCAAATCCTCATGGCAGAAAATCTCGGATGTGACACATACAATTATGCATATATTTGGGGTCTTATCAAAGGAGTGCAAATGGCACTAGATCAAAACCTCACCTGTTTGATCATTTAAGGAGACTCCAAAATCATAATAGACTTGGCAACAAAAAACTTGAATGGCAGATATCCAGGGAAAATCACACCCAATTGGTGCCTCCTTGGCCCTCTTTACAACATCTAGGCTCTTCTCAAACCCTCTGTAACTCTAATCCCTTCACACATTCGGCAGAGTGCAAACAAAATTGTGGAAAGACTGGCCAATGCAGGGGTTGACTCTATGCAGCAGATCATTCTCCACGATTCCAAGAAGTCCCAAAGCTCACCCCTCTGGCTCCAATGAAAGGATATTGCTAGGATGGATGGCCCTAATCCAGACAGGGTGCCAACTTTTTCTACTTAGAATCTCTACCAAGTCAGTAATGATCAGAAGCTCATAAGTGAGTGCAGAAGAACATCATTTGGCAGTTGATTTAGAGACCTTCGCAATCGGGAGTCAGTAGCATGGAGGTTTTTGTTTCCCTAATCCGTGAAGTCGCGAAAAGCGAGAGAGGATCTAGACTGTTGATGTTCGAGGTGAACTAAACTATCGATCATATCCCATTGATCGAATGCGAGAAATTTTTGGCAACTTGGGTTTCGGGAGTTCGTAGCATGGAAGGAGTTGTCTGGACAAGTCGTGAAACACGAAATGCAAGAGCGGATCTGGACCATTGGTACTAGAGGAGATCATAACTGTAGATCTGGACCCATTGATCTAACATGGGAAAATTTCGGGAAATCAGGTTTCGGGAGTTCAGATCATGGAGGGAGTTTTCTGCCTAAGTTACGAAGTCATGAAAAGTGGAATTGCAAAATGCAAGAGAGGATATGGACCATTGATGCTAGAGGAAATAATAACCATTGATTTGGTCCCATTGAGCACACGCGATAAAATTTTGGGAACTTGGCAATCGGGAGTTCAAAGCATGGATAAAGTTGTCATCCCAGTCACGAAGTCACGATACGTGAAATGAGAGAGCATATCTGGACCGTTGATGCTCAAGGAGATCTGAACCACCGATCCAGTCCCATTTATCTTAGGCAATTTTGTAAGCCGATAGGTTGTAGGAATTTTTGTAAGAGGATAGGATGTGGGTATCTTTGTTGGCAGATATGATGTAGGCATTTTTGTAAGTAGATAGGCTGGAAGAATTTTTGTAAACCGATAGGCTGTAGGCATCTTTGTAAGTAGATAGGATGGAAGATTTTTTGTAAACTGATAGGCTGTAGGCATCTTTGTAAGTAGACAGGATGCAGGTCTTTTTGTAAGATCTCAGCTGGAATTACTATAAGGATCCACTTTTTATTCACAAAAATAAATAAATAATGGTAGTAACGACCATCAACCACCCAGTTCTTTCTGTAATAATAATAAATCCATGCATTTATTCTCTGGGACAACATAAACTGGATGTAATTGGCAGGGCTATCTGATGAAGCTCAAAATGAAGCAGCAATAGTAGCATCAACATCATTAAATCGCCACTCAGCCAAACGTGGGGAAATGACAACCACCGTCGTTAAACCACTCCATGAGACTTGCATGTTCTAGCTCTGATACCAACTTGAAAATAAAAATAATGAAAAGGAATCGAATGCTCTGAGGTGAGGCAACACCTAGAGGCTATCAGAGAAAATCCACACTACACTTTTATTAAATCAAATGAGGATTACATTATATAGGATGGCATTTCGTTTAGACGGTTGGAACCATTATTCGTCTTAGATGAGTCTTCATTATAAACTAATCTCCATTATTTTGAAATCAAATGTCATAACCAAATATCCATCAAACCGACAAACAACTAAGTGTATCATGCCACATCAAAGCATATTGAGATACAACATCATTTTGTAATATTGAAGATACAATAAAAGGAAATTGACTTGGTATATTGTAATAAAAATGATAATATGAAAGATAACTTTACAAATCCTTTTGGAAAGATGAAATTTGAAAGGAGAAATTTGAAATTTGTATGTACAAGTTAAGTGTTGTAGAAAATACATTCCCTTTTGATTGAGAAATGTATTTTCTACAACACTTAACTTGTCTGTACAAATTTCAATTTTTGTCTTTCCAAAAGGATTTATAAAGTTATCTATCATATTATCATTTGCATTACAATATACCAAGTCAATTTCCTTTGATTGTATCTTCACTCTTGCAAAATGATGTTGTATCTCAATATTCTTTGATGTGGCATGATACACTCGGTTGTTTGTCGGTTCGATGAAACTTTGGTTATCACATTTTATTATTGTTGGTACCTTTTGTTTTTCTCCTACATCTTCAAGAATCCGTCTCAACCAAATTTCATCATAGGTGACGCTGCATAAAGATTTGTACTCAGCTTCATTGGATGACAAGGAAACAATTGGGTTCTTATTGTTGCTCCATGACACAATCCCTATTATGAATGCATAGGCTATGGTTGAATTTAGATCATCAGGATATCCTATGCAATATGAATTTGTATATCCTATCAACTCTTAAAATCATCAGTATATTCAATACAAAAATTAAGATTCGAGGTATCATATATCGAAGGACTCACTTTGCTATTTTCCAATGAATTTCATGAGACTTACCCGTGAATTTAATAATTTTATTGATTTAATATGAAGTATATGGTTTATATGTACAGTTAGATAATTTACTCTTCCCACTAAATGTGGATACAAAGTATCGTTCAATTTTTTTCTTCATCATCATTATTGAGCTTAATTTTATGTTCTAATGGAGTTGACACTAGTTTACATTAACTCAAACTAAACCTCCTAATTAACTCAATTGTATATTTTCTTTGTGTCATTAGTGTATTATGTTGATTAAGGCTGGTTGTCATTGATGTCAACCCTTGAAGATATCCCCGTAGCACAAAGGTTTGGGTAATGGACCCAAGATTGTTTGATGTAAATATGACTCATTATTGTTTTCTCATGGTTGATAAGAAGTAAATATGGATGAACTCCAAACTGGTCCCCTTATGGTGAAATCCCTCACGGGAAGATGCTTTGCGGAGTAAGAGAACCAATTCTTAATTATGGAATAATGAGATGAAGGACAATGAATTTGTCAGGGAAACTATCCTATATGGATAGTGCTTGTCATGCCATTTCCGGTGGTATGTAAAATGTCACATAACTATGGACGATTAGAGAGTTATGACCATGTGAAGTTGGAGAACCCAGGTTTGGGTAATGGACCCAAGTTTGTTTGATGGATAATAGTATGATTTTTTCTATATTTGAAGGTAATACTATTCTATATGGATAGTACATGTCATTCCATTTGTGGTGGTATGTGGAATTTCACATAAATCCTCACGGTTTGAGAGTTTTGGCCTTATGAAGTTGGAGGACCCTCATATGTCATCTAGAAGCCCCAAAAGGTCAAAATAGTCAAAGCGGTTTCAAAGATTTTAAAAGGTAAATAATAAAGCGAAGTGATGAGTATATTATAATTCAAAGTGAATACAGAATAAATCATTTCAATAATAAATTTAATGGAGAAATTAGAAGTGGCTTAACCCTAAAATAAGGAAAGTGGGCCACGTCACCTAGAAGATGTTTTTAAGGAAGCTAGTTGGAGAGTATAAATAAAAGGTAACGCTCTCTCATTTTAATCACACTTGAGAATATTGAATATATATAGGTGCCTGAGGTAACCAAGGATATCTAAGCCAAATTTTTGAGGGAATGTGAAGAAAAGAAGGCCGAAATGAAAGGAAGGATAAATTCTTTTGATGGTGCTTTCTAATGTATGTTATTTATAGGTCATCTCACCATTTTCTCTATAATGTTTTTTCAAAAATGATTCAGAACGTGAAATTTATATTCCATTGAGAAACTATACCCAAGTATAGGTAGTAAAAAATTCATCTTGTGGGTCGTTGTATTTTGGGAGTTATACTCCGTGGAAAATAGGGTTTGTGGCTAGTCCTGAAACTAGTCAAAAATAGGTGTTTCGGGTAACAACGTCCTAACTTATTCATAATAGATCGAAATTCAATGAGACCAAATGTGTTGGTTAGGGTACAGTATTTAGTATTCTTTTTAACAGTTTCAGATCAATTGAATGAACATTTTGTGCAGGTCATGCTCTACAAGTTCGCTCTCTAGAATAATCCATACTTCAACAAGGTATGTCATTTTTGCTATAACTCCTTTTATGAGAGGTTCCAAGTAGTGAAACCTGGAGGAATTGCATAAAACACACTTAAGAACATTGTGTATCAGTTTCATATATTTATACATTACAGGTACATATTTATGATTACTTCAAGTTAGGGTTGTTGACTAATCCAAAACTAGGCATGTGAGACTAAAGAAAAGTTTGATGAAAATGCTAGTTTCTTGTTGTTAAAGTTAAGGAAAGTTTGCAGGAATGTGATCATATACACAAAGTTTATTAAAGAGCTACAAATCATATTTGTATGATGAAATTGATGAGGGCTTTTGGTTGAGGTACATGTTGAGTACATGGTTGAGACAAGTAGTTGATGAGTTGGCACACACATGAGGTGTATAGTTGATGATGTTGGTACATATTGATGGTCATAGTTGATGAGTAGTTGATACATGATTGGTACATACTTGGTACATGGTTGGAGTCACTTGTTAGTAGTATTGTTGACACATGGTTTATAGATGATGTAGCATACTTGTATTATCAGAAGCACATATTGATCTTGGTGATGATTATGAGTTGTTGTGTTATACTTGGTTAATGCACATAATTGAGAGTTGTCTTGGTGATTGATATTGGTGATTATATCTGATTTGGTTGATAAAATTTATGAGACAGGTTGTTGTGATAGGTTGTTTGGACAAGTTGTTGTGACAAGTTATTTGTACAGCTTTGGTGAATGGTTGATGCACTTGTTCATGGTACAGGTTGAGGTACAAGTTGGTGCATGGTTGATGCACTTGTTTATGGTATAGGTTGATTACAGGTTGGTTGGTAGAGGTTGGTGCATGGTTGATGCACTTGTTTATGGTACATGTTGATTACAGGTTGAGGTACAGGTTGGTGCATGGTTGATGCACTTGTTTATGGTGCAGGTTGAGGTACAGGTTGGTGCATAGTTGATGCACTTGTTTATGGTATAGTTTCATTATAGGTCAGTTGGTACAGGTTGGTGCATGGTTGATGCACTTGTTTACTGTACAGGTTGATTACAGCTTGAGGTACTGGTTGATGCATGGTTGATGCATGGTACAGGTTTACAACAGTATATCTCATATTGATAGTGTGACAGAGGTTCCATCATTCTACTTCTACTTCAGGGTAGTTGGATGGGGAAATGACAGGTGGTTGTAGCCACCTTTCAGTTGTAGCCGAAGAACATAGGGGGTTGTAGCCACCTTCTAGTTGTAGCCAGAGAATTGGGGAGTGGGAGCTTCCCTCATGTTGTAGCCTGATAAACTAGGGGGTTGGAGCCTCCTTCCAGTTACAACTAGAAAACAAAGGAAGTTGGTGCTTCCAATGAATGTAATTCTTCAAGACATATAAGAAAAAACATTATGTGGTTTTCTCCCGCTTTGGGTTTCCACGTAAAACACTAGTGTACTGTGTATGTGTATGATTGTTCATTTTGTCATTGTTTATTTAATCTGCAGCTATTGGATGATAATGCTACATTGATATAACACATGGATCATATGGTTAAAAATGAATAAATTTCTCTATTACTGATTCAACCCCCCTCTCAGTAATCCAACAATTGGTATCAGAGCGAGGCTCCTTCAAAAAACATTTTAACCACTGGAAGGATATCATGGATTATTATGAGAATGGAGTACCAATGTTTAATGGTGAGAATGGTTTTAACTATGAGATGTGGAGCAGAAGGACATAAGTATTTTTACAGGCATAGGGACATTATATTTGGCTATCAGTTGTTACAGTATATGATAGTTCAAAAAGGGAAAAGACTGCAGCCAAGAAGGAATTGAAGAAGAATAACAAAATAGAAATGGATTTCGTCTGGGAAGGATTACCTAAACCGGTAAGAGAAAAGGTTGGTAAATGTTCATCAACCAAAGAACTTTGGGATAAGTTACATGACATATATTCTTCACCCATCACAGATTTAGAAAATTCCAAAGAAGATTCAGATACAAAACAAGAAGAAAGATGATCATCATGTCAGACAGATTCAGAAGAGGAAGAGTATGATGAAGCATAAGTTGATTACAAAGAAAAATTGATCAGTGCAATTAAGTATCTAAGGAAAGAAAGAGAATAAAACAAGTCATCCAAGAAAGAATTGATGAAGCAAAATAAAATGGTTCAAGGTTCTAAAAAGGATCAGCAGGTCATCAAGAATTTAAGAGCTCAACTAGAAGAGGCCAGAAGAATTGAAGAAACTCTAGAATATCAAAAGAAATGTTTAGAAGATAGCATAACAGCACAAAAGGAAGAAGCATAAAAGAGAGAAAATATATTGATGGATCATCTCAAGAAAAGAACTAATGAATTAAACCAACTTGAGGAAGAGTTTGGTCAAGAAGAGAAAAGACTGGAAGAAGAAATAATTACATTGAAAATCCAACTTGAAGAAGCAAAGAGAAGAGAAGAGGTCATGAAGTCTCAAATAATGAAGAAAGAATAAGAGGTTGAGAATCTTGAAGAATAAGTTGTCACACTAAGAGTCAAAATCATCAAGCTCAACAAGAACGCTAAAGAGACAGAAACATCCACATCATTTTTAGAGAATGAAGAGAAGCACTCTACATTGCTAGAAAAGAAGACTGAAGAAAATAGAGAGAGTAATGAAGAAGTACTCAAGGGAAGGAATCGTGGTCAACCATAATATAAGAAAACTATTGAATATACATCTTCAAGAATACCATCTATTTTCAAGCCACAAAGAAGCTTCAATCATGATCATGATCAGTCAAGGAAAACATTCAGAAGGACTATGCCACAAAGAAGATCATTCACTCCCAGGTATGAAAAATTATTTTATGGTCATTGTTTTTATTGTACTAACTTTGGACATAAGGTTGCAGATTGCAGGGATTATAAAAGAAATGTTCAAGCAGATCGTTACTATCTGGTCACACATAACATTGAGTGTTACAAATGTCATAACTATGGACACATAGCCATTGATTGTAGAAGCATGATCGATACTTACATGAAAGAGAATACCAATATCATATATAAGAAAGTATGGATAAGAAAACCGGAATAACATGTGAACAAAGACCAAGTACCAGAGATCGCAAGATTGGCAATAAAACGAGATGAAGAAAATTCTACAGAGAAAAGGAAAGATGTCAGATACATAAAGGTTTGGAAAATAACTGAAAGAAAGGAAGGACAGGTAAATAAGGAACAAGTTCAAGAGATTGTACTTTCGGGCATTGTAGTGAAAGATGAATCCACAGATAGAAATAAAGAAGTTAGGGCTCAGAGAGATAATGAATCTACGAATGAAGATGATGATGAATACACGTCAGAGTAGGAATTGTTCTGAGCCATCTGACTTAGAGACTCCCAAGTAATATGAATATTAGACAAGGGGAGTCTATGCGATAGCTGTGATAGTCCAAAGAACCATCCTTCAAGAAGCTTGCAGAGTTTGAGAAGATAGATTCAGAGTAATCAATTAGTAGAAGTACAGTATGATAGATTAATCAAGACTTCATAATATTATAGTGATAAATGGGTCAGCATTATGGACAATTGCACAAGTAGAGTCTTAGATAGTATGGACAAAAATGGGTTTGTAAGAACACTTAGCAGGTTTGGATAGATATATGATAGTGGATGACATCATGGATTCATAGATTGGTTCAAAGAGTGATTCAAAGAAAAATGAAAATTATCATAATGGATAATAATTACACAGGAAATGGCTCAAACAATGCTAATGGATTCCAAATTGACAGATATTTTTTGGATACATGCAATGCATACATCAGTTCACATTCAAAACAGAGTAATTCTCAGAAACAACAATGAAAAAACTCCCTATGAACTATGGAAAGGAAGCTCAGACAACAACCTCTACATCAAGGTAACTCAAGGTAATATTTTATTAATTGAAATTTATGTTGATGATATTGTTTTGGAAGTACTAATGACAGGTTAAGCTAGAAATTTGCTAAGGATATGCAGAATGAATTTGAAATGTCATTACTTGGAGGACTATCCTTCTTTTTGGGTCTTCATATATGTCAAAGAAACCAAGAAAATTTTATTTCTCTAACTAAGTATATCATAGAAATGTTAAAGAGGTTCTGAATGGAAGATTGCAAACCAGTTACCACTCGTATGCAAACCAGTTGCAAGTTGAGCAAAGATAATGATTCAAAGTCTACATACCAGAGGCAATATAGGTCAATGATTGGTAGCTTACTATATGTCACAATATCCAGACCAGATGTAATGCAAGCAGTTGGATAGGTGGCACAATTTCAAGAATCACCAAAGGAATCACATGTATTAGAAGTGAAGAGGATTTTTTAGATATCTCAAAGGAAAATAAGAGTTTGGATTATGGTATCCAAAAGGAAAGTATCTATTACTTATTTCCTACACAGATGCAGATTGGGAAGGTTGTATTGATGGTCGATGAAGCACTAGTGGAGCAACATTCTACTTGGGTGAGTTTTTAGTATCATGGCTAAGCAAGAAACAATCATCAACATATTTATCTACAACCGAGGCAGAGTATATTGTAGCAACAACATGTTTTACGTAGGTTCTTTGGATGAAACAAAATTTGACATATATATAGGTTGAGTATGATGAGCCCATTCCAATATATTGTGATAATACAAGTG
>ML782795.1:241478-300076 GCA_009831015.1 Picea engelmannii
TATGGGAACAGGTTGCAGAAAAGAACATCAGAGTTGAGTATGTGGGCACAAAAGAACAAGTGGCAGACATCTTTACAAAACCACTTCCACAGGAAGCCTTTGAATATCTTCGCCAAATACTTGGAGTTATTTCTACTCCAAAATGAATGTTTTTTGAATGTTTTTTGAATGGTTATATTATATGTCTTAGATGTACACGAGGAAGCACCATAAGAGGATAGTTCAGTGAGGGGAAACAACCCCGAATGGAAATATACCTTTTCCATTGATGACAAAGGGGGAGATATTTATCAAATGCAAAGGACAGAGGCAGATTTATCAGATGTAGAGGATAGAGGCATAGTTCCAGGGGGAGCATGAGTGATATGATTTTAGTATTGCATCAGAGTGTTTCCATCAATGCTGGTTGTCACTGATATCAATCCTTGAAGAAAACCCCATAGCACAAAGGTTTGGGTAATGGACCCAAGATTGTTTGATGTAAATATGGCTCATTATTTTTTTTTCATGGTTGATAAGAAGTAAATATGGATGAACTCCAAAGTGGTCCTCTTATGGTGAAAGCCCTCACGGGAAGATGCTTTGCGGAGTAAGAGAACCCATGAATAATTGTCGAATAATGAGATGAAGGACAATGAATTTATCAGGGAAACTATCCTATATGGATAGTTCTTTTCGTGCCATTTATGGTGGTATGTATAATGTCACATAACTCCTGACGGTTAGAGAGTTATGACCATGTGAAGTTGGAGAACCCAAGTTTGGGTAATGGACCCAAGTTTGTTTGATGGATAATGGTATGATTTTTTCTACATTTGAAGGTAATACTATTCTATATGAATAGTACATGTCATTCAATTTCTGGTGGTATGTGGAATGACACATAACTCCTCACGATTTGAGAGTTATGGCCTTACAAAGTTGGAGGACCCTCATATGTCATCTAGAAGCCCCAAAAGGTCAAAGTAGTCAAAGTGGTTTAAGATATTTTAAAAGGAAAATAATAAAGTGAAGTGATCAATGTATTATAATTCAAAGTGAATACAAAATATATTATTTCAATAATAAATTTGATGGAGAAATTAGAAGTGGGTTAACCCTAAAATAAGGAAAGTGGGCTAAGTGACCTAGAATATGTTTTTAAGGAACCTACTTGGAGAGCATAAATAAGAGGCATGGATCTCTCATTTTAATCACACTTGAGCATATTGAATATCTATAGGTGTCTGAGGTAACCAAGGATATCTAAGCCAAATTTCTGAGGGAAGGTGAAGAAAATAAGGCTGAAATGCAAGTGTTATCACTCCAAGAAAATCCTTAGGGTTGTAGGCTAAAAATGCTTGGTAACTTACGAATATGGTAGATTTTGTATGCTTGGAACAATAGGATAACTCAATAGCTAATGAAAAGGACCACTTCATACATTTGAATACGACAATGCTTTTAGAACTCAATGATCAGACAACAAAGTTTGAATAGGAGATGAAGAATACTAGTCTATATAACCAAATACAACAATGTGCAGGGTCATACAAGACAACAAGAAAACCTTTAGTTCAAGTTCATGAGCTTAATAAGAATATAATAGTTCTTAGAAGCTGAGATAAACTAGAATAAAGTACAGAATGATGAAAATATGAGAAAATCTATCATTGAAAACAAAAGAGGACTGTGATTCTATTATGAATAAAGAGTCTAGTACAATAGCCAAAAAAAATGTCTCCTAGATTGCCCCCTTAGTGCTCCAAATGTCTTTGGCTTTATAGCCTTACAAGATGAAATCTAGATCCTTGAAAGATGGATCAGATTTACTAAAAATAGTCAAATCAAAATAGATACAACAAGTGTATGATGAGATCCTATAAAAATGGATCTAGAATACTAAAAATGGAAAATCAAAACAAAATAGGAAAAGGTCCTATCTAATTATCTCTAAGAGTAGTAGATTGCTGATGAAGTGCAGTTTTAGCCTGCCAAGGCTGTTTGATTTGGTCCTCCAAAGATAAAATTTGAATCTGGTGAAGTGTGCAAAAACCTTGATATTCTGCCTTTGAAAAAGATGCCAAATGTAGTTGAGAAACCTCTTTTTGACCTTATCCCTCAAAACTAGCCTTATAATTAGACTTGATAATTCAACACCTGTCCATTTGAATTGGTTTCAAACCATTCAAAATCAAAAAAATCCCGATCTGGGAAAAAATTCAGTTATTCTGGCCATAATAGGCTTTCACCAGCTAATTTACCCGGAAATCCGCTCCTTAGCTGGTGAAAGGCGAAGCTTTCACCAACTAACTAGTCAAATTCAAGACGAGTTAGCTGGTGAAAGCGCAGATTTTTTAAAATCAAATTTCTCAGTCATGGAGAGTCTGTTTTACATGCTTGAATAGTCAATTGACATCTAGAAATCCTAATATTTCCAATGGTGCTTTCAAATCTTCATTTGGAGCTCAGGAATCTAGTCAAATGTTCCCTACAAGATTAGGCATAATTTTTTTTAAAATGCCAGTGTGTTTTTTATCGCTAACATATGGCTCCAACTGGGATGGAGACCTCCCTGCGAGGTCTCCAAGAACTTGGTAGGCCTTGTGCCTTTAGTATTCGGCATGGAGTCATTCAGCCTTTACAATTTATCATCTGGCTATTTTCCAAAGTTTTTTGTTGTCTTTGCCAATCTTCTTTATCTATAGCATATCTGCTTCAAACTCCCCTGGAAATGTTGTTTGCACATTGACATGGCATATGTTGTGGTAATATCTTTATTAAGAAGAAAAATGTTGAACATAGGCAGGATGGTGAGATATGTAACCATGGTTTTGAAAATTCCAGGGTAACTTCAAACTTGAAATGAGAGTATTACAGGCAGCTTGAGGTCTTTGACTTTTCATTTTCCAGCAGCTTCAGATACAAAGAATTTTTAGATCCTAAAAAGATGGATCAAATATTCTAAAAATAGATAGTCAAAATAGATCCAAAATAATAGAATATGATCCTAAATTAAGATCAATCACATATTCTTTAAGAGTCTTCATCTTTCTCGACCTCTGATGTGTGCAGATAGCCTTCCAAGGCTCGTAGATGTACTTTGATCATTATAGAATCGAATTTACTATCTTTGGCAAAAACAACTGATTCTGTGCCCCAAAAATAGGTGTCTAATCTGACTTTGACACCTCTTCAAACATCTTTTTTTATCAAATCCAGATCTTGAATTTGATGTGTAAATTCAATATTCATCTTTAGAAACTATTTTCAGGATGTTTGGTTGAGAAAAACTTCGATCTGGGCAAAAATACACCTTCGCTGGCCAGTCTCAGGTTTCACCAGCTATTCCACTTTAAGATATTCTAGTTAGCTGGTGAAAGCTCTGCTTTTCATAAGCTAGCTGGTTATAATTCTACCTTCTGCACTGGCGAAAGTTCTGTTTTGTCCAAGAAGGAAACATTTTATGATCAAATCAAATTTATTGTTTTCATTAATGATGTTGCAGCCCATACCATCGTTGGGAGATTGGTGTTCTTGATCTTTGATTCTGGTAAGTCACTTGTCAGCAAAGCAGTGAGTTGGTTGATAGTGTTGCTATCTGATTTATGAGTAAGATGGTTTAGTATCCTTGCAACAATTTCTTTTCCACTTGGACTATCTTAACCATATTAGTGTAGGTACAACATCTGCACTTTCAACACATGCACAAATATATTCACTATGATTACAGTGGTTCCTAATAACAATTGCAGAGTCCTCCTTTGCTTTTGAAGATCCAATTTCTAGAATCTAGACAAGAGGAGGTATACCACCTGCAGCAGTAATTGCCCACTTGCTTTCATCATCATCATAGCCAAAGTCATCTTTAGTTCTGCCTTTGCTTTTTGTTACACATTATTTTCGTCATCCCTATGATCGTTAATGATGTAAACCTATCTGTTGCCTTCAGAGGGGTCAGTGGCCTGAGTTCCTAAAGAGAGAAGGGAGAAGAACTTCTTTTGAGAAAATAAATTGCTTTTTCCTATGTAAAAACCTTATAAAAAGGAAAGTTCGCAGGTTGCTATATAGGCAGGGTGCGAGAATGACCCATTCTCACAGGTAGAACTATAGCCAGGGTGCGAGGTGTTCACAGGTTTCTCTATAGTCAGGGTGCGACAATGACCCATTCTCGCAGGTTGCACTATAGCCAGGGTGCGAGAATTCCAGCACGTGGGAAAAATGAGCGTTTTCGCGAATCTTCTAGAAGGAGAAGCTTCTATGGTGAGGTGGCATCCGAATGGTTTGGATCTTACTCACTTTCATGATTTAGTGGGATCATCCTAACCTCCTCACCTTATCTTCTTCAACTTATAAAAGGAGAGGAATTCTCATGGAGAAAGTTAGATTGGATGAGCTTTTGTTAGCTTGAGCTTGGGTTAGCTTTGATTGACTTGGAATTATTAGCTTGATTGGAGTGGCTTTAAGATTTGCTTTGTCAAGATAGATTGTGAGTAGTTATCAGATCCATGATCTCAAAATCCTTGGAGCAAGAAGTGTGTGGGGAATGAAGGACAGTTGGAAGGGGCCTTACAACATCAAGGCAATGGTTGTAATCTCTCTTTCACATTTAATATGATACAGTAATATGTTTCTTTCCCATAAAGTTAGTTCTACTTTATTACATAATTCCTTGATCATATGTATAGATTAGCTATTGGATATATTATTTGCTTTCACTTTGGTTGGTTTGTTTTGTTTTGATATTAACTGCACGAGAGCGCTAGAGTGAAGCAAGGAACAACAGAGACCAAGGAAGCGATTACAAGGTACATATCTTCTTCTCACTTCCAATTTAATTCAATAGTTAGATCTAGGGAAAGCGAAATATTCTGTCATGTTTTGTTCTAGATCCAGGTGGATCTAGGGAGATCGGTTAGTGTCTGCACCTATAGATTAATCCTGAAACACTTTTACCCTCATATTTTCCATCATGTTTGCTTCTTAGAGAAAAAACGTTGCTTGATATATTTCCCAAATGGTGCATTCACTCCTGGATAGTCAATCAGGACCACAATGTGGGTTGATGTTTCTGAAGGAAAAGTTGCGCTAGCACTTGTAGATAAAATGAAGAAAACACAAATGGAAATGTTTGAAAAATAGAATGGAGTTGAGCCCATTGTTATCTCCAATTGAAAGACCACCAAGAGCATAAACCAAAATATTAGTCCCGTGCAGTTCTATTCTTATAATTTTGACATAAATTATTCTCTCTTTTTCCTCCACCATAGGACAGTTGCCCTTGAGGTTGCTGAATTTTTAATTCTTTAAGCTCCAAACCCATGCCATTGTAACTTTGGGAAATTAGTGCTATTATTTAACCCTAGCTATCTGTGTACTCTGTGAAATTATGAAGCTTTATGATGCTATGCTTGGGGTTCTCTAAAATCCTGAGACTTAGACCTTTCAACCTTTAATTATCTGTGAAGCTCATGATTTGGAATTTCTCATTTCAGAAATCCATGATAATTTGGGGATTTAAATAAAGAAAAATGATAAGATCTAGATCACGGATGATACATTTCATCAATCCACGAGAGTGTTCTGCAGAATGTGGGGTCAAAAGTTTCATCCCTGGACAAGAACCATACCATGTAGCATAACACTATGAGTGTTGAGCACCAACACCATTCGAAGCTCCATTTTGATCGCTAATAGGACCTGTGTGGCGTGTAAAAGACTGTACATCCATATCTACACCAATTTTATGTTGTAATCCACCTTTTCCAAGCAAGACTACTACCTGATATGTATCTAAAATGGTTTTCATGGTTCCTATTTTTTATTGTGCATCTAGATGAACCAGATCTCGAAAGCTTCTGATGTTTGTGACTGCTCTCCAAGGTTCTCTGCATCTTTAGAAACCAACCTCGAAAGAATTGGTTGAGAAAAAGTCAAATCTAGGCAAAAATACAACCTTGCTACCATATAACAGGTTTCACCAGCTAATTTTCCTTGAATCCGCCCCTTTAACTGGTGAAAAGGAAATCTTTCAACAACTAACTAGCGAATTTCAAAACCAATAAGCTGGTGAAAACCCATAAAAACTGCCTTGGGGAAAAAATCAAATTTCTCTGAATCTGCAATAAACACCTGAGAGATTGATGGATGACTCAAGGTTGACTGAGTAGCCACAACATGGAGGGATGATCCAGATCGAGCCATTAAGCGTGAAAAGGGATTCTCTTTGCCTAATTAAGAAAACTAAAAGTAATCTACATTCTCAAAGAAAGAGCTTATTCTTCTATCAATCCCTACACTAACCATTAGAGGTAGATGGATCAAGTAAAACTAAATTTCCTAAGAAGCCAAGAAAGTAATTGACTTGCTAATATCATGTTTGATCTTTTCCCAAAAGATAAAAGAAACCATAGATCATGGTAATGCAATTTGAAAAGATGACAAGAGCAACCTTCATCTAACAAAAATATTTGGACATTTATGTTGCTTATAGAATCCAAATGATCAGCAATAGGGTCTTCAAAATCATTAAAGAATACCTCTTTGAGCTGCTGGTCGAATTGACTATGTTGCAACCATTGATTGCCAGCACTGGTCTCAATGATGAATGCAAATTTTTCTTCTTTTGTCAAGGAAGAATGCAAGCTCAACTGTTGATTTGAACTTGTTAGCACACTATCTCCCTCTTTGTATCTGTTGCAATTCCCCTTTGTCTGCAAAACTGAAAACTGAGGGTTGCCTTCATCATCTACTGCATATTCAATAATTTCACTTGTTGATTTGTCAATCTACTCATCATCTTTCAAGTCTTCAAAGGGGATAATTCGATCTTCATGACAACCTAAAACAGTATATGTATTTGATACAGTGTCAAAAGAATCACTAAGGTTATCATAGTGTGGATCATTGATTTATTGATCATGATGAAGAGTATCTTCTGTTGCAGCAAAGTCTTCAAAAATGTTGGTATCTTTATATAGAAAATTGAACTCATGAAAACATTCAGGAAATAGAAAGTCATCTGAAAATATTCCTTTACAAAACACATGGAAAGCAGCATGAAAATCAACTAAAGCATTGATACTAGTAATAGGCAAAGATTGGTACCAATCACGAGCAATCCCTTCTAATGAAAAACAAAATAGTCGGATCTAAACATCCTCATGCACAACTTGCGATCGATGTATGTAATCATTAAAGTCCATCAAATGTTCAGCTGGCACTTCCCACTCTTCTCCTCGAAATCTAGGAAGACTATTTTCCCATTCATCTCTACTAGGCAGCGGATTAGGGAAACCAGAAATACTTGAAAAATCACAGAATGCATACCTCTTTGCTAAGATCCTCTTCATGTCATACCAGTGGAGTCACCAACAATTTTCTGAACAATGGAGTCGCCACTGAATTCGTCCTTCATAGAGTCGCCAGATAGATGATTACAACCAAAATAATGTCCAGGCTTTGTCTATCATCAAAGCTGGATCTATGTCGTCTCCCAAGGAAGCTGAGCTTCAATCTCCTCTCACCGGCAACGGTTCCAATTTGTTATCACTCAAAGAAACTCCTTAGGGTTGTAGGCTAAAAATGCTTGGTAACTTAAGAATATGGTAGATTTTTTATGCTTGGAACAATAGGATAACTCAATAGCTAATGAAAAGGACCACTTCATACATTTGAATAAGACAATGCTTTTAGAACTCAATGATCAGACAACAAAGTTTGAATAGGAGATGAAGAATACTAGTCTAGATAACCAAATACAACAATGTGCAGGGTCATACAAGACAGCAAGAAAACCTTTAGTTCAAGTTCATGATCTTAATAAGAAGATAACAGTTCTTAGAAGCTGAGCTAAACTGAAATAAAGTATAGAATGATGAAGATATGAGAAAATATGTCATTGAAAACAAAACAAGACTGTGATTCTATTATGAATAAAGAGTCTAGTACAATAGCCAAAAAAAATGTCTCCTAGATTGCCCCATTAGTGCTCCAAATGTCTTTGGCTTTATAGCCTTACAAGATGAAATCTAGATCCTTGAAAGATGGATCAGATTTACTAAAAATAGTCAAATCAAAATAGATACAACAAGTGTAGGATGAGATCCTATAAAAATGGATCTAGAATACTAAAAATGGAAAATCAAAACAAAATAGGAAAAGGTCCTATCTAATGATCTCTAAGAGTAGAAGATTGTTGATGAAGTGCAGTTTTAGCCTCCCAAGGCTGTTTGATTTGGTCCTCCAAAGATAAAATTCAAATTTGGTGAAGTGCGCAAAAACCCTGATATTCTGCCTTTGAAAAAGATGCCAAATGTAGTTGAAAAATCTCTTTTTGACCTTATCCCTCAAAACTGGCCTTTGAATTAGACTTGATAATTCAACACCTGTCCATTTGAAGTGGTTTCAAACCATTCAAACTCAAAAAATCCTGTTCCGGGAAAATCTTCAGTTATTCTGGTCGTGACAGGCTTTCACCAGCTAATTTACCCGAAAATCCGCTCCTTAGCTGGTGAAAGGTGGAGCTTTCACCAGCTAACTAGCAAAATTCAAGACGAGTTAGCTGGTAAAAGCGCAGATTTTTTAAAATCAAATTTCTCAGTCATGGAGAGTCTGTTTTACATGCTTGAATAGTCGATCGACATCCAGAAATCCTAAGCTTTCCAATGCTGCTTTCAAATCTGCATTTGGAGCTCAGGAAGCTAGTCAAATGTTCCCTACAATATTAGGCATAATTATTTAAAAAATGCCAGTGCGTTTTTTATCGCTAACAGCAAGGAAGGATAAATTCTTTTGATGGTTCTTTCTAAGGTATGTTATTTATAGGTCATCTCACCATTTTCATTATAAATTTTTTTATATAATGATTTAGACTGTGAAATTTCTATAACATTGAGAAAACATACCCAAGTATTGGTGGTAAAAAATTCATCTTGTGGTTCATTGTATTTTGGACAAGTTGTTGTGACAGGTTATTTGTACAGGTTTGGTGCATGGTTGATGCACTTTTTTATGGTACAGGTTGAGGTACAGGTTGGTGCATGGTTTATGCAGTTATTTATGGTACTGGTTGATTATAGGTTGGTTGGTAGATGTTGGTGCATGGTTGATGCACTTGTTTATGGTACACGTTGAGGTATAGGTTGGTGCATGGTTAATGCACATGTTTATGGTACAGGTTGATTATAGGTTGAGGTACAGGTTGGTGCATGGTTGATGCACTTGTTTATGGTACAGGTTGATTACGGGTCGATTGGTATAGGTTGGTGCATGGTTGATGCACTTGTTTATGGTACAAGTTGATTACAAGTTGAGGTACAGGTTGATACATGGTTGATGCATGGTACAGGTTGTTTGGTATAGGTTTATTGGTACACGTTTAAAGAGGTATATCTCACAGTGATAGTGTGACAGTGGTTCCATCATTCTACTTCTACTTCAGGGCGGTTGGATGGGGCAAGGAAAGGTGGTTGTAGCCACTTTTTAGTTGTAGATGGAGAACATGGGGGGTTGTAGCCTCCTTCTGGTTGTAGACAGAGAATGGGGGAGTTGGAGCTTCCCTCAGGTTGTAACCTAAGAAACTAGGGAGTTGGAGCCTCCTTCCAATTGCAGCTGGAAAAGAAAGCAAGCTGGTGCTTCCAATGAATGTAATTCTTCAAGACATATAAGAAAAATGATTATGTGGTTTTCTCCTGCTTTGGGTTTCCACGTAAAACACTGGTGTAATGTGTATGTGTATGATTGTTCATTTGTTCATTGTTTATTTAATCTATAGTTATTGGATGATAATGCTACATTGATATAAAACTTGGATTATATGGTTAAAAAAGATTAAATTTCTCTATTACTGATTCACCCCCCCTCTCAGTAATCCAACATATTACCATCTTCTCCCGATACCTTAAGGCCTAAACGATAATCAAACTCACCAAGTTCTTTCATCTAAAATACCAGTGACAACAATCTTTCAATTTCTTCAATCAACTCATTAGCATTTCTTGTTATGATAATATCATTAACATATAAAGAAATAAAAGCAAGATGATCATTTCCATCACCTTTACTATCAATATCTATATCACCTTTACTTTTAATAAAACCTTGTTGAAAGAAGAAAGTATCATTGTCATATACCATGACCTCAATGCATGTTTAAGTCCATACAATGCCTTCTTTAACCTGCATACAAGGTGTTCTTAGCCCTACTTTTCAAACCCTTCTGGTTGAACAAGATAAATCTATTCCTTTAATTCCCCATAGAGAAAAGTTGACTTAACATCCAACTAATGTAGTTTCCAATTCTTAATGATTTCAATGCTTCATGAATTGGAAACTACATTAGTTGGATGTTAAGTCTTATTTCTAATGCTTGATGATTCTTCCTTGTGACATCAATCTTGTATAGTCCTCCAACTCTGACTTGTGTTGTTACAAATTTGAATCAATCATGTATGTCCTTCACAAAGCATGGTGGCTTAACATATTCAACTTTTAAATATTGATCTATAATAGGGGAAACTGAAATTGAATTCTTCTTCATTCCTAGAACATACACTACATTCTTGATTTCTTTCTCATGACCATTAGGAAAAGTCAAACAAATATCTCCATAACCTTTAATTCCATATGATATATTATCTCCTACATAGATATTAGAACCATTATTGGTCTCATGATAAGTTTCAAACCAGTCCCTATTGCAAGACATATGAATAGAAGCAACAAAATCTATAAACCATGCATTATAATCATTTGTTTCTATTGATAAAGCTACATCTCAAATAAACAACTTGAGGTTTTTGAAATTAGCACTTACTATGAAATATTTATCAACAAAATTTCTTACCTTCCTTCTATATATGGACTTATCAGATTTCCTCTCCCTACAGTCCTTAGCAAAGTGACCAAACTTACTATAATAGAAGCATTCATCATTCCTCTTTAAATTGGTATATATTCTTGGTGGTGCCATGCCATCATGTGATTTTTCATGTGCCTTACCTCCTATGTTCCTCTCCCATGGTTTTCCTTCGTATGGATGTTTCCATTTGGCTAACAGAGCCAAATCTGAACTATGAGACGTGTAGTGAATATTCTTTCTACATTCTTCCTCTTGCAAAAGAATATGTGTCTATTCATCAAAAGTAGGTTTTTTCTCACTAGGTGGAAGATGGATAATAAAAATTTGATATTTATCGAACATGTCATTCAAAGAGTCCTCGAGGTGTAAGACAGTCTGTGATGGAGTATGTTGTTAAGGAACTCCGTGATGTTAAATTCACCGATTCGAAACTTGCAGGTACAAAAAATCCAGTCATGTTAAGGGTTCGTGTAGCTCAATCCGAGTGCGATCCCTGGGTATTTTGATGGCTTAGATGCCCGTGAGTCATCATTTCTCAAACCACAGGCTAGTCCCGCAGATCACAGACAAACTAGCAAACAAAAAAATAACAACATGGCATTCAAGGCTACACTTACTAGACATTTTCTTGAAATATTCTTAGCAATATCACCAATCTTTTCCTTAAGTTATTTGATTCTAGAAACAAAATTACTGATATTTTCATTTTCCTCCATTTTAATTGAGAGTAAATTGGTTTTTAAAAATAACACTCAATTTATACTAGCCATTTCATAAAAACCTTTAAGTTTGTCGCAAATTTCCTTAGACTTTTTATACTCCCTCCCTAATGTGTGGAATAATGTTGTCATTGACGAGCATTCTCAAGAGTACCTTTTCTTTTCTCAAGAGTATCTTTTCTTTAGTTTCTCTTTTCTCCCTATCTTGAAATGTGTTCATCTCTAGATATAATTCTCATCTTAAACTTCCAATTAATATGGGTTTGGACATTTCAAATGGACAGTCTGCCCATAAACAATGTGTGAGTTTTGGAAACTTACGACATTTCAAATGGACAGTCCGCCCATAATAGAAAAGAGTAAGAGAGACATATCATGTGTAATAATAATAAAAAAGAGTATGTTGGGGTTAAGGATTATCTACTATTTTCATGATTTTAATTCACATATTTTCAAAGATTCTTGTCTATTTGAGGCAATCCTCTCCATAAGGGTTTAAAATCAAAGTGTGTAGGTTTTCAGGTCAAGATAGTTTGTGCATTTTCTTGATAAACTATGTGTGAGTTTGCTAAACTACTCAAGTTTTGAGTGGACATGTGGACACTCCACACATCATCAGGAACATATCAACTGTAAAAATGATAAAAAAAAGTATACTATAGTTAAGGATCAACTACTATTTTCATAATTTTAATTTGCAGATTTTCAAAGATCCTAATATCTTTGAGACAATCCTCTCCATAGAGTTTTAAAATCATAGTGTAGGTTTTCTCATTTGGCCATAATAATAAGTGCATTTTCTGCATTAGCTGTGTGCAAGTATTTGAAATGTCTAAAATTTCTAATGGACACTCTACCCGACATATCATCTGTAAGAATAATGGAAACAATATGCAAGAGACAAATATCAATTACTCTTTTCATTATTTTAATTTGCAGCTTTTCAAAGATCCTGGTCTGTTTAAGACAATCCTCCAAGATACCAGAATATTTGAAAAGATGCAAATAATCCTTAACACCAGAATATTTGAAAAGATGCAAATAATCCTTAACACCAGACATTTAGAAAACTCGGGCATAATTAATTCAGAAAATGCATACACTATTATAACCAATTATGAAAACCTAGATACTCTAAACAAATGTTAATTCAAATTACCTCTTCCATGAACGCCTTCCCGGTTGACCAACAACGAGACCTGTGGCTTCTCCACGCAACCTGCGCACTTTCCACAACGAATTTTTGAACAGCAGTTGGAAAAAAATGCAACTTGAATGTGTTTGCAGAGAAGCAAAATCCACAATATGAAAAATTTAACAAACGAGCATGCTGTGTTTATTGGCATTTTCCGATTACCGTTTTATTATACAATATGATATTTTTTACACAATTTTCTCGAAGAAGAATTCAATAAATGTCCAAATCTTCATGACATGCGTTTCAATTAAGGAAAGTAAAACAAATTACTTGACCACTGCGTTCTCAATTTATCACCTTTGTCCCCTACCTTGTTGATGGCATTGTAATCGACAAGCTAATTTTTATAGTAAGTCTCCAAGTTCTACCATGATTCAAGTTAATGGTCGAAACATGTCCCAATCAATTTAAATTGACTTAATCATTAAAAATTTTAATAAATTCGAGACAGATTAAACTTCTAACTTTCTATACAGCCGAATATCAATAACCCAAAAAGATTTGCTATACGGATTATGCTACTCCGTTTCTGCCCGCGACATAGATAAATTTATTAAAGAGGATAAAAACTCTATGAAAAAATAAAATAGAATAGAACTATGAAAAAATAATCGGTGAATAGAATAACAGTTGTCAATATAAATTCGACCAGCTGCTTCTGATGCAATGGACCGCTTGCAAACATCGCCCGTATGTGAATATGAATATGCCGTGAGTCGAGTATTGCCATGAAGGGTTTCTGATGGTTTTCTAGTTTAGAATACCAAAATTCAATTATTGGTATGCCAAAAATTTCCCCACATTCCAACATCAAACCAAAACAAATGACATCAACCGATGTCCACGTAGGCCCAAACGCTTCCACCAATTGCTGCCACTGCCTATGACTTCCACAGTGAATTTTCAGAGACGAATTATAATCTGATCAATAGAATCCAACTATTCTAGTTTCTAAATTATTATTTAATGATAGTGTTACAGGTTTTTAATATATAATTTTTTTTTTTTTTTTTATTAAAGGATTTTAATATATAATATGATGGGTGGAGTGTATATTTAAAAAAGTGGAGGTATGAGAATTTTTTACTAATTTTATTTTCAAAATTTACACAACAATATAATTTTTTATATATAAAAAAGATGATCCTAAAATTACATTATTATTATTACTATAATATTTGTATTTTTAATTCTTTAATAAATTAATTTAATTTTTTTAAAGGTTGTATAATTTTATTGTAATTTAGTTGTTCATAAGTGTTGAGTAACCATTATTGGTTTTAATTGATTTGCATTCCAACTCATTTATTTTAGAAAAATCACACTACTTAATATAAATTATTGGTGTTTCTTAAAACTTATTTCAGTGAATTTTTAATCAATTAAATGCAGTTATAGATCTTACTCCAAAAGATAGTATTGACAACAAAAGAGTTTCCCTTTTAATCATCCCTCAAATAAAGTATGTCTAATGAAATCATGTACTTTTTAGTAATAGTATATCAAATGGTATTTTCCATATTAATCATCCCTCAAATAAAGTATGTTTAATGAAATCATGTAATTGTTAGTAATAGTACATAAAATTGTATTCTTTTTTTAGTAATAGCGTACATAAAATTAAATATGAAATTGCAATTTAACCTTTTCCAATATGAAATTAAAAAAATATATATATCTATTTATTATTATTTTTAAACTAAAAAATAATATAATTTAAAATATATTCATATTTTATAAATTTTTAAAATTAATCTAAATAATTATAAAAATAAATATTTTTCATGAGAATTTAAAAAAAACCATATAATTTAGAAAACAAATGAAATATATTGATTGGAAATTAACCAATCATATAAAGTTCATGTCATGTTTGGATTGGTTCGTATTTATAAGAAGAGTTGTGGACATTTTGTATAGTCATTATGGACTATTTTAATCATATTATATGAGTTTTGATTTGAAATAATTTTTTTCAATTTTTTCAATTTTTTTTTATAATTTTTTATAATAAATATCTAATTTTATTTATTTATTTTATTTTATTTATTTTAATAAAATTGAAAAAGTGAAAAAACCATTTTTATGATTGACTTTCCATAAATAAAATGAAAACTATAGTAAAAAAAAAAAAAAAATACAATCCTGAAGATTGAAAAACTTGAAAATTAGTGGATAAAAGAATCTCTAAAATATTTCAAATATAGTCCTATGCAATTTGGCATTGTCAACTCTTATATTTCTTTGGCATTGTCAACTCTTATAATTCTTGATGTATTATCCTACACAATCATCTATTTCTTCTTCGTTGTTTTTTCTTTTCCCACATAGCATGCATAGCATTCTATTTCTCATTTATTCTTTTTCCACATGCCATCCAAATATCTCTAAAAGATTGGTGGATGAAGGAATCTCTAAAATATCTCAAATATAGTCCTATGCAATTTGGCATTGTCAACTCTTATATTTCTTTGGCATTGTCAACTCTTATATTTCTTATTCGTTGTTTTTTCTTTTCCCACATAACATGCATAGCATTCTATTTCTCATTAGGTGTTTATTCTTTTTCCACATGTCATCCAAATATCTCTAAAAGATTGGTGGATGAAGGAATCTCTAAAATATCTCAAATATAGTCCTATGGAATTTGGCATTGTCAACTCTTATATTTCTTTAGCATTGTCAACTCTTATATTTCTTGATGTATTATCCTACACAACCATCTAATTCTTGTTCGTTGTTTTTTCTTTTCCCACATAGCATGCATAGCATTTTATTTCTCATTGGGTGTTTATTCTTTTCCCACATGCCATCCAAAACTTAAGATTAATCGTTGGGCATTTTTCCTTAGCCCATAGGACATCCTCAATATTCTATTAATTAATCCAAAACCTAAGATTAATCGTTGGGCATTTTTCCTTAGCCCATAGGACATCCTCCATATTCTATTAATTAATTGTTGGGAATCACGTTGAGGTTTTGGTTTATGATACATTTATTTCTAAATATAAACACCAAAGTTCCACATCAGCTTCACGTTTTAATAAAAAAATTATAATTCATCTCAAAATCTTAATCTTAATTTGAATTGAGAACATTATAACAAGTGTAATTTATATTGGTATTATAGTGTTTATTTAGTAAATGAGTAATTATTGGACTCTCAAATATGGCTTACACTATTTTTAATAAGTGAAATTAACAACAAAACTTCTTATATCTATTTTTTTAATTTTTTTTTTTAATATAACAATTATATATAATTTAAATAATTTAAAGTAAAAAAATAAAACAATTAAAAACCAATTGAAACTTGTAAATTATTAATTAATTATTATTTATAAATTGTTAATTACTTATTAATATAAAATACACATAAAAAAATTTGAAATAAAAGATACAAATTATCAATTAATTACTACTTATAAATTACTTATTAATATAAAAAACACTTAAAAACATTTGAAATAAAAAATAGTGAATAAATTACTATAGCTTTGTTGTATTAAGAAAAATAAATAAATAAATAACATTTATTTTAATATCAAATATATAATTTAATATGGATCAAGAAAAATCAAATTGTTAAAATAAATATTAACTCCACTTTTAAATGAAAAATTCATTACATAATTAGTCATTTAAATTAAAACAGTCCTATAATATAAAACATTTAAATTAAAACAGTCATATAATATAAAACATATAAATTAAAATCATCTTAAAATATAAAACATGTGTTTAATTCATCTTAATTTTAAATTTACTATTGATATAAAATAATCAAAATAGAATTTGTTTTGATTTTTTTTATTATCTAAAAATTTATATATAAAAATAATTAAGACTTACTAATAAATTATCAATTATATAGAAAAAAATATATATTTGAAATCAAAATGAGTGAGTAGATTACTATAATTTGGAGGACATGGGAGTAGAGACAAAATTATGGTATTCTGTAATTTGGATGTGATTTGGAAGTGGCAACTACCATTGAAAGTAAAATTGTTTGTCTAACTTTTGATGGAACAAAAAATTCTTATTTGGGATAACTTGAAAAAAAGGAGCTTTCAGGGTCCTAGCATATGTTCTTTGTAAGGAATATTTGGTAGATGATCTCTAAGGAACTAAAGTTGGTCAATTCTTGGCAAGGAGGACATTTTGAGGACAATCTCCTTAACTGGACTAAGAAGAAGGAAAACTAGAATTCTCATGTTTTATTAGTTGAGAGGTTTGGAAACATAGGAAAATGATGACTTTTAAAGGTCATAAAAATAACTTTAGAAGAGTTTGTCACCCTACCAAATAGGATTGACAGACCACCACATATATTGAATGGGAAGGGGCAGTTCATTTCTTTGACGGGGCATCACAGGAGGAGCCTTTCTGAAATGTCCAAAATTGTGCTCATATAAACTCAAAATGAGCTCTGGATAAGGAACAATTACTAAAGGGGAATTGATGGCATTTTGGCTAATATTGTGTTTTTCTTATTTTAAACACATTCCAAGAATACTATTGATGGGTGACTCTGAGGTCATTATCGATTGGTATACTAATGTTAATAATCTAGAGATGATATATTTGCAGAATTGGATGACAAATATTAAAGCGTTGAGCAGCCATTTCCAACAAATCAAAGATCAACATATTTATATTTCCAACAAATCAAAAATCAACATATTTATAGAAGTTTCAACCAGAATGTTGATCGAATATCAAAGGAAGCATTTCTTATCGACAAAGGTGTGTTTATTGCTCATAGGTTTTGGATGGACAACCAAGGAAATTTTGAAAGAATAGATATCAGCATATAGAATACTTATTTCTTTTGGGAATATTGTAATTTCAGAAAAAAGAATAATATATTTTTTAGTATTTCTGAATATAGATATGTATACAGTGGTGACTTCATGGCCACTATTTTGATAGGAGTCAAAAACAGAAAATTTATTTGAAGCGTGGTTACATTTTGTATGAATTGAAAAAAATACATTTTTTGTATTTTATTAATATTAGTGTTTTTTCTTACTAAAAAATATTACTATAATTTAGCTATGCTAAATAAATAAACATACATTTAGAAAGATTAACCTGTTGAGATAAGTGTTAACTACATATTTAAATGAAAAATTCATTTCAAAATTATGCATTTAAATTAAAACCATATAAAAAAATTAAAATATATTTTTTTCAATTTTTTATTATTCAAAATATTAATATATAATGACTTTGATTTTTCAAATATTTGCTTTTTTTATTTTAAGAAATTAAAACTAAAATAAATTAAAATATATATATATATATATATATATATATATATATATATATATATATATAATTTTTTCAATTCTTTTATTATTTAAAATATTAATATATAAAAACATTTGATTTTTTATTTTTTCAATATTAAGAATATTAAATTAAATTTTTGTATTGGATTCTTATTGATGTTTAATTAATTTGACTGATATATCCGATCTATCAAAATAGTAAAAAATTCAACAATTATAAGAGTGAACAAAGTATGAGTGGAAATATTAAATCAGTGAAAAATTCAACAAGTAAACCAACGGACAACTTATCAAAACAATGAACAACGTATGAGTGGAACTATTTTTCTTCTCATCGACATTTTGATTCAAAATTCAGAATGTGAACGTCAGGTAACTATAGTCGTCAAAGAAGCATCGTGACTTTTACTCAGTATTCCAAATTCATGTAAAAAAGTTAAAAAATAAATAAGTAACCATATTAATTTTGAGGTGACAAAGGAGCTAAGTTTTAATTCCAATTATCCAAAGCCCTTTATATTTAAATCAGGGGAAGGTTTAAGATTTATTATAGTGCCTAAAATATGCAGTTTTATAATTCGTATTTACTTAATGCTAATATTACAACTAAGATTCAAATTATTAGAGTTCGCCCTAATATTAGGACTAAGATTCAAATTATTTGTGAGTTGCTCCTGCCCCGTTTACAACTTTTTGTTTCCTTAAAAATTACGGATGTGTTGGTATGGTGCCAAATGGCTTTATTGGTTCATGATTAGATTAGGGATCTTCAAAACTTAAAGAGTGATTCAATGCGATCATTTTTTTATAGTTATTATTGTATTAATTAATTAATTAGTCATGGGAAAATTTGTCAAATGTCCTCGTGTTAAATTAAACTTAAGTTTAAAAAATTAGCACATCTACATTATAAAGGTGGTTGATAGACAATCTGTGTATATGATAAGTTTGATCTTAATGAACCCGACATTAAAAGAAAAATTGTATCCCTAGCTTCCATGGATTTTCTATCGATAGTTAAAGAAAATAAAATTGGATCTTCATTCTCATTCATTTCAAAAGTCAATATTCATAGGTAGATTTTCATTCTCACTCATTCTTTGTGGGTAATCTAGAATGCCAAAAAAATCAGGTTGTATCCCAAGAAACAAGATCAATGAGGCCATTAAAATTCACATATAAAATCGTTGTGACAAGAATGAATATAGACTCGCTCCGAAACAAGTGAATCTAATATCATTCCTGCAAAAATCATCTAAAGCTTTTGTTTTCAGAACAATGAAAAACAAAATTCATTATATATGACGACTAAGCAAAATGGAAATGCTCCGCTATCTTAATATAAATATAATGACACCAGGGTGGCAGGAGCGGGAGGTTTCATTCTTTTCCCATGCTGAAACAAATTCCTCTCTTTTCATTGGAGTTTGGAATGGCTTCAAATAATCAAGCGGAAGATTACGCTCTATTACATGGTCTCCTTCTTTCCAAAAAAATGAACAACCACTCACTCTCAGTCATTGGACCCTTCAAATTAATCATCAAACATGCACAGAAAGGAACTCACCCTACCAATATCTATCTTAAATATATCTCCCATCGTATCTACTTATCCTCCCACTCCTTCCATAATCTAATGTACTTCCACGTTTTTAGACATAATAAAAATGAATTTGATGAGGAAGCAAACCTAGCCATAGATAAGGAGTCAGGCATGCTATATGCTAATAATCGTGCCTCCCTCAGCACTATCCCTTGATGTTGATTTTGAATCTGAATCTACTCCCCATCCCCACCTTGTGGTATGGCGCCACCTCGCTCCTCCATCTCAACAGATATCCTTCAATCCTCCTGCTGCGTGCTTCCCATTTGCGTCACCTCGACACTTCACTAGCTTGTGCCACCCTCCCATCCTTCTTAACTCCCCTCGGGTGTGGAAGTCCCCTCACCAACCTGTGCTCTGCGTCCTTCACCTTCTCGCTCTGTATCTGTACTTGGATCCCTTTGCACTCGTTTTCTCTGACGTCACCTTGGTACTTTGCTTCCTCTCTGGGCATTAATGACCACATTTTAGTTAGCAAATGAGTCCATCTCATCTTGTGCATGCATCCTCTCAACGTTATACCAAATCACCCCATGTACTTCACACGGTAGATGGATAAATTTTATTTTACATCGACTCTCGTGCTCCAAGTGGTCACCACATACATTTCCACAATCGTCTAGGAAGACGCCATCTCCTCAAAAGGCATTGGTTTCTTCTTTATTCTCCCAAAACAGGATTGCAATTCAAGGAATATGAGGAAGAATCAGAGAGGCCGATGAGCAATCATAGTTGAGGATCACGATGATCTGGTTAATACAATACGAACTCTACAAATTAAATTCAGAGGTTTATCAACACAGGTTTTGTCTATCATGGAAATCACCATTCAACAAAGAAACGACTAATAGAGGATGCGCGATGAATGTGAATCCCTCAGGAAACATCTTACAGACCTTCAATTCGTTGTTGGACCACCTTCCTCTTTAGCTTCTCCTTCTTCTTCTCTAGCCATCTCTGAAAAAGATTCTTCTCTAGGGCCTAGCATCTAGACCTTGGACTTAAATGTCCCTATGCAACAACTAGAAGACGACGAACCCGACAAGCAAGATGTGCACAATCTTTCCTGAGTAAATACAATGATTTTTTTAGAACATTTTAGGCTAGTTTTGTAGAATTTACTCTGTTAAAGAAAATGTAGCCAAGAGAAATTCAAAAAATCTCTCCTATGGCACATCCCAAACTCCTCTCTAGAGAGCATGGGGGAGATCAATTTTTTTTATACTGTTCTTATAGACTTATGTTCTATACTTTCTGTGTTTCCATGCATAGTTTTAATATATACTTTTTCCCGAATCTGTGTTAAAAACAAATATTAATATAATGACATTCTCATATCTGTGTTAAAAACAAATATTAATAGAATGACATTCTCATATATATAAATTCAAATTTAACCTAACAATATAGAATAATTTAGAGACTATTTTTGATCATTTCTTCATCTTAAGGGCCAAGACGACCTAAAGGTCACTCCAATGTTCCTACATACATATTATTCACCAAGAGAAGCAACAATGATTTCTCAATGAAAACTTAAAAAACTAACCTACACAACAATGGATCAAAACCCTGAATGAAATTAAAGCCTTAATTCATAAGTTCATATATACAACCATGTCTACTACAAAATGAAAATAAAGAAACAAATTTTTAACTTCCAAAGATGGGGTCGTTGGTTAATTGAAGCAGAGGGTTGCAAGTGAAATAGAATTCTCTTACCTAACATTTTGATGTGGTAAAATAGAGATCATGCAATTCAAATCTTTCACAAAATGGAATCTCAAACGCCAGGTCGAATAGTCGTTGAAAGAAGGGAAAGTGTTGACTAGAGTCCCAAACTCCAATGTCCATTGTCTTGTGGATACAATTGGATTCGCTCCTCATCTTTGCTTCGTATGGGAGATGAGAAGAAATCTGAAACGCTTCCCAATGTAACTTCACCTTACCTAATTGAAACATGTGCCACCAACATGATGACACTCTTCACACCGCACATATTCCACAACCAAGTTAATCAAAATCAAATGCAATCCTTGCTAATCATCCAAACGTGGAAATCAATTTATGAGCACCTATAATTTCTTAATATGATTAAGTAAATATGAAATAACAAACACATAAATGTATGCCTTTATAAAAAAAAAAAAATTAATGGTTGAAATCACAGCCCTTCATTTATTGTGATGACGAAAAATATTTCATCCACATTTAATCATGTCCATAGAAAACATATTAAAGCCCAAAACTCTACTGAAAGTGCCCATTTCCAATAGGTATACGTCTCTCGGCTTAATAAAATAATGCTCACACGCTCAAATAAAATAAAAGATAAAAAATGTCATTTAAATTTTTGATTGAGAAATTGATTATACATAATCCAAAGCTTCTAACTTCATCGTTGCTTTTATTTTTAATTTATGAATTTTAAAAAACAAAACACATAAGAAGAGAGGATTGACTTAAACAATAATTTACACATGTATTCTTTGTGTTAAGAAGAGAGGATTGAGTTCAACAAAATTTTACATATGTATTCTTTGTATTAATAGGGATACGATAATCTCCGAGCAATTATTTATTTTCTTTTGAATTAGTTTATTAATGACAATTAGAAAGTAATGTTTGTAAAGTCATATTTTCAGCTATGCATATAAAATCATAGACATTAAATCTTCTTTTGGATTTAGCTAAACAGGTAGATAAAGTGCTTAAACTATTGCTTAAGAAAGTGTTATTAGATCACCTTCTTTTGGAAATACCGAATTTACTTTTTCTTTCTTAGACCTGCACCTCAATATAGATCTGTTTATTATAATATTAAGGACGTAGTTACAAGATCTTTTTCTTATGCTTTATCGATATAATATTAGCTACAAGATGTGCACATCAATTGGATATAATATTAGCTACAAGATGTGCTTTATCGATTGGATAAACTAATAGTTACAAGATGTGATGCTTATGCTTCATCTACTCACTCTAGATGTTCTACAAGGTGGTTATAGATAAATTAGAAGGTATGCTGGTAAAGATGGTGATGGACGAAGAAATGATGGTGCTGCTATATATGGCTCCGTGGTGGTGGTTTCAGCCCTTTTGAATAAGCAGGTGCATTTATGTTGTAGCAAGGATAATGCTTGGAGACTTGACAGCTTTATACAAAACAATGACACAACTTAATCGATTTCTTCTATTACCAAAATAATCCTCAAACATGGAAGACCACATGGATTCTAATGAAAATACCACATACTATTTTATAGATAAATAGTTATATATTATAATTAAAAATTATATTTTATTTACATTTATGGAAATGGAAAAGATAGTATCATGTAACTATGTGAAAATTTGTGGAAAAACATAGGTTTTTTTTGTTTTTTTAATATATTTTTTATTAGTCATATGATTTTCTTTATTCCATTAAAAAAATTGAAATATAATATTTAGAAAAATTGAAAATTATTTTGATGATTATCAAAAAAAAATAATGCATATATTTCAAAACTATTGTAAAATTATAGAAAATTTATTTTAAGTGAAGTAACTAATTGAAAGTGAAATCAATTTGATTCCAAAACAATTACAATATACTGTTCCATAAACATGTATAAAAATATGTAAATTAAGATATAAAATTTAAGATGACCTTGTGCATAATTACATATTTTTAATGAATTTTATTTAAGTTGGAATTCAATATAAAATATGATTTAAAAAAATAATGAATATGTTAACTTTATGTTAATAATAATAATTTAATTAATAAAACCCTTGTGTGAGTTTTAAATAAGTTAATAAAATTTATATAATTAAGAATTTGGTACAAGTTGTGATTAAAATAAAAATGAATATGTTAATTTTATTTTAACAACAAAAATGTCGTCATCATAAATTTTTTGACATTTTTGAATTAAAACATGATAACTAATTTGAAATAAACATCTATTAAGTTGCATTTCAACAATATCAGTATTGAATCAACATGTTGAGAAAAGAGGTATAACCAATTAATGAAACAAGTAAGATGCACTATACGTTGAAAAAAAAATATAACCAATTAATGAAACAAATAAGGTGCACTTTTTACAACTGATAAACCTTTTGAGAGTTTTGAATTAAAACATGATAACTATTTTGAAATAAACATCTACTAAGTTACATTACTAAGTTGCATTTCAATATTATCAGTACTGTACCATCATATTGAGAAAAGAGATATAACCAATTAAGGTGCACTTTCTACAACTAAGAAGGGATTGTTCTCACTCAAGTTGAAATCCATGGTGTTCACCATTCTTTACAACTTTATACTTAGTCATTGTTTATCTTAGTATTTTTTTTGGATGGATTAAAATCCTACATTATAAACTTAACAACTAATCTTTGAAGATTCAAAAATATTACAAAGTCACAAAAGGGTTTCAAGGAATTGAAGATGGGATACATTGAAATAAATATTTTTTTATTATAATTAGTAGAAAAAATAAAATAAAAAATCACAAAAATGTACAAATGAATCCCACACTATATCACTTTAGACTATGCCACTCACTTTGCGCATATCATGGAAACTTGGAGGTTGAAGACAACATAGTTTCAAGAAGGTCTTTAGAACGTTTTGGCTTCGTAAAGGGAGTTCATATTTATTTTAAGGCTCTTAAGGGAGGAATATTACTTTTCAAGTGAAATTGTGGACTCCATTATTATTTTGAAACAAAACATTAAAATCAAGGACACAATTCCATGATTTTAGCAATCATTATTATTCATTGGTAAGTAGATAGACTATAATTAATTGATATGCAAATATATAAATATGACATTAGAAAATATTTGTTGAATTCCAACCAAATAACATCTTTCTTCTTATATCCCTATTATTTGAATGAATCCATTTAAAATAATTCATCTTCCCATTTGGATCCCAAAAATTCTTCCCCAAGAGGAGTCATTATGGAGAGATTAGACATTAATATAGTGTTATTACAACTACAACACAACTACATATTCTAGAGATTGATAAGATAATTAATAGCTACAATCCTTATTACCTAAGTTGGAAATTTATTGAATTATGTAAGTTAAGTTCCTACCCTAACCACGAAAGTACTAGATCCCTAAGTAGTAGATAGATAAGTTTCTATGTATAGAGGTCATCTATAATAAATAAGGTTCGTCGAGTAGTGTGAAAGAAAAAATTATAAGAAGGCCTTCTGGAAGGTTTTTCCTACTACAAAGTTTCTTAACTAGAATGTTCTTAGGAGGTAGATAGAACTATATAAAGAAGTAGAAGAAATATGATGATATGTATTGTGAAGTAGATTGTAATTAGAGCTCTGCTCAATTGGAGGTTTCCCCTTTGAAGAGACAAATGAACATTTCTCTCATTAGTAAAGGTATAAACTTTTATGATATTCTAGTTATTTATTTGGCTATTTTTGTTTTGTTGATGGGGTGGGAATACCCTACAACGGTAAGGGGTACTCCCCAGTACACAGTCCCAATTAGACTATGCATTGTTTGGTTTAGGAGATCCATCCAAATTCTGGCCTGAATGTCATTACTAGTTATGAGGGTGAATGGTTTAATTGTTATGTGAATGCAGATGTAGATGAAGACTATCTAAAAGAATAAAACAAAATCTAATTTACTCTATCACATCCTATCCTATCCTAGGTAGGAGCAAACTATCATAACCAAATGAGAAACTGCTATGAAACTGACTCCACAAATAACTTGAATCAGATAGTTGTTATGAAGAAGTAAAGTTAGATAACATATGCACACAAATACATAACCAAAATATTTTCTATCATATTATTGCATATGTTAACAACTCATATGCTCGGGATATAAACATGAGAAATAATAACAAAGCTGTAATAAAAATAAAAATTGCTTAAGAAAAGTCTATATGTAACAACATGCTTTTACAACCCATGTAAACAATAGACAATCTGCTGAAAATAGTTTACAGAAAAAAAAAATGTAGATAAGTCTTTCTTTCTGTGAAAACTAGCCATGATGGCTTCCCAATATTAATTAACACAATATTTTCTCTAAAAATAGTTTCTCGGGTGTATACAATGCTTGAAGAGCCCATACAAAATAGGATTCTTCCTCTATTTATACAACTATTACTAACTCCCGAAAATGTCTTCTTGCATTCCTCAATAAGAGGTTACAAAATTGTTCATATTCCACCCAATAACTATTGAGATGTGTGAGAGTCGGGATGAAATTGAGGGTAGTTCAGAAAAAGATGAAATAGCATGTAGTTGTCAGTACATTCGAATTCCTTGTTTCATCTTATTCATGGACTCTTATCCCTAATTTAAGTTGTCCACATTTATAACTCGTCATAGATAGATATGATCCTACAATAAGATAGTTCTTCAAGAGAAACTTTGTGCATGTTTGTGTTTTCATTGAGAGTCTCCATATATTTTTCTAAGGTATCCATGAATGCCTTGATCACTGTGTGGAATTTGGTGGGATGTATAAGATGTTTCTCTCTTAAATCCATTATCACCTTTGTGGTATATTTGGTTATATCTTGCTTGTGACATGTGATCTGTTGAATTTTCTTGAGAAGTTGCTCCATTGTGAGGGTATTTATTAGATATTCTAGGGGAGGGAGATGCCACTTGTGTATCAAAAATTGGGTTGCTTTGTGCAGTTGCACATAGATTGTTAGGTTATCTATTTGTTTGGTCCCTTCCTAGCTTGCTGACATCACTCCAATGAGGCGTAATCAATATTCCTTTATATTCTTTAGGGGCAATGAAACTCGGCCGACGTGTTTTGGTTTTTGGAAATCCATCTATCAATATCGCCTAGACCTTCCTAAATGGTGATGAACTGGGTTTTCTTGGCCTGCACTTGGATATGCTTTTCTATAATAATGGTTTTCATCTGTTGAAAGAGGTGCATGTGGGAATACATATATGTGCTGGCTTCCTCTAGTTCTTCCTTGAATTTCTATGTGCTTTCCTTGAACTCTTTCAGGCTTCCCTCATCTATCTTCACTTTCTTGATATTCTCTTCCAACTCTCTCATCATATCATCCCTCTCTAGATTCTAGCCATATAAGTTCGTTAAATTTTCTTCTGCCTCCATGGTCAATAAAATTGTAAGAGAATCTATGGAAAGTGGATCATCACTCACATTTTATGTAACTGGGGTCTCTGTGAGTATTGATATTTGGTTTCCTCCTGTGACCGGGATATTTCAAACTTCTTGTTGTATTATGTGGCTAGTGGCTTTGTCATACCTAAAATTTTTCAAGTTAGATATTTTTATAGGTTTACACGGAGTACAAAGTCCTAGATCCAACCCACTAAATTTATTGTGACTATTGGGACGTTCTTTTGATATCTCCAGGATATCGGTGTCCATTGGATTGGTGTCATTATTAAGATATTCCTCATCTTTCTTTCATTGCACTTCTTCTACTTCCTTAGTTGTTGCTTCTTCTCTGACTTTATGTTTTGCAACTACCTTTTCTTCTACTACTCTTTCTGGTACCTCTTTTCATTCAACCTCATCTTCCACTTCTTTCTTAGAAGCTTCATTTTCTTCTTACTCTGCTTTAGTTGATACCACGTCAAATTTTTCCTTAGCTTTGGATTCATTGGTTTTCCTCTTCTTTTCTACGACATATTCTTTCTTTTTGTGGATTTTTTCTTTCTTTATTCTCTTCTTATTTGTCATTGTTTATTTTTCTTCTGTTGATATGGAATGTGCATATGTGGTTACCACAGATGCCTTTCTTGTTGCATGTTCTTCTTCTTTCTTTCGAGCTTCCTCATGAGATCTTTCTTCATCTATAATTCTCCCTGGGGGTTTTCTTTGTCTCCTAGAAATGACCTCATCATATGTCCCAGAAACACAATGGACTTCCTCTTCCTCCCATGTGGCCAAAGTGTATTCCCATGGGATGCCATACTTATTACATTTCTCCTTGACAACTTATGTTGGTTCATGCCTTCTAAATCATTTTTTTCCAAAGTGGTACGATAGTAACATATCCACTTCATCATGATCCTGGTTGGTGGTTGCGAACAAGTAGGATCTGATCCATAATGGGAGTAGGGTCCAAACAAATTGATTTTCTTGGTAGATGGATGCCCCAATTCCATTGATCATTGTTTCGTAGGCCACTTTTTGGAGCACCAACTTTTCTCGAAAAGATCTGGGGAGTATATCTGGAGCTTTAGTGGCTCTGTATATGTTGATGTATGAGGTATACTCCATTAAGTGTCAATCCCCTATCCTTCTAATTACTTCTAAAACCGTATTGGTCATGCACAGGGTTGGCATGAAAAAAATGAATTCATATAATGGGGTCAGGAAGTGGTGACATGTCTTGTGGTACTCTATTCTATACTTGTGCTCCCAAAATTTTTTGTAGTAGATGTGGATGGTTGGGTCTATCGACCGCCATGCCCAAGCCATATTCAGATATTGATGTGCCACACGCTTGATATCAAGGAAGTATGAGGACATGTGAAAATATGGAAATTTTTTGGGATCGACTTCCTTGATGATTGTGATACACTTTGTTAAGTTTACTAACAAGGTATCAACCCAATTGAATGATGACCCTTTGTATGCAAAGTAGTAGATTAGGGGAATATATAAAAGAGTAAATCTGGAAGTGTATGGCTATCCATACAATTTGTAGAGCATATCCACGATGTAATGATATGGCTTCCTCAGTGCAGTGGTGTGGTACCTGTTGGTTGGTCTTTGTTTGAATGATTTATATGGTTTGTACCAGATGCTAAAAAAGTATTTTTCCATGCACTTGAATCCACCAAGAAGTTATTCATTTAACTTATGGGTTCCCTTATCTATATGGTAAAACGTTTCTGGATTGGTTGGTCAGAACGAAGTTATGGGCTCTCCCCTAGCATTGCATGTTTACCTATTCTGTAAGTCTACATGATTAATAATCCAAGCAATGGAATTTTCATAGGGAAATACTGCAACATGGGATGATACTCTATGTGTTCTTGATTTCTTGATATTCCTGAAAACTATAAGCTCGTCTTGGTCTTCAGCATTGACGAGTGATGTTTTATTTTTGATCATTTAAAAGACATCACCCCATTTGAGAAATTCTCCTCCTTTCCCTAGGAGTCTTGTTATGTCATCATAAATCTCCCATGGGGTATCAAGTTCATATGCATGTTGGATACCACTCCCAGAGGATTATATGGTCGGTGCTTTCCTTGTTACCTTATAAACCTGAAACATATAATCGCAATTAGTATAAAAAAAAAACAGGGAAGAAAAATAAGCATCATCAGATCAGGAAGTGTAAGCATATGAATAAAAAAATTATTCGTATGTAACCCATGTGTCAAGTACCTGAAGAGTCACTTGTATCGATGTTGGGTAGGAGACCATCATCCGAGGATGACAATATGATTGACAACATGATGAGAGTTCAATTTTTGGTGAGGAATCAGGTGAAAAATCCAGGAAGGTTGGTGAATATTAATGTTGTTTTAGTCAATTGAGAAAGATTTGATATTGGATTAATTATTGGTAACTTCTCCAATGTGTATCAAAACAATTCATGACATGGTCGTCATTATGAATGGGGATAGTTCTTGTCAATTCCTATTAATGACATCGAAGATATTTTCTCCAAATTTCACTGATGAGGTTGGTACCAAATGGATTTGTGAAAATTGATCTCCTGAACACTATTGGAGTTGTTACAAAATCCTCTGATGAAACCAGAGGGAATCGTAATAAGTTATCCAAAGAACGTGGATGATGATCATGTAAAGTCTTCTGGCTTCCACCAAAATCAATTTCGTAAAATGATTTGGTGAAAACCAACACTGATCACATTAAGTTCTCTAGTGAACTAAAAATGATAATGCTAAGTCCTCTAGAGTGGACCTAAAGTGTTCTTGCGAAGTCCTTCATATATACTCGTGAAAATCCTATTTATTGTTATGGAGAACATCAAGGACGCAGGTGTTAAGTGATTTGGACAATACTGTAGGTAATCTCAGAATGTACTCTTCATCCAAGTGGATATTGTTGTCCACCCACCTAAACCATTGGCTTGAAAGATATTTTTCCACCTTGGCATTTTTTTGATATTTGTTCGGGTCCCAAACTTTTAGAGTCATTTTGAGGCCCTAAATTACAGTTTTTGGGCATTTTGGGCCCAGGGGACTGCCAAATGCACTGGATTGGGCCATCCAAAATGTGTTCTTCTTGGATAGACCTTTCCAACAGTGTATTGAGAACCAAAAACAAAGATCGTATGCAGAATTTACGTCGTCAGGAAGTTGACATATCAACTACCCCCATGAGGGCATGCAAACCTTTTGCCTTTTCATCTTCAAGGGTTAGGGTTTTGGATTTTATTTATGTCAAAAAGGCCTTTGGAGCCTCATTGTAAGAATCATCTTCTTGTGAATGTGAGTAGTCATCATGTTCTCTTCTCAGAGATAAGATGCCACCATTGTTTCTCAGAGATAAGTTGCCACCAAATGTGAGTAGCGAGTCTTTTACTCTATATTTCTACAGTTTTGTACATTTTTATCATGAATAGAAATTTTGTATTACTATATATTTGTGCTTATGGTTATATCTATGATATATTAGTGTATATTTGATATATCATGTACATTTATTTATTATATCTCTGCTCCCATTTCATGCCAAAAATAATATGGATCAGTGGTATCAGAGTAGGTTGCTCTTGATAATTTTCAGTGCATGTCCTCAACGAGGTCTGAGTATAGAAAATTGGGTCTCGATCTGGTCTCCCTTGAGGACTATAACTCATCCAGGCCCAAGAAAACCTCAATGGTGGAAGAAAAGAATAGTGACAGAGCAAAAGATTCTATTAATCTGTTGCTTGAGTAAACTCTCATGCGATAGAGGGACAAAATGATGGAGAATTTTTCCCACATCCTTCAATGCATGTCAATAATATCAAGCATGTATTCATCAAGAGACCACTTTCGAATAACCTCTCCTTTCAAGGTACAAGTTAATTTTGATATTCTCATATTTGAAGGTCAAATAGACACGAATGCCCTATAAAAATGGTTAAATATGCTAGAAGGTTATTTCTTTGTTCAATTTTTTTCCGACACTGAAAATATCACCTTCGCACTCCTTAAGAATCTCCCCCATGTCAAACATTGGTGGGAAAATTACTGGGAGTAAATTTCCACAGAGGAATCTTGAATAGATGGGGTCGAGCCCACTTGGGATTTTTTTTTTTGATTTGGTAGAGGTACAATATTACCATGTTGGTAAATATTATGACCAATACATGAGATGGACCACATTTCATCAGGAGATGGGCCAAGAAGTTTCATAGTTCACCAATACCTTCCATACCTTGCACACCAAGTTGGGTATCAAAGGCTTTAAGTGACATTTGGTTCTGAAATACTGTGGGGTTCTACACATACATCTAAACTATAATGGATTTTCTGGACATCTCATCACTCAATGTTGCTTATCGATATGTTGTTAAAATTGAGAATAAATTTAAGCACCAGAAAAAGAGGGAGTTTGGGTGTGCAAATATGCAACAACCAAAGTATGTTAAATACATCCCTAACAACCAACCTTCAGAAAACAAGTCCAAGCGATAGGAAAATAAGGGTAATGGAAAGACGAAGAAGGACACTGGAAAATGGTGAAATTTCCAAAAAATCCCCTAGCACAACATCGATGAATGTCGCTCAAAACAGTCATTAGTGGCTAAGATCAAAGAAAAGGATCCTAACCCTGATTCAAAATCTAATTCAGAAAATACTGGTAGAAGATAGATCATCGACATAAAACCCATTGCTATTGTCATGACCGCAACAATTCAACCAGAAGAACCAATAGATCCTGAAGAGGAGGGGATCCGTTTTCATTCACAGATGTGGGTGAAGGGGACCTTGCTGCATTTTATTGTTGATAGCAAAAGACATAAGAACCTCATCTCAGCAGAGGTCATCAAACAATTGGGATTGTCGACAACACCACACCCGCAACCATATATCATTGGGTGGCTTTGCTAGGCACAAGATATTCATGTCATCCAGTAGTGTTGATTGTCATACGACCTCCAACCCTTCAATGATGAGGTATTATGTGTTGTTTCCCCATTATATGTATGTGATGTTCTTTTGGGCCAGCCATATATGTGGAAGCACCATGTTATTTATGAGTCTCGACCTTGTAGTGTCATTGTTACTCTGGAGGGTCATATCTATAGGATACCAGAGGTAGTTCTGACTATTGTCCCACCTAAACAATGCCGCAAGGTAGTATCTCACACTACAGAATTCAGATTCTTCACAATATTTTCAAAAGGTGAACATAAGGACATTGCAACCACTATAGCCTTGGTAGAAGAACCTTCTATCCGACAAAAGCAGGCCTATAGAATTGCAGCAAATCGAAAATATTCTTTCTGCACACAGTCATATCAAGTAGATCGACTGGTTAAAAAGGTCCAACCCCTCCAACATTAGGTTCATGAAATCCTTCTAGAATCCAAGCAACCCAAATTCTCCAGCAAGGCAAGCAACTCACCAAGGTTCAGATTCATCAAACGCTTCCTCCTCTCCCCTGAGAACTCAATGCAATGGATACCTATGCTTCCTAAGGAGGGAGGATTTATTAAAGTGGGTATCGGTAGCCACTCACCTATTCATCTAGCTTAAAAAACATTTTTCCACCTTGGTATTTTTTCGACAATTTTTCGAGTCCCAAACTTCTGGGGCCATTTTGAGGCCCTAAGCGATGTATCGAGCATCCTAAATGAAGATCATATGAAAACGTTACGCCTGAGGGAAGTTAACATATAAACTACCCCCATCAGGGACCGCAAACCTTTTGGATTTTCATATTCCAAGGTTATGGTTTTGGATTTTATTTAATTTAAAATGACCTTTGGTGCCTCATTGTAACAATCATCTTCTTGTGAATGTGAGTATTCGTCACATTTCTTCTCAGAGATAAGATGCCATCTTTCTAGCGAGTCTTTCATTATGTATTTTTACAATTTTGTACATTTCGTTCATTAATAGAAATTGTGTATTATTGTATCTTTGATTTTGTGGTTATATCTCTGACATATCTCTGGTATATTATTGCATATCTGATATATCTCGGTAAATTTCTTTATTATATCTCTATTCTCATTTCATGCCAAAATTAATTTGGATCAACTCTAGTGAAACCAGAGGGAATCGAGTAATGTTATTCAGATAAACTAAAGGATATTGTGTTAAATTATCCAATGAAAACAAAAGGAAATCATATTGAATTATCTTAAATATAAAGGGAATCTGAAATTTTTGCTAAGTCTCGAAAAAATATTTGGTCAACTTGAGGGCTTGAGCATCGGAGGCTCGGGCAACTTATACAGATATTTAGGGCATGAAACTCATTGCAGATAGATTCATGGCTAAGAGTTGGATAGAATCATGGATCCAAAATGATGATGCTACTATTGCCTCAAACAAGAAAGCGGTGTCTTTGAAATCATTATATTCATTGTGCAAGGAAGGAACAAGAACCAAATTGGAATTCTATTCTTAGAGGGCTCATTGAGGGTTGTTCAATATGCGGGGAGGATGTTAGGTGATTTCAAGGTAGGTTGTCATTTGTTGAAATCAACGGGAATAGTTAATTTCAAATTTTATGTCATTATCGGTTATAGGTATGGCGTGGCTTTAAAGGGGAAGGTAGAGGTAATTAAGGTTATGGATGGCTAGGGAAGAAAAACATGACTGGTAATAATTAGGGATTTTAGAATTAGATCTTTGGGAGACAAGACTGTAGTGAGAATGCTTGGGATAATAAATCCTTAACCCTAACTACATTCGAAAAATAAATAAATTTCTAGGGCATACTTAGAAATGTGACACATGGATGTAGACGGAAACTTGACGGTGTAACCATCTCTTGCTCAAAATGGTTTGTTGATGTACTCACTTTGATGCTTCCCCTTCTTCCTTGGTAATAGCAACTAATTATCAAATAACGGAAAGGTGCTCGTTTTACAACCATATGTGAAATTAATGCAACTAGAGGGGTTTCGATGACATTACCAGAAGTGATGTTGTGAAGTACTCGGGTTCGCAGTGGAGTAAATAGTAGAAATTATTTTGGTATACACCTGAGTGATTAACAGGAATTCATCCTATGGGGACTCGACGACTTAATTTCAATTTATTTGGGTACACCGGAGGAGATTATGGGAAGTCATTCCATGTGAAACATAAGCGTTAATATAAGGTATGTCAGTTCCTCAAGATATCGAAGGAATTTCAAAGAACTCCTTTGGTTCAACTTATGGAGTTCATAAGAACTCCTCTAGTTGAGTAGGAGGATCAAGTTGTAACATTCCTCTCTAGTGCACTAAGCAAACTTATTCTTTGAGGACACTTGCTCGCAAGTGATCTAGATTATTATGCTATTAAATTTTTTTATTTTGATTATGAGGCGTTATGGGTTGATGACATGTTGTTTTACCACATTGACATAGAATGGTGTTATTGACTCAGTTTTACTAAGTGTGCAAGATTTTGGACCTCGAGGATGCAGAGGCATCGATGGAACCCCTTGGACTCCAGATCCATTCAGGGAGTGTACCATTGGGGTTTGATTGTATTACTGTGATATTAGTGCATCTGATTAGGACATGATATGCATATATTCTGACATGATTTCTTGATGATGCAGGCTGACGATAGCTTGCTAACTAAAATCACATATGGAGTAAAGGGGTCACGCACGACTACAAGAGATGTTGAGGGAGAGGTGTGGACAGTAGCCCTACCACAGCCTACTAACACTCCCGTCGTGGCTCGAACTGTAGGTTAACGTTTACCTAGTTCGAGAGGACCCATAATGTCGTGAGGGAAGACTGCGACAGTCGCTCACGAAGATTCTAAGGGGTGCGCAATAAAGCGAGGGTCTTATTCCTTCGAGGCGCTTAGTCTCCCACAAGTTCACCTGGAGGAGTTTTGACTCCAGGGTTTTTTTATGTCTACCAAGTCATTCAAGAGGTGAGTGGCACCCTTGGAGCATGTACTGCGTCCTGAAGGGCATGTCGCGCAAGGGAAACAGATTAGGGCGAGTGGCACCATTGGAGCACCTAGTGCGTCCTGAAGGGCAAGTTGCGGTGTTGATGATAGATGAATGAACCTAAACAACCTTAGGATGATCAAGTGATAAGAATTTAAAAAAAAAAAAAATTCCCTAATAAAATGTCGCCCATCGCGAAAATTTAAGGTTTAAGTCTAAACTATGCTAGTGGTAAAATTTTATCTCTCTATAAAAAAAATAATAATATTAATAAAATAAAAACCACATAAATAATAATTATGGCCTTCGTTAAATCTTGTAACATGAAGGGAGTAAGAAATTAATTGTTTCATAAAATAAAAAATAAAAAAATGTTGGATTAAAACTTAAAAAGGGAATTAATCGTTTTATTATTTTATGATAATTTAAAATATATTAATTTAATGAGAAAAGGGAAAAGGGGGGTTAATTTCCACACCTACCTTTTTGAGTTCTAACAAAAAGGGGAAAGAGGGAAAAATCTAAAAATTTAGGAAACTAGGAAAAGAGGTAAACATAAAAAGGGAAAAAGGGGAACATAAGGGAAAAAGCGGAAAGTCAAACTTAGAAAAGTATCTACCATTTAATATATTTCTAATTTAAACTTAACTAGCAATTTAATAATAGGGAAAGCCATTAAAACCTCTAAGATATTTTGGGGACACCTAGGAGTGATTCTAGGAGTAACTCTAGGTGGTTGAGGGAAATAAAGATAATTAATTAATTAAAGAAATTAATTTATGGAGGAATCTAGGGGATGGGGGACACTTGTACTGAGAGGAATTTTTAGGATTTTTTTTTTAAAACTTTAATTAAATGAGTTTTTAGGAAAGAAAGGAAGTTCGAAACTCTATATAATTAAGGAAGGAGAAGGATGAAGAATGATCTTCTATTTGCATAACGTTACGCTGCAGAAATATCTACTTGATTGATTTAACTTGTGGGAGTTGGTATACCTAGCTCGGAGAGGAGTGGTAGCCTGGCCTTGCTAGGTGAGATGGGAACTAGTCGAAATCTCTGGATAGTGTGTGCGTGGCCCCTTTGTGGCTCGGGGGGCTAAGGGGGAAGAAGAGTACCCCTAGCATAGGCTGGGAGGTACTGGTGAAGTCTCGTCGGTCGGCAAGCGGAAGTTGCATGGAGCACACAGGATGTCATTCAGAGTGGGAAATCAGGAAATGGTACACTCTCTTCATTTGTGTATGATAGATTGTATTAGAACTTATGATTATATCTGCGTATTTAATGGAGAAGTAAACTGGTGTTTTTTTTTAAATTGATGACTGGAACTTTTCCTAGACTAGCTTGATGGTTGTTGACTCCCATGGCCTTCATTTTCCCACATGTCTTGACCACCTCGTTCTGTTGATTGTTACCATCGTGGTTGTTTATCCTTCATCCCTAGCTCACCATTCCTCGCCTGAGCAGTCGACCATGAGCCTGATCTATGGTCGTCGCCTTAGCGTTAAAAGATTTATGAATTTCAATGCCCTGCTTTTATATGCGAGGATGATGAGTGAAGGATGCACCTATTAGCATCTACCCTTCAGGTTTGTCCTTGGTTGAAGGTTCCCCTTACACCCCGATGCATTTAATTAACAATGCACTGTGATTGTTGGCGAAGTTTATCCTTAAACTCAGCTTCTTTATATTTCATCGTTCTCTCGTTTTTACCCCGTCTTTATATTTGATGGATCAATTTTAACCCAACGTTTTGTTCTTGGAAAAATTTTAAATCGACGTGTAATGGTATCCTAGCAGTGCAAAAAAAAAAAGCCCCTCCTGTCTACAAAATTTTTCTTCGTCTGTGATTTTGAGTTTTTTTATTCATTGCAAATCGACTTATTGTTCCCCATATGCGTTCCCTTTTTGGGGATGGTTTTTCCTCATTCCCTTATTTCAAAAGAAAAATAGACTATTTTATCTATGTTGTGTTGTTGGGTACCCCAGGAGAAGAAAAATAATTTGAAACCTTTGCACCTAGCTGCGTTGAACCATGTATTGACTGTGTAATGTTTTCTCTACGTTTAGTATGGCGTATTGACTGTGTAATGTTTTCTTGCATTTAGAATGGTGTAAATTATTTCCCATGAAATGATTGACTGTGTAATGATTGAACACGATTTTTTTATTTTTTTTTAAATTAAATGTGACTGTATATTGTTGTTTGCCACGAAATCATAGGTGGAGTGTTCTTTGCCCCTATCTGTGTTTGGGTTGCATTGAATTTATTCACCATCCCTTACTCTCTGTCCCTGTCTACATTTGGGTTGTGTTGAATGTATTCACCATCCCTTACTGTCACCACCATTTATTTCTTTTACCACAAAATTTTACCACAAGTTGACCACGATTTGTGTGTTACGAGGATTTTATTTATAAATATTACTACCAAAAATGTCCATATTTTTTCCTGGGGTGTAGCATATTGGTATTTTTTACTGTGATTATGTTGAAGGGTAATGTTTTTTTCCTTTTGCTTTAAATGTTGCCTGAGCTGGCTGCAGTACCCATGAATTTTATTCTTTAAACGTTGACTGAGTCTGCTACTAAATGCCCATGATTTTTTCCTAAGCTGATTTGACTGAGTTGTTGTTTTATAACCATGAATTTGGCTTTAAAAAAAAAATATTCAAATGGTTACCCTCATTGCTGGCGATTGCCCCTTCTTCTGAAGACTGCAATATCATTATAGTTCCCTGACAAGTTTGCCTTGGGTTATGACTGTGAATTGCCCTGGATACCCGACGATTGGCCTTTAGTTAAAACTGGCATTTGTTTTCTTTTTCAGGATTGCCATTTGTTGCTTAATACCCACGTTTCCTTGTCATTGATTTCTCTTGCGTTTCCATTTGTTGATGGCATTAATTTTGGTAGTTACATTGTAATTGGTAAGTGTGTGTACCAATTTATAGTTGCCCACATGCACATTAATAACTGGCAGAGATTTGGTGGCTTTGGTGGACGGCTGCGTTTGATTATTAAATTTTGTAAGAATGAGCTCTTTAAAATAATTCTCCTTACCTAATTCATAATAATACCCCCATCACTTCTAATCACCACCATTCCTTGTGGCTTAATTCTTTGTTTTAGTGATACATGTACACTTAGAAGTTCTCTAGTGTTTAGGTTCCCAATTTTGATTTGAAATTATTCTTTGCGTATTATTGTTTTATTTGTGTTGATGGTTATGGAGTTAGTTATTTAATTCATTAACACACTTTGTATGGTTAGATTATATCTTTCTAATCACATATTAATTAGCATGATATTGTATCTCTTTTGTTCTTGATCTTACTCAATGTGAACTTCTACTAGATGATATTATTGATCTTTTACTCATAATATCCTTGTCATTCCTACTAGTAGCAATTGTGTAGTTTTGTAGATTGGAAACTCAACATATATGATATTATGATATCACTATCTAAGGCAGGCATATATTTTATTAAAGTAGTTTAGGGTAATTTAAATAATAATTACATGGTTGAGAACCAAGCCCTTTAGTGATGACCATTTTTTTCCAATAATCACCCAATTTACGGATCAACTTGAATAGGTATTGTGAATAATCACCTTAGATTAAGTCAAGGTGTACTCAAAGATTTAAGGGATAATTTATCTTCACACTTGTTTATTATTTAGGACTCATCATTTAGGACAGCTTATCGTTTAGATAATGAAGCAGTGTGTGATCTCTTTTAAGGGTTGATTAGTGCACTTACTTTAATAGACATGTATCGTGCAGGCTAGCATGTTGATTGTTGAATTCTGTTTTAGGTCACCCTTTATAAAGTTTATGTCCTTGGTAACCTTACAATAGTTTACCCTTCACGCCTAGACCTCTTACTTAACCTTAGGACTTCTTGGATGTCGTCACGTCATTTATTGGATTGGGCATATGTTGAGAAGTGCCTCCATGCTTCTTGCCTACCCGTTGCTTGGGGGCATATGCATAGCCTTCTTGTCAGTTATTTTGGCCCTTGGCACATCGGATTCATTTTGAGTTCGTTGGTCCAGCTAAGATGCATTGCACCAAGGTTATTGATGCATCTGACACCTAGGAACAACATGATTCCTGATGAGGGGATCATAGCATTCCCTGGGGAATAGAGGCGAACAAGATCTTGGCCGGAGTAGGTGCTTTTGTGTGAGTGTTGTTGAGCACGCAATTTGCTCTTGGCACAAGGGCCGAACGCCTTCAGGCGTTAGGTTTGCGTGCCTTGAGGTTCTATTCCTTGTTCGTCTAGGCCATGATGTCAGGTGGGGATGTTTTCCCTTAGCTTGTAGGTGTGGTCGTGTTGCGTCGGGTGGGTAGTCGTCCTCCTTGCTATTATGCGCATGTTTTGCTAGTTGTCTTTGTGCATGTGTGTGGTGTCATTGTAACCTGTTGCCTGGATGGCGTGTTTGCATTCATCATCATTGGTGAGGTTAAACTATTTTTTTCATCACCTTCTTGCCTCTTATCTCCTGAAATAAAAAATAGTTAAATAAATAAATAAAAATTATCTCTGCCTGTTGGCGTAACGATGGGGTCATTACATGTGGTATCAGAGCAGGTTCAACCCACGACCTGGGATCACTACGACTTTCGTTGATATGATTTGATTATACTGTTGCTAATCGAGTTGACTTGTATTCGTGTAGGTAATCATGGTTAGAGGACGTCACGGAGGCAGACGATGGGGTGCTAGGGGAGGAGGTGTGACGCCTCCATTAGCATCCATGCCTGAGGGGTCTAACCCCCAAGGAGACGAGAAGGTTCTCGGACAGGAGAATATAGTAGTTGGTGATGTGGTCGGAATGATGAGATATTTTCAGCACATGTCTGAGGTACTGATCAGCCATTTGGACAGAGATGAGGCCAAGGCATCGACACCCCGCTGAGGTTCCACTGCGCGCTCTAGTCGATACTAGTAGCATTCACCATGAACTCGAGAAGGTCAAATTTCTTGATTTTTTTGGTGCCCCAGATAGCGCAGCCGCTGAGGCAAGGTTGCAGAACATGGTGATGTTCTCCGCACATCGCGCTTATACCTCCAACATGAATGTCTGCATGGCGGTTTTTCAACTGAAGGGGAGCACTCTTCTATGGTGGAAGACGCTACTACCGCAGTTGAATGTGGCCATCAAAGATGTTTCATGGGAACTTTTTGAGGAACGGTTCCGAGAGAGGTACCTTTCAGAGGAATACATTGAGCGTCAACTTAATGAGTTCAACGCCTTACAACAGGGTGGCTATACGGTGCTCGAGTACGAGGCCCATTTTATGGAGCTACTCCGGTATGATCCACACCTTAACATTGAGAAACTTAAGGTCAACAGGTTCGTGTTTGGCCTTAACGGGAGCATACATGCAAACGTTGATATTTTGATGCCTCAAACCTTGCATGATGTCATCTAGAAGGCCCTCATAGCAAAGGAGGAGCTTATCATTGGGGGTCAGACCAGGACTCTAGCAAGACTAGGAGGGTAGGTGTCATATGGAGCACAGCAGCATCGGAAACTAGCCAGACATACGTCGAGATATCATGGTTTCCAAAGGGGATCCGCTCTCACTACACCTAGGCGACCGATGCCTCAGCAACAGACACCTTATCAGGGGTGAAAACATCAGTAGCAACGTTAACTGTAGCAACAACAGTTTAGGCATGTTCAACAGAGCATACGAAGATTCCAGGCCGATGGGCCATCATCTTCTATGTCAGGTACCAGGGCTACTGGGTTGAAGAAGGGGTGTTGGACATGTGGGGAGACACACTACTAGCACAACTGCCCGGTGGAGAGGACTAGAGCATCCGGATCAGCTTGACCCACTACCGTGGGAGATATGGGCAAGGCCCATCGGATTCATGCAGCAGTGAATAACAATCAGGAAGAGTATCAGTCGACTGTACTGGATATGACAAGTACCATCGCTAACCAAACCCTTATTATTTTGATAGATCCCAGTTCTACTGAGAGTTTCATTTTTGGTGCAGCACTAAAAAGGATTAAGTCAAAGGCAGTCGAACAGAACGAGTTTAGCTTTGTAGAGATGGCTTCGGGAGCCAAACAAAAGGTTGGAGGAAAGGTTACGGGATGTTTCCTTAACCTGGGAGATTTTTCCACAAGGGCCAACCTATACGTCACGATCCTAGGATCTTATGATGTTGTGATTGGTATGGACTGGTTGGAATCGCATGAAGCGATACTCAACTGTAAGATGAAACGATTGAGCTTGGTCAATGACGAGGGACAGAGACATGTGATTATAGGACGAAACCAGGGAGTTTCCCTAAGGTTCATCTCTTTCTTACAGCTACGGAAGAGCATGCGCAAGGGGTGCAAGATTTATGTGATCCTTGCATTAAACGAGAAGGGATTAGTGGATGGTTTAGAACACCTTCCGATGGTGAGAGAGTTTGCAGATGTATTTCCAGAGGAGTTACCTGGGATGTCGTCGGTGAGGGAATTGGAGTTTACCATATACCTAAAACTGGGGACTAAACCGATAGCAAGAATGTCTTATCGGATGTCGACCCCGGAGTTACAAGAGTTGAAAATGCAACTGAAGGAGTTGTTGGACCTAGGACTGATACATCCAAGTGTGTCACCGTAGGGTGTGCCTGTTATTTTCATACGAAATAAGGATGGGTCATGGAGGCTCTGCATTGACTACCATCAATTGAACAAGGCAACGATCAAAAATCAGTATCCATTGTCGATGATTGATGATCTATTCGATCAAATGAAGGGCACGATGGTGTTCTCGAAGATCAACTTGTGATCAAGATACCATAAGTTATGGATTAAGGAAGATGACGTCCCTAAGACCGCCTTTAAGACAAGGTTTGGACACTACGATTTTACTATTTTACTATTTGGACTAAAAAACGCCCCAGGGGTATTTATGAGTTTGATGAACGGAGTGTTTCGCGAGTGCTTGGACAAGTTCATCCAAGTATTCATTGATGATATTTTGATCTACTCTCGGACGATGGAGGAGCATGATGAGCACTTGTGCTTGGTACTACAGTGTCTGTGACAGCACAAACTGTATGTGAAGTTGTCCAAATGCTCTTTTTATCAATCGAAGATTCACTACTTAGGGCATGTCATCTCCGGCAAAGGCATCGCCATGGATCCAGCCAAGGTCGAGGCTATCATGGAATGGCCTGCACTGAAAAATGTCCCGGAATTGTGTAGCTTCATGGGTTTAGCAGGATACTATCGACCGTTCATCGAGGGATTTTCGAAGATAGCAAATCCGATCACGGAATTGCAAAAGAAAAATAAGAAGTTTGTTTGGACTAAGAAATTCGGGGAATCATTTCGGAGGCTCAAGGAGTTATTGACAATAGCACCGATACTAAAGGTCCCTGACATGGACGCAGAATTATTGGTATGCACTGATGCATCCAAGGAAGGCTTAGGCAGAGTCTTGATGCAAGACGGATGAGTGATCGCTTACATCTCTAGGAAACTAAGAAGGCATCATGAGAACTACGCGACGCACGATCTGGATTTGTTAGCCATAGTATATGCCTTGAAGGTTTGGAGACACTACCTTGTTGTACAAAAATTCAAACTAAAGACTAACCATTGTGGACTATGACACATCTTTACGCAAAGCGACTTGAATGTGTGACAACGACGTTAGTCGGAATTGCTTAGCGAGTATGACTTTGACATTACTTACATAAAAGGAATAGTGAACTGAGTGGCAGGCGCATTGAGTCAGAGACCACGCATCTTTTCGGTGCTGCCTCTTTAGACAAATCTACGTGGAAAGATTCTAACTTTGTAGCGTGACGATGACTAGTACAAAGAGGTCGAGGGTTTTATTGGACAAAACACAATGATGGTACCACAACTTGAAGGATTTTCATTTGATAGCGATGGTTTATTGAGGTTTAAAAGTTGGATCCACGTACTGTCAAACGACGAGTTGAGGATGATGATCCTAAGTGAGGCTCATAGAGAAGTTTACATGGCTCACCCGATAGTCACAAAGATGAGGTCAGACCTTAACCCCTTATTCTTCTGGAAGGGAATGAAGGTGGAAATAGTCAACTATGTGGCCAGATGTCTAGAATGTCAGTAGGTAAAGGCTAAACATAGACACCCAGCAGGATTACTACAACCACACACTATTTCAGAATCGAAATGGGAGGTTATTTCGATGGATTTTATTGTTGGATTTCCACTAACGGCAAGAAGACATGACTCGATTTTTGTAGTAGTGGACACTCTGACGAAGAGTGCCCACTTTATTGCTGTGCTTATGATGTATGAGGCACCTGAAATAGCTATATTTTTCATCAGTGAGATTGTGAGGCTGCATGGCGTGCCTAAGAGGATTATATCTGATCGAGGATCGGTGTTTACTGGATGATTTTGGACAAGTTTCCAAGAGGCCTTGGGAACCTAACTTAACTTTAGTATTTCTTATCACCCGAAGACTGACGGGTAGACCGAACAAACGAATTAGACCTTGGAGGACATGTTGCGCATGTACGTGATGGACCAACAAAAGCGTTGGGAAGAATTCTTGCCACTAGTGGAGTTCGCTTACAACAACAGTTACCAGAGCACCATTAAGATGGTGCCTTTTGAGTTTCTTTATGGGAAACCGTGTTAGATGCCTTTGAGTTGGGATTGGCTTGAGGATAGTGTCCTGGTGGAACCAGAAGCGATCCAAGAAATGGAAGAGAAAATGAAAACAATAATACAAAGAATTAAAGAAGCACATGATCAACAGAAGATTTATGTCGATGCACACTGTGTCGATCGTAGTTATGAGGTCGGTGATCGAGTCTTCTTGCGGGTTAAACCGCATAAGAGTTCGATCAATTTTAGGAAGGGAGATAAACTCTCTCCTAGGTTCGTGGGCCCTTTCGAGATTGTGGAGAGAAAGGGACCCGTGGCCTATCGACTAGCCTTGCCTGATTCTTTGAGGTGTATGCACGATGTTTTTCATGTATTTGTTTTGAGACATTATATTAGTGATCCTACACATGTTATTGACACGAGTTCCTTGCAGGTATTGGATGAGGGGGTTATCACGGCTAAGATGATCTACATCTTGGATCATCACGTTCGACAACTACGATGTCAAACGATAGATAAGGTCAAGGTCCAGTGGGACAATTATAGTCTACTCTCGGTGACCTGGGAGGACACATATGATATGCACTAGCAGTTTCCATTTTTGATTGATAGATAGACATATGATACTGTGATACACGTTATTTTGGCATATATACTGTGAAACTTCGGGACGAAGTTTAGACCAAGAGGGTGTGTATGTAACATCCCTCTCTAGCACACTGAGCGAACTTATTCTTTGAGGACACTTGCTTGCAGGTGATCTGGATTATTATGCTATTAAAACTTTTTATTTTGATTATGAGGCATTATGGGTTGATGACATGTTGTTTTACTACATTGACATAGACAGGTGCTATTGACTTGGTTTTATTAAGTGTGCAGGATTTTGGACCTTGAGGATGCAGAGGCATCGATGGAACCCCTTGGACTCTGGATCAAGTCGGGGAGTGGACCATTGGGGTTTGATTGTATTACTGTGATATTAGTGCATCTGATTAGATGACATGATATGGATATATTCTGACATGATTTTTTGATGATGCAGGCTGATGATAGCTTGCCAACCAAACTCACATATGGAGTAAAGGGGTCACACAGGACAACCGGAGATGTTGAGGGAGAGGTGTGGACAACAACCCTACCACAACCTACTAGCACTCCTGCCGTGGCTCGAACTGTAGGTTAATGTTTACCTAGTTCGAGAGGACCCACGATGCCATGAGGGAAGACTGCGACAGTCGCTCACGATGATTATAAGGGGCGCGCAATAAGGTGAGGGCCTTATTCCTTAGAGGCCCTTAGTCTCCCACAAGTTCAATTGGCGGAGTTTTGACTCCAGGGGTTTTTTATTTCTACCAAGTCAGTCAAGAGGCGAGTGGCACCATTGGAGCACGTAGTGCATGCTAAAGGGCACGTCACGCAAGGGAAACATATTAGGGCGAGTGGCACCCTTGAGCACCTAATGCGTCCTGAAGGGCACGTCACAGTGTTGATGATAGCTGAATGAAACTAGACAACCTTAGGATGATCAAGTGATAAGAATTTAAAAAAAAAAAACGTTTTCCCTAATAAAATGTCACCCATCACGAAAATTTAAGGTTTAAGTCTAAACTATGCTAGTGGTAAAATTTTATCTCTCTATAAAAAAAAAGAATAATATTAATAAAAATAAAAACCACATAAATAATAATTATGACCTTTGTTAAATCTTGTAACATGAAGGGTGTAAGAAATTAATTGTTTCATAAAAAAAAAAAATAAAAAAATTGTTGGATTAAAACTTAAAAAGGGAATTAATCATTTTATTATTTTATGATAATTTAAAATATATTGATTTAATGAAAAAAGGGAAAAAGGGGGTTAATTTCCACACCTGCCTTTTTGAGTTCTAACAAAAAGGGGAAAGAGGGAAAAATCTAAAAATTTAGGAAACTAGGAAAAGAGGTAAACATAAAACGGGAAAAAGGGGAACATAAGGGAAAAAGCGGAAAGTCAAACTTAGAAACGTATCTACTATTTAAGACCTTTCTAATTTAAATTGAACTAGAAATTTAATAATAGGGAAAGCCATTAAAACCTGTAAGAGATTTTGGGGACACCTAGGAGTGATTCTAGGAGTAATTCTAGGTGGGTGAGGGACATAAAGATAATTAATTAAGTAAATAAATTAATTTATGGATGAATGTAGGGGATGGGGGACACTTGTACGGAGAGGAATTTTTAGGTTTTTTTTTTTAAACTTTAATTAAATGAGATTTTAGGAGAGAAAGGAAGTTAGAAACTCTATATAATGAAGGAAGGAGAAGGATGAAGGATGATCTTCTGTTTGCGTAACGTTACGCTGCAAAAATATCTACTTGACTGATTTAACTTGTGGAAGTTGGGATACCCAGCTCTGTGAGGGGTGGTAGCTCGGCCTTGCGAGGTGAGCTGGGAGCTAGTCGAAATCTCTAGATAGTGTGTGTGTGGCCCCTTTGCAGCTCGAGGGGCTAAGGGGGAAGTAGAGTACCCCTAGCATTGGCTAGGAGGTACAGGTGAAGTCTTGCCGATCGGAAAGCAAAAGTTGCACGGAGCACGCGGGACGTCATTCAGAGCGGGCGATCAGGAAACTGTACACTCTCTTAATTTTGTATGATTGATTGTATTAGGACTTATGCTTTTATCTACGTATTTAATGCAGAAGTAAACTGATGTTTTTTTTAGGATTGATGGCTGGAGCTTTTCCTAGCCTAGCTCGATGGTTGTTGACTCCCATGGCCTTCGTTTTCCCACATGTCTTGACCACCTTGCTGTGTTGATTATGACCATCTTGGTTTTTTAGCCTTCATCCCTAGCTCACTAGTCCTGGCCTGAGAAATCATCCTGGACCCTGATCTACGGTCGTCACCTTAGCATTAAAATACCTATGGATCTCAATGCCCTGATTTTCTATGTGAGGATGATGAGTGAATGATGCACCTGTTAGCGTCTACCCTTGAGGTTTGTCCTTGGTTGAAGGTTCCCCTTGCACCCCGATGCGTTCAATTAACCCTGCACTATGATTGTTGGTGAAGTTTATCCTTAAACTCAGCTTGTTTATATTTCATCATTGTCTCATTTTTACCCCGTATTTATATTTGATGGAGCAATTTTAATCCAACGTTTTGTTCTTGGAAAAATTTTAAATTGATGTGTAATTGTATCCTAGCAGTGCAAAAAATAAATTCCCTTCCTGTCTGCAAAATTTTTCTTGGTCTGTGATTTTGAGTTTTTTTTATTCATTGCAAATCGACTTACTGTTCCCTATCTGCGTTCCCTTTTTGGGGTTGGTTTTTCCTCATGCCCTTATTTCAAAAGAAAAATAGATTGTTTTATCTCTGTTGCATTATTGGGTACCCCAAGAGAAGAAAAATAATTTGAAACCTTTGCACCTGGCTGCGTTGAACCATGTATTGACTGTGTAATGTTTTCTCTATGTTTAGTATGGCATATTGACTGTGTAATGCTTTCTTGCATTTAGAATGGTGTAAATAATTTCCCATGAAATGATTGACCATGTAATGATTGCCACAATTTTTTTGTTTTTTAAATTAAATGTGACTCTATGTTGTTGTTTACCACGAAATCACAGTTGGAGTGTTCTCTGCCCCTATCTGCATTTGGGTTGCGTTGAATGTATTCACCATCCCTTACTCTCTGTCCCTGTCTGCATTTGAGTTGCGTTGAATGTATTCACCATCCCTTACTTTCACCACAATTTATTTGTTTTACCAGCAAATTTTTACCACAACTTGACAACGATTTCTGTGTTACACAGATTTTATTTATAAATATTACTGCCAAAAATGTCCATGTTTTTTACTAGGGTGTAGCGTATTCGTATTTTTTACTGTGATTCTGTTGAAGGGTCATATTTTTCTCTTTTTTCTTTAAATGTTGTCTGAGTTGGCTACAGTACCCACGAATTGTATGCTTTAAACATTTATTGAGTCTGCTACTAAATGCCCACGATTTTTTCCTAAACTGATTTGACTGAATTGTTGTTTTATAACCACGAATTTGGCTTTAAAAAAAAATTCAAATGGTTGCCCCCATTGTCGGTTATTGCCCCTTCTTCTGAAGACTGCAATATCATTATAATTCACTGGTGATTTTTTCTTGGGTTATGATTGTGAATTGCCTTGGATACCTAGAGATTGGCCTTTAGTTAAAACTAGCGTTTGTTTTCTTTTTCAGGATTGCCATTCGTTGCTTAATACCTATGTTTCCTTGTCATTGATTTGTCCTACGTTTCCATATTCTGATGGCGTTAATTTTGGAAGTTACATTGTAATTGGTAAGTGTGTGTACCAATTTATAGCTTCCCACATGCACATTAATAACTGGCAGAGATTTGGTGGTTGTGGTGGACGACTGTGTTTGATTATTAAATTTTGCAAGAATGAGCTCTTTAAAATCATTATCCTTACCTAGTTCATAATAATACCCCCATCACTTCTAATTTCCACCATTCCTTGTGGATGAATTCTTTGTTCTAGTGATACATGTACACTTAGAAGTTCTCTAGTGTTTGGTTCCCAATTTTGATTTGAAATTATTCTTTGTGTATTATTGTTTTATTTGTGTTGATGGTTATGGAGTTAGTTATTTAATTCATTAACACACTTTGTATGGTTAGATTATATCTTTCTAATCACATATTAATTAGCATGATACTATATCTCTTTTGTTCTTGATCTTACTCAATGTGAACTTCTACTAGATGATATTATTGATCTTTTACTCATAATATCCTTGTCATTCCTACTAGTAGCAATTGTGTAATTTTGTAGATTGGAAACTCAACATATATGATATTATGATATCACTATCTAAGGTAGGCATATATTTTATTAAAGTAGTTTAGGGTAATTTAAATAATAATTACATGGTTGAGAACCAACGCCTTTAGTGATGACCATTTTTTTCCAATAATCACCCAATTAACAGATCAACTTGAATAGGTATTGTGAATAATCACCTTAGATTAAGTCAAAGTGTACTCAAAGATTTAAGGGATAATTTATCTTCACACTTGTTGATTATTTAGGACTCGTCATTTAGGACATCTTATCGTTTAGATAATGAAGCAGCGTGTGATCGCTTTTAATGGTTGAGTAGTGCACTTACTCTAATATACATGTATTGTGCAGGATAGCATGTTGATTGTTGAGTTTTGTTTTAGTTCACCCTTTATAAAATTTATGTCCTTGGTAACCTTACAATAGTTTACCCTTCACACCCATACCTCTTAGTTAACCTTAGGAATTCTTGGATATCGTCATGTCATTTATTGGATTATGCATCTATTGAGTGGTGTCTCCATGCTTGTTGCCTACCTGTTGCTTGGTGGCGTAGGTGTAGTATTCCTGTCAGTTATTTTGGCCCTTCGCGCGTCAGATTCATCTTGAGTTCATTGGTCTAGCTAGGATGCATTGCGCCAAGGTTATTGACACATATTACACCTGGGAATAGCATGATTCCTAATGAGGGGATCATGGCGCACCCTGGGGTATAACGACGAACGAGATCTTGGCCAGAGTAGGTGCTTTTGTGTGAGTGTTGTCGAGCGTGCAAGTTTCTCTTGGTGCAAGGGATGAACGCCTTCAAGCATTAGGTCTGCGTGCCTTGAGGTTCTAGTCCTTGTTCATCTAGGTCGTGATGTCGGGGTGGGGATGTTTTCCCTTAGCTTGTAGGCATGGTCATGTTGCGTCAGGCGGGTAGTCATCCTCCTTGCTATTCTGTGCATGTTTTGGCAGTTGTCTTTATGCATGTGTGTGGTGTCATTGTAACCTATTGCCTGGACGATGTGCTTGCATTCGTCATCAGTGGTGATGTTAAATTGTTGTCATCATCACCTTCTTGCCTCTTATCTCCTCAAATAAAAAAAATAAAAATAAAAATTTGCTCCACTTGTTGGCGTAACGATGGGGTCGTTACATGTGGTATCAGAGCGGGTTTAACCCGTGACTTGGGATCGCTACGGACTTTGTTGATATGATTTGATTATACTGTTGATAATCGATTTGAATTGTATTCGTGCAGGTAATCATGGTTAGAGGACACCGCGGAGGCAGACGACGGGGTGCTAGGGGAGGAGGCGCAATGCCTCCAATAGCATCCACACCTAGGGGATCTAACCCCCATGGAGATGAGTAGGTTCTCAGACAAAATCATATAGCAATTGGTGATGTGGTTGGAATGATGAGATATTTTTAACGCATGTCTGAGGCACTGATCAGCCGTTTGGATAGAGATGAGGCCAGGGCATTGCCACCCATTGAGGTTCCACCATGTGCTCTAGTCAATACTGGTAGCATTCACCGTGAACTCAAGAAGGTCAAATTTCTCGAGTTTTTTGGTGCCCCAGACGGCGCAGCCACCGAGGCTTGGTTGGAGAACATGGTGATGTGCTTCACACTTCATGCTTATACCTCAAACATGAAGGTCCGCATGGCGATCTTTCAACTGAAGGGGAGCGCTCTTCTATGGTGGAAGACGCTCCTACCGTAGCTGAACGTGGCCGTCCAATATGTTTCATGGGAACTATTCAAGGAATGGTTTCGAGAGAGGTACCCTTCAGAGGAATTCATCGAGCATCTTCTCAATGAGTTCAATGCCTTACGATAGGGCGGTCGTACAGTGCCTGAGTATGAGGCCCATTTTATGGAGCTTCTCTTGTATGATCTACACCTTAAAACTGAGAAACTTAAGGTCAACAGGTTCGTGTTTGGCATTAATGATAGCATACGTGCAAAGGTTAGGATTTCGATGACTCAAACCTTGCATGATGTCTTCCAGAAGGCCCTCATAGCAGAGGAGGAGCTTATCAACGGGGGTCAGACCAGGACTCCAATGAGAACAACAGGGCAAGTGTCATCTGGAGCACAGCAACATTAGTATCCATTGTAGAGGATTGATAATTTGTTCGATTAAATGAAGGGCACAACAGTGTTCTCGAAGATTGACTTATGATCAAGATACCACCAGTTACATATTAAGGAAGATGATGTCCCTAAGACTTCCTTTAAGACGAGGTTTGGACACTACGATTTTACTATTTTACTATTTGGATTGAAAAACTCCCTAGGGGTATTTATGAGTTTGATGAACGAGGTGTTCCACGAGTACTTGGACAAGTTCGTCCAAGTATTCATTGACGATATTTTGATCTACTCTTGGACGATGGAGGACCATGATGAGAACTTGCGTTTGGTACTGCAATGTCTGTGAGAGCACAAACTGTATGGGAAGTTGTCCAAATTCTCTTTTTATCAATCGAAGATTCACTACTTAGGGCATGTCATCCCCGACGAAGGCATCATCGTGGATCCAACCAAGGTCGAGGTTATCATGGAATGGCCTGTGTCGATGAATGTCCTGGAAGTGCGTAGCTTCATAGGTTTAGCAGGATACTATCAATGGTTCGTCGAGGTATTTTCGAAGACAGAAAATCCAATCATGGAATTGCAAAAGAAAAAAAAGAAGTTTGTTTGGACCAAGAAATGCGTGAAATAATTTTGGAGGCTCAAGGAGTTGTTGACAACAACACCGATACTAAAGGTCTCTGACATGGATGTGGACTTCTTGGTATGCACTGACGCATCCATGGAAGTCTTAGGAGAAGTCTTGATGCATGAAGGACGAGTGATCGCTTACATATCGAGGAAACTAAGAAGGCATGAGGTGAACTACATGACGCATGATTTGGAGTTGTTTTCCATTGTATATGCCTTGAAGGTTTGGAGACACTACCTTGTTGGGAAAAAAATGAAACTAAAGACTGACCATTGTGGACTACAACACATCTTTATGCAAAGGAACCTGAATGCTCGACAACGACGTTGGCTGGAATTTCTTAGGAGTACGACTTCGAGATTACTTACATAAAAAGAACAGTGAACTGAGTGGAAAACATATTGAGTCGGAGACCGCGCATCTTTTGAGTGTTGCCTCTTCAGACAAATCTATGTGAAAAGATTCTAACTTTATAGCATGACGATGACTGGTACAAAGAGGTTGACGATTTTATCGAACAAAACACAATGATGGTACCATGATTTGAAGGATTTTCATTTGATAGCGATGGTTTATTGAGGTTTAAAATTCAGATCTACGTACCACCGAATAACGAGTTGAGGATGATGATCCTAAGCGAGGCTCATAGAGAAATTTACATGGCTCACCCAGGAGTCACGAAGATGAGCGCAGACCTTAAACCCTTATTCTTATGGAAGGGAATGGAGGAATACATAGTCAACTATGTGGCCAGATGTCTAGAATGTTAGCAGGTAAAGGTTGAACATAGACACCCAACATGATTACTACAACCACATGCTATTCCAGAATCGAAATGGTAGGTTATTTCAATGGATTTTATTGTTGGATTGCCACTGACGGCAAGGAGACATGACTTGATTTTCGTATTAGTAGACACTCTGACGAAGAGTTCTCACTTTATTCCTGTGCATACGATGTATTAGGCACCTGACATAGCTAGAGTTTTCATCAATGTGATTGTGAGGCTGCATGGTGTGCCTAAGAGGATTATATCTGATCGAAGATTGGTGTTTACTGGACGATTTTGGATGGGTTTCCAAGAGGCCTTGGGAACCCAACTTAACTTTAGTACTACGTATCACCCAGAGAGTGACGGGCAGACCGAACGAATGAACCAGACCTTGGAGGACATGTTGTGCATGTACGTGATGGACCAAAAAAAGCATTGGGAAGAATTCTTGCCACTAGTGGAGTTCGATTACAACAACAATTACCAGAGCACCATTAAGATGGTGACTTTTAAGTTTCTTTACGAGCGACCGTGTTGGATGCCTTTGAGTTGGGATCGTCTTGAGGATAGGGTCCTGGTGGGACCAAAAGCGATCCAACAAATGGAAGAGAAAATGCAAACAATAAGACAAATAATTAAAGAAGTGCAGGATCGACATAAGAGTTATGCCGATGTGCACCATGTCGATCGTAGTTACGAGGTCGGTGATCGAATCTTCTTGCAGGTTAAACCGCATAAGAGTTCGATCAAGTTTGGGAAGGAAGATAAAATCTCTCCTAGGTTCATGGATCCTTTCGATATTGTGGAGAGAAAGGGACCCATGGCCTATCGACTAGCCTTACCTCATTCTTTGAGGCATATGCATGATGTTTTTCATGTATCTATTTTGAGACATTATATTAGTGATCCTACACATGTTATTGACATGACTTCCTTACAAGTATCGGACGAGGGGACGCTCATGGTTGAGTCGATCCGCATCTTAGATCATCACTTTCGACAGCTATGACGTCGAACGATAGAGCATTTCAAGGTCCAGTGGGACAATTATAGTCCGCACTCAGTGACCTCGGAGGACGCATATGATATGCGCAAGTAGTTTCCATTTTTCTTTGATAGATAGACATATGATACTGTGATACACTTTATTTCGATATATATACTGTGAAACTTTGGGACAAAGTTTAGACCAAGAGGGGGTGTATGTAACATCCCGCTCTGGCGCACTGAGCAAACTTATTCTTTGAGGACACTTTCTCACCAGTGATATGGGTTATTATGCTATTAAAAAATTTTATTTTGATTATGAGGTGTTATGGGTTGATGATATGTTGTTATACTACATTGACATAGATAGGTGCTACTGACTCGGTTTTACTAAGTGTGCATGATTCTGGACCTCGAGGATGCAAAGGCATCGATGGAACCCCTTGGACTCCGGATCGAGTCGGGGAGTGTACCATTTGGGTTTGATTGTATTACTATCATATTAGTGCATCTGATTAGATGACATGATATGGATATATTCTGACATGATTTGTTGATGATGTAGGTTGACGATAGCTTGTCAACGAGACTCACATATGGAGTAAAGGGGTCATTCACGACTACCAGAGATGTTGAGGGAGAGGTGTGGACAACAACCCTGCCACAGCCTACTAGCACTCCCATCGTGGCACAAATTGTAGGTTAACTTTGCACTAGTTCGAGAGGACCCACAATGCCATGAGGGAAGATTGTGACAGTCACTCACGATGATTTTAAAGGGTGTGCAATAAGGCGGGGGCCTTATTCCTTAGAGGCCCTTATTCTCCCACAAGTTCACCTGGCGGAGCTTTGACTATAGAGGTTTTTTCTGTATACCAAGTCAGTCAAGAGGCAAGTGGCACCCTTGGAGCACGTAGTGCATCCTGAAGGGCACATCACGCAACGGAAACAAATTAGGGCAAGTGGAACCCTTGGAGAACCTAGTGCGTCCTGAAGGGCACCTCAAAGTGTTGATTATAGATGAGTGAACCTAGACAGCCTTAGGATGATCAAGTGATAAGAATTTAAAAAAAAACTTTTTCCCTAATAAAATGTCACCCATCACGAAAATTTAAGGTTTAAGTCTAAACTATGCTAATGGTAAAATTTTATCTCTCTATAAAAAAAAAGAAAAATATTAACAAAAATAAAAACCACATAAATAATAATTATGACCTTTGTTATATCTTGTAACACGAAGGGAGTGAGAAATTAATTGTTTCATAAAAAATAAAAAATAAATTGTTGTATTAAAACTTAAAAAGGGAATTAATCATTTTATTATTTTATGATAATTTAAAATATATTAATTTAATCAGAAAAGAGAAAAAGGGTTTAATTTTCACACCTTCCTTTTTGAGTTCTAACAAAAAGGGGAAAGAGGGAAAAATCTAAAAATTTAGGAAACTAGGAAAACAGGTAAACATAAAAAGGGAAAAAGGGGAACATAAGGGAAAAAGTGGAAAGTCAAACTTAGAAAAGTGTCTACCATTTAAGAGCTTTCTAATTTAAATTGAACTACCAATTTAATAATAGGGAAAGCCATTAAAACCTGAAAGAGATTTTGTGGACACCTAGGAGTGATTCTAGTAGTAATTCTAGGTGGGTGAGGGAAATAAAGATAAATAATTAATTAAAGAAATTAATTTATGGAGGAATGTAGGGGATGGGGGACACTGGTACGGAGAGGAATTTTTAGGAATTTTTTTTTAAACTTTAATTAAATGAGATTTTAGGAAAGAAAGGAAGTTTGAAACTCTATATAATGAAGGAAGGAGAAGGATGTGTTGATACTGAGAGGGGGGTGAATAAGTATCTAGTACAATTTAAATCATTTTTCAACTTATACTTAAACCATTCAACTATATCCAATGAGCAATGAACAATAGTATAAGAGTTACACCAATACACCACAATACACCATGCACAATATATGAGAAATAATCAATAGTTATTGTTCAAGGGAAGTAATGACTTCCAAAGGTAGCTACATCTTCCAAATGTAAACGGAGGGATAAACCTCCAAGAGGAAGATATAATCCTCCAATATCAAGAGATATTTGAACTCTCCGTCCTTTCCGCTTCCTTCCACCCAAGAATATATGAGAGATAATGAAACTTTATATTAAATCATCACCATCAACCAATCATCACATAGAACCTAATAATGCTTCCTGAGACTTCTTCAATTTCTACAATTCCTCAATTCTTGGAGTACTCTAATTCTATAGATAATATTACTCAATGTATTCTCTAAAACTCCTCCCATTTTCACTCCTTGAATCCTCCCCAAAAAGAGGTTATAGAAAGAATGGTAGACTTTATTCAATTTTTGTCTGTTGAGAAGACACAACTTGTACAACATGCCTTGCACTCAATATTTAACATCCAATTATGAAACTCTCACATAAGAAACTGAAGTCCGTACTCTTTCCAATCGAAGTGGTCCCACTACATTTGGATTTTGTATAAAAAAGTTATGACTCTTTTACCTGAAACACTTGTTTATTGACTAGCTTCAGGACTGGTCACAAACCCTATCTTCGATAGAGTGTATCTCCATAATCATAGCCAATCAAGAGATGAAATTTTTACCAAAGGTACCTTGATATGTCTTCTCAATACCATAGCGATTGCACCATTTGACTCATTCTAGAAAAAAAGTTATAGCAAAAATGGTAAGATGACCTGAAAATAACATACCTTAGAACACATCACCAAAAGACTTCATCCTCCCTTGAAATCCGACCTTCTTTTACTTCTTATTCCCTCTGAAATTTGACTTGTATCAAATGAATGTATAATGATGTTTATTTATACAATTTATGTCACTTACTTTTAACATTAGGGTCGACCTGACACTTTCTTATTTTGTAATTCTTTTTTTTAATTATCTTTAGGGCCTACATGTACAATTCACTTTGTCATATTCAAAAATCCATTTCTCCTCAACCATGAGGATCCACGTGACATGCCACATACCACTAGAAACAACATGATCCATATTATCCATCCATGGGTGTTGTATCTGTATGTGCATTTTCCCTCATGTCCAAATACCTTCATCAATCTTGCAGTCCAAAACCCATGACAACAACCAATCTTCCAACAATCTCCCCTTTGTCATTGATGGAAACACTCTTGCTCCCCCTATCATCATGATCCCAATTTCTCTCCCCCTTTAACATCAATGGAAAAGGTTAGGGCTGCTCCCCCTGAGTTTAATGGCAAAACGTAACCTTCTTCTTTGGGGTTGCTCCCCCTGAACATGTGGCACTCAATAAAACTTCATCCTTATTTTTGGTCTTTGGGACATTTTGTATGGCTTCTATATTCTCTCTCTTCTTCATGTCTATTATGTATATGTTGTTCGGTCTTCTTGTTGCAGTTGCAACCAATCTTCCCGAGTTATTTTCTCTAATTTTACATTTTCGGGAGTCAAACGTAAGAGTGTAAACCTGATCACATATTTTGCTGAAACTGAGGAGATTATGCTTCATATCTTCAACCAATAGGATTTTTCCTACTTTTACATTTTCACTTCCAAGATTTATAGTTCCTTTTCCAAGTATTTTGGTAGATGAGTCATCTCCAAATGCAACATTTCCACCTCTTTTCTTCAAGCTAACAAATTTGCCTTGATCTCCAGTCATATAAGATGAGCACCCACTGTCTATGAACCATTCATCTTCTTCTTTTTATTCTTTAGCGACCAATTCTATTCGACAATTTTCATTTTGTGGAATTTCTTTCATTTTCCATGTTGTAGTTGGTATGCAGACATTTGACATACGATTATCTTCTTTCAACTCTCTGCAATATTGTGCTTTGCGACCAAGATTATTGCACTTGTAACATACAATATTTTCATCCATTAATGGGTCAAATGGATTATAATTTATGTTCACAGGTCTACGAACATTTCCATATCTACTATTTTCACCATTCATGTATCTTGCATAGTTATTCCTTTCAATGATTCTATAATAGATTGCCTTGTGTCCAAAATTTCCACAAGTATAGCAATGTCCAAGAAAGAAATGTTGATACCTGGCCATAAGTGATCTTCTTTGTGGTGTGGTCCATCTGAGTTCACGATCTATTCTTCTGTAGTTTCCTTCATAATGATCTCTTTCATACCTGATGGGAGAGGATCTTCTTGATGTCTCATTCCTTCTAAATTCTAGTTTTCCATCTTGTTGTTCAACTTGTTTTGGAGTGTTGGTTTCATCATTTTCAACTTCCTTCTCTTGTTTTGTTGTCTTCAAACTGTCATTGTATCCTAGTCATGTCTTGTCGTTTGGAGATATTTGATTGCTAAGGATCTCATCTAATTTTTCAGTGTTTTTTTCGAACATCTTCAACTTTTTTGTTGTCAATAGTAGCTCCCCTTTTGTGTGATCCAATCCTGCTTTCAATTTCTCATAATCTTCTAATTGTTCCTTCAAGATATTAATGGTCTTTTCAAGATTGTAATTCTCTTCTTCACAATTACTCAATTCACCTTTCAGTATTATGTTTCTATTTCTAAGCTTGTTATTTTTAGTTTCAACATGCTTCAACTTTTCAAGATTCTCATCTTCTTGTTCACTCTCTACATTATCTTTGTATCCCCAAAAGGAATCAAGGTTCGTTTCTTCATCTAAATCTTCTTCACAAATGATTTCTTCTTCTTTAGAATTATTATGATCATCATCCTGGGTTTCTTGGGTTATGAAGAGGACTTCTCCTCCATCATTATCTTCTTCATCACTCTCATCTGAGGAGATGTCATCATCCTTGGAGTAGAAGCTCTTTTTATTGTTGAGACTTCTCTTTTTATAGTAACAATTTTCATCAATATGTCCTATTCTACCACAATTAAAGAATTTGAGAGGAGACTTACCTTTGTATCTTCCACTTCCTTTCTGGAACCTTTTTAGGGAATTTGCTATTTCTTCATCAAGGTCGTTATCCTTGTATTTTGTCTTCTTTATGGCTTTAAAGGATGCTTGATTGTTTGTTTGGTCACTTTTTGTACCTGTTCTCATTTCATATGCCATAAGAGTCCCATGTAATTCATCCATTGTCATTTTGGTCAAGTCCCTAGTTTCTTCAATGGCGGAGACCCTAGCATCATACTTCAAGAGAAGTGATCTCAACACCTTTTGTACAACCAACGATTCATCGAGATCTTCACCTAATCCTCTGATAGAATTAACAACTTCATAAACTCTAAGAAGATAGGTTGCAATATCTTCCTTTTCATTCATCTTCAAATTTTCAAATTATGCTCTATGTCACTGAAGCTTGACCTGCTTAACTTTTGGATCACCTTCGTAAATATTCTTGACTTTGTCCCATACCTCTTTAGAAATGTTGCATCCCATAACTTTTCTAGCAATGAGTGGTTCCAATGTTGCTAGAATAACATGTATGGCTTTTGACTTACAACTCATAAGCTTCTTCTCATTTGGATCGATTGGAGCATTATTTGGGATTACATAGCCATTTACAACTGAGTACCAAATATCTACTCCCAAAACCGTTAGGTAAATTTTCACTCTATCACTCCAGTATGCATAATTTCTTCCATCAAATTTTTGAATCCCATTTGGAATGTGCTCATGGTCATCCATCTCTGCTCAGGATTTTCCTTCCAATGGTTAAACTGTTCTGAAGGCAACCTACTCTAATACCAATTGTTGATAGTGAGAGGGGGGTGAATCAATATCAAGTACACTTTAAAACTTTTGTCAACTTATACTTAAATCATTCAACTATATTCAATGAGAAATGAACAATAGTATAAGAGTTACACCAATACACCACAATACACCATGCACAATATATGAGAAATAATCAATAGTTATTGTTCAAGGGAAGTAATGACTTCCAAAGGTAGCTACAGCTTCC
>ML782795.1:303364-331254 GCA_009831015.1 Picea engelmannii
ACCATGCACAATATATGAGAAATAATCAATAGTTATTGTTCAAGGGAAGTAATGACTTCCAAAGGTAGCTACAGCTTCCAAATGTAAAGGGAGGGATAAACCTCTGAGAGGAAGATACAATCCTCCAATATCAAGAGAGATTTGAACTCTCCATCCTTTCCCCTTCCTTCCACTCAAGAATATATGAGAGTTAATAAAAATTTACATTAAATCATCACCATCAACCAATCATCACATAGAACCTGATAATGCTTCCTGAGACTTCTTCAATTTATGCAATTCTTCAATTCTTGGAGTACTGTGATCCTGTATATAATATCACTCAATGTATTCTCTGAAACTCCTCCAATTTTCACTCCTTGAATCCTCCCCAAAAAGAGGTTATAGAAAGAATGGTAGACTTTATTCAATTTTGGTCTGTTCAGAAGACCCAACTTGTACAACATGCCCCATGCTCAATATTTAACATCTGATTCTTAAACTCATATACAAGAAACTAATGTCCGTAATGTTTCCAATGGAAGTGGTCCCAATACATTTGGATTCTGTATGAAAAAGGTATGACATTTTTACTCGGAATACATGTTTATTGACTAGTTTCAGGACTGGTTACAAACCCTATCTTCCATAGAGTGTATCTCCGTAATTATAGAAAATCAAGAGCTGAAATTTTTACCAGAGGTGACTTGATATGGCTTCTCAATACCATAGTGATTTCACCATCTGAATCATTCTAAAAAAAAAGTTAGAGAAAAAATGGTAAGATGACCTGAAAATAACATACCTTAGAACACATCACCAAAAGACTTCATCCTCCCTTGAAATCCGGCCTTCTTTTACTTCTTATTCCCTCTGAAATTTGACTTGTATCAAATGAATGTATAATGATGTTTACTTATACCATTTATGTCACTTGCTTTTATCATTAGGGCCGACCTGACAATTTTTTATTTTGTAATTCTTTTCCTTAATTATCTTCAGAGCCTACATGTACAATTCACTTTGTCATCTTCAAAAATTCATTTATCCTCAACCATGAGGATCCAAATGACATGCCACATACCACCGAAAACAACATGATGTATACTATCCATCCGTGGGTGTTGTATATGCATGTGCATTTTCCTTCATGTCCAAATACCTTCATCAATCTTGCGGTCCAAAACCCATGACTAGGGTTGAAATCAATGACAACAACCAATCTTCCAACAGGATGAAGGATGATCTTTTGTTTGCGTAACGTTACGATATAGAAATATCTACTTGAATGATTTATCTTGTGGGAGTATGGATACCCAGCTCGGTGAGGAGTAGTAGCTCAACCTTGTGAGGCAAGCTGGGAGCTAGTTGAAATCTTTGGATAGTGTGTGCGTGGCCCCTTTGTGGCTCGGGGGGCTAAGGTGGAAGAAAAGTACCCCTAGAATTGGTTGGGAGGTACCGGTGAAGTCTCTCCCTTCGGAAAGAGGAAGTTGCACGGAGCACGCAAGATGTCATTCAAAGCGGGCGATCAGGCAATGATACACTCTCTTCATTTGTGTATGATAGATTGTATTAGGACTTATGCTTTTATCTACGTATTCAATGGAGAAGTAAACTAATGTTTTTTTTTTAAATTGATGACTGGAACTTTTCCTAGCCTAGCTCAATGGTTGTTGACTCCCATGGCCTTCATTTTCCTGCATGTATTTACCACCTTGTTGTGTTGATTGTGACCATCGTGGTTGTTTAACATTCATCCCTAGCTCACTATTCCTCGCCTGAGCAGTCGGCTAGGAGCCTGATCTACGGTTGTTACCTTAGCGTTAAAAGACCTATGGATCTCAACGCCCTGCTTTTTTGTGTGACGATGATGAGTGAAGGATTCACCTATTAGCGTCTACCCTTGAGGTTTGTCCCTGGATGAAGGTTCCCCTTGTGCACCGATGCCTTTAATTAACCCTGCACTATGATTGTTGGCGAAGTTTATACTTAAACTCAGCTTGTTTATATTTCATCGTTGTCTCATTTTTACCCCGTCTTTATATTTGATGGATCAATTTTAACCCAACGTTTTGTTCTTGGAAAAATTTTAAATCGACGTGTAATGGTATCCTAATAGTGTAAAAAAAAAAAATCCCTTCCTGTCTGCAAATTTTTTCTTGGTCTGTGATTTTGAGTTTTTTTTATTCATTGCAAATCGACTTATTGCTCCCTATCTGCATTCCCTTTTTGGGGCTGGTTTTTCCTCATGCCCTTATTTCAAAATAAAAATAGACTATTTTATCTCTGTTGTGTTGTTGGGTACCCCAAAAGAAGAAAAATAATTTGAAACCTTTGCACCTGGCTGCGTTGAACCATGTATTGACTGTGTAATGTTTTCTCTATGTTTAGTATGGTGTATTGACTGTGTAATGTTTTCTTGTGTTTAGAATGGTGTAAATGATTTCCCACGAAATGATTGACTGTGTAATGATTGCCCATGAATTTTTATTTTATTTTTAATTAAATATGATTGTATACTATTGTTTACCACAAAATCACAGGTGGAGTGTTCTCTGCCCCTGTCTGTGTTTGGGTTGCATTGAATGTATTCACCATCCCTTACTCTATTTCCCTGTCTATGTTTGGGTTGCGTTGAATGTATTCACCATCCCTTACTGTCACCACCATTTATTTCTTTTACCAACAAATTTTTACCACAAGTTGACCACGATTTGTGTGTTACACAGATTTTATTTATAAATATTACTGCCAAAAATGTCCATTTTTTTTCCTGGGGTGTAGCGTATTGGTATTTTCTACTGTGATTATGTTGAAGGGTCACGTTTTTTTCTTTTTTCTTTAAACATTTCCTAAGCTGGCTGTAGTACCCATGAATTTTATGCTTTAAACGTTGACTGAGTCTGACACTAAACGCCCACGATTTTTTCCTAGACTGATTTGACTAAGTTTTTGTTTTATAACCATGAATTTGTCTTTAAAAAAAAAAATTCAAATGGTTACCCTCATTGCCGACGATTGCCCCTTTTTATGAAGACTGCAATATCGTTATAATTTGCTGGCGAGTTTGCCTTGGGTTATGACTGTGAATTGCCCTAGATACCTGGCGATTGGCCTTTAGCTAAAACTGGTGTTTGCTTTCTTTTTCAGGATTTCCATTCGTTCCTTAATACCTGTGTTTCCTTGTCATTGATTTCTCCTGCGTTTCCATTTGTTGATGGCGTTAATTTTGGCAGTTACATTGTAATTGGTAAGTGTGTGTACCAATTTATAGATGCCCACATGTACATTAATAAATGGCAAAGATTTGGTGGTTGTGGTGGATGACTGCGTTTGATTATTAAATTTTGCAAGAATGAGCTCTTTAAAATCATTATCCTTAAATAATTCATAATAATACCCCCATCACTTCTAATTGCCACCATTCCTTGTGTCTTTATTCTTTGTTCTAGTGATACATGTACACTTAGAAGTTCTCTAGTGTTTGGTTCCCAATTTTGATTTGAAATTATTCTTTGCATATTATTGTTTTATTTGTGTTGATGGCTATGGAGTTAGTTATTTAATTCATTAACACACTTTGTATGGTTGGATTATATCTTTCTAATCACATATTAATTAGCATGATATTGTGTCTCTTTTGTTCTTGATCTTACTCAATGTGAACTTCTACTAGATGATATTATTGATCTTTTACTCATAATATCCGTGTCATTCCTACTAGTAGCAATTGTGTACTTTTGTAGATTGGAAACTCAACATATAAGATATTATGATATCATTATATAAGGTAGGCATATATTTTATTAAAGTTGTTTAGGGTAATTTAAATAATAATTACATGGTTGAGAACCAACCCCTTTAGTGATGACCATTTTTTTCCAATAATAACCCAATTAATGGATCAACTTGAATAGGTATTGTGAATAATCACCTTAGATTAAGTCAAGGTGTACTCAAAGATTTAAGGGATAATTTATCTTCACACTTGTTGATTATTTAGGACTCGTCATGTAGGACATATTATCGTTTAGATAATGAAGCAGCGTGTGATCACTTTTAAGGGTTGAGTAGTGCACTTACTTTAATAGACACGTACCGTGTAGACTAGCATGTTGATTGTTGAGTTCTTTTTTAGTTCACCCTTTATAAAGTTTATGTACTTGGTAACCTTACAATAGTTTACCCTTCACGCCTAGACCTCTTACTTAACCTTAGGACTTCTTTAATGTCATCACGTCATTTATTAGATCGTGCATCTATTGAGCAGTGTCTCCATGCTTCTTTCCTACCAGTTACTTGGGGGCATAGGCTTAGTCTTCATGTCAGTTATTTCAGCCCTTCGCACGTTGGATTCATATTGAGTTTGTTGGTCCAGCTAGGATGCATTGTACCAAGGTTATTGACGCATATGACACCTGGGAACAGCATGATTCTTGATGAGGGGATCATGGCACGCCCTGGGGAATAGTGATGAACGAGATCTTGGCCGGAGTAGGTGCTTTTGTGTGAGTGTTATAGAGCGTGCAAGTTTCTCTTGGCGCAAGGGTCGAATTCCTTCAGGCGTTATGTCAACATGTCTTGAGGCTCTAGTCCTTGTTTTTCTAGGCCGTGATGTTCGGGTGGGGATGTTTTCCCTTAGCTTGTAGGCATGGTCATGTTGCGTCAGGCGGGTAGTCATCCTCCTTGCTATTCTGCACATGTTTCTCCAGTTGTCTTTGTGCATGTGTGTGGTGTCATTGTAACCTATTGCCTAGAAGGCGTGCTTTCTTTCATCATCAGTGGTGAGGTTAAACTTTTTTTGTCATCGCCTTCTTGCCTCTTATCTCTTGAAATAAAAAATAAAATAAAAATAAAAATAAATAAATAAAAAATTTCTCTGCTTGTTGGCGTAACGATGGGCTCATTACACAAGTTTGTCGATTTTCAATTTATATCTTCAGAAGCTTTCAAGGGAAATCCTCTAGTGAAGACCGGAGAATGTAAAGGGAACTCCTTCAGTGCAGACTAGAAAAGTTAAAAAGAACACATCTGACAACCAAAATGGATTTCATATATTTATCTAATTATTGAAACAAAGACTCATCTCAAACACATCTAAAAGGATGAGGTGAGATGCTGAGATAGATGCAAACAAAGATCGACCTTGAGGAAACATTTTCAAGCCAAGAGGCTATCATAGAAGACAAGAGGGTTCTATTTTCTTGGAGAATAAAAAGGGAGGTTATTGATTCCTAGCACAATAGGTTGCAAGATGTCATTTATGGAACAAATGTGGGTAAAATCTATTATTTATGCTCAACATCTTCCAATTTGGACAAATTCTTCTGGATTCTCCATGGTAGGAGCCATTTATATCAACATTTTGTGTCCAATACCAGGATGCATCTTCAAGACAATGAGTCAAAGGTAAAGGGTTGCAGATATACACAATAAGTACTAATGATGCTCAATATTTATGGTTACGGTTGTCACGTCGACAAAAATACTATAAAATATTATAAAAGAGCACCACAAGTTGTATTAAAACAATTTCTTGACCCCATATTTTAGATCATTCTTTTTAGGCTAGAAACATATTTCAATATCTATAAATAACAAAATGATTTGTCATCCAATAGGTAAATTTCTGGTAGGGTAAGAATTCATGTAGGGAATACAAGTAGTTTCATCGAGTTGGATAGCCTTCTAACCCTTGTTGGTACCCCTTCGAGTGGTATTGCATCAACCAACACGTGTATATGTAATTTCACTTCCACATACCCTATGGTGCATCATACATTCCCTAGGTTACTTGAAACCAACTTTAGATAAGTGGATTAACTATCTTGATATTATAGTGGCAATGAGAACAACAATTGGGAGGATTACTCTCTAGCACCTTTGTAATTGAGTAGTATGAATAAGAGTATCGTCAAGCCTCCTTAGTTATTACACTAATAAATTAGGTTGAGTAATACTATTGGACCCTACATGTATATTATATAGCAATAACACTTCACACTTCCTTCCCTTTAGGACCCACAAAAATCTACTACGACTGCTAGTCCACAATATTCTTATGTTAATGGTTGTATTATGAATTTATGCATTTTTTCAATAGAAACCATACTTCTTGTTACCATTCGATGAAATTCCTAAATAAACTATAGTATTGAGAATTTGAGCATTTTTTCAATGCAGTATTATTCAAGCAAGAGCATAACTCTCTTACAAACCAACTACTTGAGAATGATAAAAAAATGAATAACAATCCACTTTGGAGGGAAACCTCCTTTTACAATATATTCAATGTACAAGATGAGATAAGATGATCCTAATACTAGGCCTCCTTGGTATATATAAAGGAAACAAGGGGTACAATTATAATGAAAGGGTGTAGTGAAGGGTTCTATCCTACATAAACATATAACGCTATAAATGTAATAATTTAATATCTAGGGATTAATAAGGGATTTTATATATAACATGGAGCTTTGTATAGGGATTAACCTTCCTCTTCCCTTCAAAAAAGTGTTTTCCTCAACACTTGACTAATCATGGGTGTTTTTGAATGAAGAAATCATCTTCCCATGTCACTTCTTCCACTGGCAGGTTCTTCCATTTGATGAGTTATTCAATAATTTCCCGATTTCTTAGCTTCTTAATCCTTGTTTCTAGTTCTAGTATCAGTTTCTCTTCTTCGATAATATCTGGTAAAACAGTTTGAACAAGGATACTTCTTTTGATTATCTTATTTAAGAAATAAACATGGAACACTAGATGTACACATGAAGATGGATGAAACTCCTGCTTGTAAGCCATACTTCTAATCCTTTGCAAAATCATATAGGGACTTTAATATTTGGGTGCTAATTTATTGTCCTTATTTATTTTCTTAAGGGACATATGTTTATATGCTTGTAGCCTTAAAAATAGTCAATCCCCCACTTCAAATTCCCTTTCACTTCGATCTTGATCTTCTTTTCGTTTCCTCCTATTTGGTGTTATATCCAAGTTGTCCTTCAATAGTTTGAGAAGATATTTTTGGTGCCCTATGTGGTTCTCCATTGTTTGAACCTTTGCAATCCCTTTCAAGGGTGATTTGATGAATTGAGGATGATATCCAAAAAAATCCAAAAATGGGGACATTTTTTATTAAGTATGGAAGGATGTGTTGTACCACCATTACACAAAGGGAAACCACTTCACCCATTGTGTTTGTTTATAAAATGAAAAAAAAATAAAGATATCCTTCTAAACGTTTGTTCACAATAGCAATTTTCCTGTCAGATTGAGGATAGTAAGATGAACTGTGAACCAATTGAGTACCCAAATAAGAAAATAATTCAGTCAAAAAATTTCCATTGAAAGTTGGATCTCTTTCACTTATAATAATATTGTGGAATTCATGTAGCTTTTTAACTATTCCCATGAATTGTGCACCCAACGTACTTTATTTAAAAGGATGAGAAAGAGAGAAAAAATGTGCATACTTTGTTAGTTGATCCACTACTACCATGATGACAATATTTCATTCGAATTTGGGTAAACCTATTATAAAATCCATTGAAATTTCTTCCCAATTTTGACTTGGTACAACTAATGGTTGTACGAGATTCAACTTCTTGATTCTCTCTCCCTTATTTGGTTGGTAGACCACACATTCATACACAAAATTGTGAACTCTAGTTTCAATATCTTCCTAGAAAAAATCCTTCTTGATCTTGTTCTATGTTTTCAAGAATCTTGAATGTCCTCTTATAGTAGAAGTGTACAATTATAGAATTATCTTATGTTTGAGTTGGGAATTATTATATAAATATAGAATAACATCATATGATATTCCATACCTCTTTATCTTTCTTCCATTCTATCCTTTGTTCTTCCACCCAATACGATTGCGAAATATAAATAACACATAGTGAACCTTTTTTTTATTCTTCTTTCCTTGAAAGGGAATCTACCACAACATTTTGTTTTCCTTTTTTGTAGATAATTTCAAAGTCACAACCTAGAATATTTTTAAAACATTTTTTTTTCTCTTCTAAAGATAAATGTTTCTACAAGATGTACTTCAAACTATCATGATCTATTTTTACTTTTAAGTGTCTTCCTATTAGGTAAGGGAGCCATTTATTAAATGCATGCACTATGGCCAACATTTATTTTTCATAAATGGGTTTAAGTTTTTTCATTTAAGTTGGCCATTTTCAGAGGAAAGAAACCTTTCTTCTTCAAATAAAAAAATTCAACAATTGGTATCAAAGTAGGTCCCTTATGAAATAGTTTAACCACTGGAAGGTAGATCTCGAGCACATATACATTATAAAGAATGTATCCCTACAAACACATATCCCTTGTTTGATGGAACAAAATATACAGCATGGAGTATAAGAATGAATACATATTTGATGTCCATTGGGTTTGGTATCTAGGAATCGGTCATCACAGGTTCTATAGATGAAGTTGGGAAGGAGTCAAGTGAACAAAATGCAAAATAAATATATGTCATTCTGAGTGGCCTATTATATTTTGAGACTCTCAAGGTATTTCAATGTACATCATTTAAACAGATTTGGTACAAGCTAAAAAACATTTATGAAGAAATATTTGGTGATTGTTCCAACTATGAATCAAAGACATAAGAAGAAAAATTTGGGAGAAAGCTAAAAGGGGGACCTTGAATATACAAAGAAGGGAATATAGTGATGATGAAGAAGAATATCTCTCCATAACCATGGAAACAAAACTTGTTGATGAAAAAAATGAATATAATTAGGAATAAAATACATATTCATAGGAAGTGAATCTTAAAGCAAAAATCTAATGCTTTAGAAGAAATAGATAGACTCAAGGAAAACAATATAAAGAAGAAGGAGAAATTTAATAAACATGAAATGAAGGATCATGATATTGAATAAATAAATAATAAAATTATCATCATGAATTCTCAACTAAAAGAGGAAAACAATACAAAAGAAGTAATGAGAATCCATATGAAAGAAAAGGAATAAAATTGTGAGAAACTAGAAGCTGAAACAGTTTCCTTAAGAAAGGAACTAGAGAAAAAAATTGATTAGTTGAATAGAATCTTGAAGTTTGGAAAGAGTAATGAAATATTATATAGTATTCTCAGTTTCCAAAGGTCACAATTCATCAAGATAGGTCTTGGCTACGATGAAAAACAAAAGACCACCAAGGGAGATGAAATCATTAAGGTCACAAAGACATCAGGAAAGGAAAATGAAGAAAATCCTAAAAGCTATCCCAATATTCTAAAAGGATCCATCAACAATGAAAGCAACATGAGGAAAGGAAATGATGACCAACACAAATATTATTCTTCTCACAAGATGATTTCAGACGAGTTGTTCCACCAACAAGACCTTTCACAACCGAGTACCAAAATCTCTTTATTGACTATAGATTTTCTTGCAATATTTTGGCCATTAAGAAATAGATCGTAGAGTTTGTGCAAGAAGTGATCATGTGATATATATAAATATAGGTTCTTATAATACCTCAAATAATGGTTATGTGAGAAACAAAACCAAAATTTCTCATGGGTTTGTTCATAGAAACTACAATTCATTTGATCCCTTACTTGATTACAATATTTAATGTTATAAGTGGAATAACTATGGGAACATAGCACGTTACTGTAGAAGTAGCATAATAATGTCTCCTAAACAAAATAATGAAGAATGTGGTCTTACCAACCATAGATAATAATACAAAAAGGTGTGGAAAAGGAAGAAAGAACAACCAAAGAAGGAAGAATGTGGACTTGCAATGTATGCTCGGGACAAAAGAAAACAATCGTGCATTGATAGTGCATGTTATAAACATGTGATAGGGTATTAGAACAAATTTCTCTCCCTAAAGGAATAAAAAGAAGGAAATGTTACCTTTGGGGATAATGCTTCTGCAAGGATAGTTGAAAAAGGTATCGTTAGTCTTGGTGATGGAAAGAATAAAACAAATAATGTTTTTTATGTTGAAGAGTTAAAACACAATCTTATAAGTGTCAGTTAGATATGTGATCAAGGCTATAACTTAAAATTTCATTCTAAAGGATGTGAGATATGAAAATCAGGTTAAAAAATATTAGTGGCAAATGAAAATAGAACCACGAGCAATGCATAAGTTTGAGATGAATACAAAGGAGAAAAATGTTGTATGAGAGTGATATCTCTCTCACATCATTGGTAGAAGGAAGAAAAATATTAAGGGAAGAATAGCTTTAGAATGATGTCAAGGGGGGAGAACTTGCTAGAAAGAGGAAGAAATTCAAATAGAAGGAAAATTACAGATAGGGTGAGTATCATAATTGACAAATCGTTTCCATTAATGAAAAAGGGGGAGGTTGTCGGAAATATTGCTTTCATCGATGTCAAATATGGAAGAGACTACAAATGTCCAAGATAAATATTGCAAGATGGATATTGTTGGAAATGTTGTTTTTTTTAAGGATTTTTTATGCTCAAATTGGATACCCTATATTTGAAGTAAGTTTTACTCTAAATACCTTTCTCAAATCAGATCAAAGTTTATATGGTTCAAAATCTTATTATGATATATTTCCAGCAATATATGACACTCCCTCTAACTCCTTAGGAATGAGGAGATATTATTTTTTTTGTCAGACATCCCAGCTAAAAAGTTCAATTTCATCCCTAAAAGTGAGTAGAAAAATACTATAAATATAAGATAGATATGTTCATTTGAAGAACACCCAAGAAATAAGATCGATTTTGATGTGTGTAGAAGATATCTGAGCTGCACAAGAGAAGCTAGAGAGTATATTTAGAGTCTAAAGGTGCAAGAAGAATTTTCTTGGAGTTTTAAGGGTGCACTATGAAAGTCTAAAGTCTATGATGTTGCAAAATGCATTGTTTTGATTTTGTGATGCTGTAGTCTATGATTATATTATGTGAATTATGCTATGAGGTTCTCAAGGGAATGAAGGCTAAATTTGACTAGGGTATGAATCTATTTATCGGGTATGAAGCAAAGAGAGGTGTTGCAGCAGGAAAGTTAAGGGTACGATGATGCTATCAAATAGATGAATTATGAAGCATCTAGGTTAATTCAAAATCACTCTATGTATGAAAAAATTAGGTTGGTGCCTATACATGTCTTAATGATTTGGTTCATAGTTGAGGACATTAGTGTCTCTCTTAGGATGGTGATCCAAAAATCCTTAGACACCTCTTGTTAATTAAAAATATACATATAGCATCTAACTTGATCCAGGATTAATTTTTGATCATATTGAGGTGATTTGCAGAAAAATGGTGTTGTTTTCCTTATCCAAAAATTCATGAACTAATGATTAGTTTGCATATTTATAAGATGATATAGAAGAAAATAAAAGAACTATATATTGATGGCATACATTACTTCATCCTCAAGTCCTCTTAGATAGTAATATTTTTCTTCATCATCTCAAAATACCAAATTACATTACAACATGGGCTTACAAAAATCCAATTTAATGGACTCTCTTTAATTTCGCTACTCAAAACAAGAAAATGAGTTAACCATTGAATTCCTTTCGAAATTTTGATAAATTTGAGTATAAAGTCGACCAAATTTTGAACTGGCTCAATTACACCCTCTTTATATGCCAAATGATAAACTATGTCTCTCATTAATGGAAATTCAGACTAAGAATTTTACAAATTACCTATGATTAAAAAATAGACCTCAAATTCATACTCGTGAAAAATGAGTATAAATTTTCCTAGGTGCAGTCGATATACCTCATGGAATGCATATGAAGACACACCATACTTGGACTTAGCACGATTATCTAGGCATTCATACAATACCTCCTCCTCAATATATATTCCATATCATGATTCATGCCTCTCCTTGGTCTATGTGTATACATAGAAAATCATGCCCAATATATAGGTCGTGGGCCTTAACTTCCCATCTAGAATTGTAGCATCAACATTTAATAAATGGTTGGGGAATCTCGTAACAACGGGGTTCATTGGAATATTGGTTAAGGAATTGGAGGAGGTTATGGTAGGTCAGGGGTTCAAGCCCCACCAACCTCCGATCCTTTCATTGTTTTCTGTTATATGGTTACAAACCATATGATATAAATAGTATTTGGCATAGACTATTGTTAATTCCCCGCACGATTAATTTTGTGGTAACATATATTACATAAAATTGAGGGTCGAGGGCTTAGTCCCTCGGGCATTTTACCATTTTTTAAACATTTGACCCATGTTAAACTAATGTGGCATCATATAGGGGTAAGTAACAATGTGTGGGAACAATGATAATGAAGGCTTGGTAAGGTTTGTGGAGGTCATAGGTTCGACCCCTGTCCTTTCCAAAATTTTAATAAACCTTAACCATTAATTTCCAATGGGATGTCACCATGTGGTAGCCTCTCATAGGATCCATTGTGCCATGTATCAACGAATAATTAGTCTGACACTTGGATGTACAATTTTCCAGTCATGTGTTGACCTGTCATGCCATGTGGCTCCTTGGGGTGTGTCCATGTCATCATCGTACAGTTGTACTGAATGTGCCACATTTCTCCCTTGCAGTAGTGACATGTATCACCATTGACTCCTTTAACTTTGGCTTTCTGACCCAGTTGACTTGAACTTTGACTAGCCATATTTTTTGCATACAAACTCTATTTGAGGTGACTTTTGCGTTGTTGGAAAGTGACTTCCAATCTCTACACATTGATGACATTTTATAGAGCATTCAAGATGGTTGAATTTTGAGATTTTATGGATACCCTAGGACCTATGTGAGTGTTCTAGATCCTCTTGGACCTCTATGAGAATTGCTTACATCCTACTGGATCATACATTCCCATTGAAGAACTATTATACCTCCAAATGTATAGATATACAACAAGTTAGTGATGATAGCTCTAACTTACTCTTTCACCTTACCGAAATGTTCTTATCCAATAACATAGTGATGAAGCTTCTTCAATCTTCCATCTTGTTGAATATTTGAGAGCCAAGTCTTCATCTTGGATCTTCGATATTAGGTATTAGATCAGTGTAATTATGTATACTTCTAAAATATGGCTCTAACTATGGCCTCTAGCACATTTGTTAATATAATATAGCCCTGGTTCTGGCTCATAGATTCCCTGATAACAAAAGTCTTGTTCATTGAATATTTCCAATACATGTATCATGTATTCAACATACACTCCCATCTCTTATTCTGCTGAAGATAGTCTATCTTGGCCAATATGAAACCAAGTAGAATGTTGACCTTTGTATTTCCCTTTTAGACTCGTTTTTATTGTACTGCTAATGTATATGTAGGAGTCTATGAATGAATTCCATGTCCATTACTCTCTCCTTCCTTGAAAAACAACTTGATTTGTATCGTTACCATCTTTACTTGACTTGGTTCTATTCAAGATATACATCCACATGAAAATGACATATTATTTTAAATATCCTTATAGCATGCATCTTTATATGCCTCTTAAAAGAGGATTATTTATCCATTACCGTCTCTATAAAGTTTTTCATTACTTCGATGCTCTTTCTTCTTCTGATCTACATGCTCTAATTGCATGCATCATTTTTTTCCTTTGCACTGAATACTTCAGAATAAGAATGTTAAATTAGAAAATTCGATCCATATGTATCCCTTTAGATGATGAAAAGACAATACAATTGCCTATTTTTTCATCGAAAGGATTAAAAATATTGATAATGATATTGATATCCCTTTAAAATAAAGTGGCTATATACAAACCCTTTTAAAATATTCCTCTCACTTCTTGTTAGAAAAATAGGATCGTGGAGCAATAGAATAAAATAAAATGTGGAAATAAAACACAGAAGATACATAATACAATAGACACATAGATATACGTGGTTCACCTAGTGTGGGGTATGTCCACCAGAGAAATGTTTAGTTCCTTCCATTATTGTTATCCATAAAATGAAGGGATACAACCTGTTGATGATTACAGCTGCATGAGACATATTCTAGGACATAGACCTGAGAGAGAGCCCACGAGTTGGGTGTGTGGTTCCTATATGAGACAGAATTGGAATGTTTTGTTGGCATCCTTTGTGTAGAGAGTTGAGATGATACTCTAGATGATTCTCTTGTGTAACATAGTGAGAAAGAATATCTATTGAGTTGGACGTTCTTGTGGTTGAGCACACGTGAATGTGTGGAAAATCCCAGAAGTTGGGTGCATCGTTCTAAGACAGATATGAAATGATGTATTATCCTCATTTAAGAAAATATTTGAGATGATGTGATACTACAAATGATTTGTCTTTGTAACACAGTGAGAAAGAATATCTATTGAGTTGGATGTGTCTATGGTGGAGCACAGGTGAACATGATCCTAGTGGTTGAGCACTAGTGAGTGTGGCTCTCTTGTGAGACGTAGTGAGATAGAGTTGTGGAAATCCTTGTGGCTGAGCACAGATGGATGTGCCCCTAGTGGATGAGCACTAGTGGGTGTATGATATCCATTTATATATTGTACAAGATTTAGAATTTCCTGTAACCCTATTTTTTATGTAAAGGGTACATGTCAGCCCCACCATAAAGTGAAAGATAATTAATGTAAAAGATATAAATTAATATGGTAATTATTAATTATATTCTAAGTTATTTAGGTCATTCGTGTTGTGCCAATAGTCACTATTATTGACAGGTTCAGTATAATATAAATAAAGGTAAATTCCTTAGTGAGGAATCATATCACAAGTGTGAGTTTGGAAATTTCAGCAAGTACTTATTTCTTGGGAAAAGTGCACACCTATCTTGGGTACTAGTCTTCTATGGTTTGTGAGCACCCTTTTGTGTGCTAGGATTTTATGGTGGTGGATGTATTTATATTGAGAAATATAGCAAAGGATTGGTTGGGTTTTCTTCCCTTGTTTAGAAGGTTTTTCCAAGATACTTCTTGTGTACTTATGCATGGTGTTTCTTCTTGTGATCTTGTTTGCTGCAACAAATTGTCTATGGTTTAAGTAAAATGCTAAAAATGGAATGAAATTCATGATTAAGCCTAGATTATTGAAAAATCATCATGGTTTCAAAGAATAGGTCTTGAAGAACCCATTGCACAAGAAATTTTCATTCATCCTCTCTCTCCTACAAAACCGTATGACCCTCCTAGGGTTTCCAGAAATTTTGTACGACCTACCTTTCTGAGAATTTTCAGCACTTGTCAATTGGATGCTAAAAAGAGCATAGGAGTTTATGGAATCCTTCAGCGTACCTCCAACAATATTCATATTTCATTTCCTAGCATTTTGTCTTTTTGTCCCTAGGGTTTATAGGGTTTCGCTAATTTATGCAAAAATCTCAGAATTAGGGCTTCTACAACTCTTTGAAGGAGCTCTTCAGCTCACCAGTGTTCTCCTATCAGTGAAAGGATTATTATTGGCAGTCATAAGTCCAACAAAACCTAAAATTTCTATCCTAGCCTGGCCGTTAGGTTTTCTAGCCCAGTTGACAAGGGTTTGTGAAGAATCTAAAATTATGATGAAAATAATCATGATGGAAGACAAGCTTGATGGATCAAGCAAGCTTAGTTCTTGGAAGACAATAATTCAAGGATATGAAGACATCAACATCTCAAGACTCTCAGGTATGGTCCCTACCAATGATAATAGTTGGTTAATTGACAATGGTGCCTCCAGTCACATGATCGGTTTTAGAGATCATCTAACAAATTTTGTTAAGAAAGAGACACATCTACATGTTTTCCTTGGAGATGATGTCAGATATAATGTGAAAGGGGTTGGAACTTATACCTTCCAACTAGATTTATATATGTAGCTTCAACTAAGAGAAGTATTATATGTACCTGGAATGAAGAGGAACCATGTCTCCATTTCTGCCTTGGAAGACAAAGGCTACAAGGTTACCTTCTCATAAGGAAGAGTTCTTTCATGGAACAAAGACTCACATATAAATTATTCCAAGGTAATTGGTGTCTGATAAAAACTCTTGTACAGATTGACCATCAGACCAATCCAATCTCTGCTACATGACACTATCAACTTGAGTGATCTATGGCATAGAAGACTTGCTCACATTCATTATATAACTCTCCCATCTCTAGGGAAAATGGTAACAGGTCGTCCATAGATATAGATTCAACATAAAAATGTTTTCAAAGTTTGTGCACTTGGAAAGAATGTTAAGGGATCATTCTTGAGAAGTGACAATATATCCAAGGAAATATTGGACTTGATAGATTCATAAGTGTGTGGAAAAATGATTGTTGCATATATGAATGGGTACTTGTACTATGAACTCTTCATAGATGATCACTCTCATAAAACTTAGATTTACTTCATGAAGAACAAGGATGGAGTCCTTCCAAAATTTCAAGAATTAAAATCTCAGGTTGAGAACCTGACCAGAAGAAATATCATGGTACTAATATCAGATAATGGAGGAGAATACACCTCCAAATATTTTAGCAATTTCTGTATTGAATCAAGGATCAAAAGGGAATTCACAGTTCCTTACAACCCTCAACAAAATGGGGTTGTAGAGAGGAAAAACAAAACTATCATCGAGGCAACCAAAGAAACGATACATGATCAGAGTCTACCTATGACTCTATGGGCATAAGCATGAATGACAATAGTGTATGTTCAAAATAATATTCCTCATCAGATCTTGAAGAAAATTACTCTAGAAGAATCCTTCACTAGTGATGCAGGAGCATCGCAAAAGTCAAGCGAGCGTGGAGCAATGTATTTTTGAGCACATGATAAATTGCTTGAAAATATTTTTTTTTAAATTGATGCGCCAAATATTTAATGAAGTCATTTATGAAAGAGTGCCTTTGTATATTGTATTGGACCTTGAGCGATTCGCTCTCGTCCTTAGTAGATAGGAGGCATTTAAACAAATTAATGCAGGTAGATAGACTTGAATTCATAGATTAGACAGTTTTAGAAAGAAGGAGGGAAAACGGATATAGACACCCTCATTGTACATTGTAATGGAGTTGAAGTAGGAAGAGCACATGAGAATAACAGAGAGCTGTAGAAGAACATCCATGTATAGATCTTGAATTAATAGAAGAAGTTGATTCAAATCCATGGTTTTTGTGTCTGGTTCTCTGTGTGTTGATGTTAAATGATGTGCTCATGAGTGTCTATTTTCTTGTTCTGCATTTTCTTTATTGCTATGTATGTGATTTCATGTTTGAGTTTGAAATCTGAGGGGAAGAAGAAATGATTTTAAATTGTTTCTCTATTTGAGTGAGGATTCTTGCAAGGAGTGCAGTCAGAAACGTCCACAAGGAGTGCGTTTAAAGAGGCTCAGGTAGTTTAACTCTTGTTCTCATTCACCCAGAAGTGAAATTGGGTTATTGGAGCCGTGCCAGGAGTGCACAGGCTAAGGAGAGTCTCAGTTGTGAATCTAAGCAGAAATATTGAAGGACTGTTGTCGCAGGTGTGCGCAGAGTCGAAAGAACTCAACACTTGGATGTGGTTGGGAACTGCCACAAGGAGTGCGTGCAAAGACCCTTTGAGGTTTAAAGTGTGAAAGAGCTCAGGAGGGATAAGGCTTTCAAGCCAGTCAAAGAGAAGCACTGGAATTTTGTGTCGTGGAATGTTTGAATAGGCACTGCAAAATTACGCGCGTCAGAATCAGTCTTCATAGAGGGATACTGGGTTCGCCCGTAGAAGGAATCCAAGAGGAAGAGATCGACAGTCAGGATCTTGAGGAAAGGATTGGTGAAATCCTGTCAGTCGTTGGATCTGCCAAAGAAGCGAGGAGGTTACGGCCGTGTTCAGAGTTCATGCTCTAGGGGGGTCATGAGCCGTTGGATTGTTGATCAGTTACCCGTCAGCCGTCTGATCTGACAAGAGTTATGCAGGGTTTAAACCCTCGTGAGCAGAGTAAGGATTCCCAAGAGGCATCGGGAGTCGGGAAATCAGAGTTCTTGAGGTCGTGAGAATCGGGACATCAAAAGTCTCGAAATCCCAACAAGCGTAGAGCCGTCCAGCCGTTGCGACAGGTGGCAGGGATCAAGATTCCATCGGCGTTTCAGAATTTCAGAAGTCAAGAGACCTGAGACCTTTCAAGTCTTGAAACATCGATGAAATCCTAGTAGTGGATTTTAGGGCGGACATGCATCCAAAGATCCGAGAGGAGTCAGGGATCGTCGTATCTGGGTTCCTGAGTAAAAAGAAAACGTTGCATCAGGAATCACGATCTCGCAATATCCAAAAAGCCGACGAGGGGATAGTGACGTGGAAGAGTCAACCCTCACGTGCATTGGGAATCGACGTTTTGTGATTCTTGGAAGTCATAGCAGCAAGAATCATGAAGCTCCGAAACACGATATCCCGATAGGCCAAAGGAGCAGTGTGGGGCCACAGTTGAATTAGTGGAGGACAGGTGGTGTACCATATCAGGGTTCGGGAAAAGGTAAGTCCCAGAAACTTTGGTATTATGATTTGCAACCCCACAAAGTCTGGAGTCCCGACAAGGAAGTCAACTATCAGTGTTTGAGTCATCGAGATATCAGGGATCCTGGTGACAAGGTGTTTATGCATTTTTAGATCATGAACCATGAAACCCCGATGAGGAATATGACTGCGGTCATATAAGGAGAGGTCATGTGGATGAAAAGGCTTAGCCCAGGAGGCTAAGGGAGCAGGGGGGCATATCGGTTTTCGGAGATCAGTAAAGTGAAGTGTTGGGAACATCGCGAGTGCCGAAATCCCGACAGGAGAAACTCGGATAGGGACGCGAAAGGTTAGCATTGACTTACGTCAGGGTTTGGGGTTTTGAGGATCCTAAATAGTCGACCATGGGACTCACAAAACTGTGAAGTCCGATTTCTCGATTGGAATAGGGGGATCTCGTGGAGATTCTATGGGTGTGGAAAATTCCCGATAGGGAATTAGAAGAGCTTCTTAGTTCTTCGGGCCAAGGAAGGAGGAGTTCCTATGAGCGGATGTGCCTAAGGGCGCGCCTGCATCAACCAGAGTGAAGCCTGAGATTGGACACTTCAGAATATTTGGGCATCGATTATATTTTCAAGTACCCAAAGAGAAGAGATCCGTGCTATACCCTTTAAGGTCACATTTGTAGCATACAATGAATCCTCAAAGTCATATCGAATCTACATTCTTGGTCAAAGATAGATTGAAATAAGAAGATATGTTACCTTTTAAGAAGATATAGCCTTCCAAATATCTAGAGAATCTCATATGAAAATCTATAGTGAGACAATGCCTTCTCCCCCTTAAGTAGTTCATAGGGAGACAAACATTATTCTAGTTGATCTAGTTTCTCCAATTGATCTAGTTGTTCCAGCTGATATGGTTGCTCTAATTGACATGCGAAGAAATATTACAGTGGGACATAAAAGGCTTGCTTGGACCCAACAAACTCTACAGGAAGCAGAGGGACATTCATCCCCTCAAGGGAAAACCAGAGAGAGAAAGAGACCAAAGAGATTCGTAAGCTACCTTCTATCCATGAGTCACATCATTGACTATGAGCCTTCCTATCATGGAGAAGATTCAAGTGAACAAGTATGACAAGATGCCATGACAAAATAATATCATTCTATATTGAAAAATGATGTATGGGATATTGTTCCAAGACCAAAGGGAAAGTCTGTAGTGACTTCCAAATGGATTTATAAAATCAAGCATGTAGCTGATGGAAGCATCGTGAAATAAAAAAATATATTTGTAGCAAGAGGGTTCTACCAAGTAGAGGAAGTTGACTATGATGAGACTTTTGCTCTAGTAGCTCGATACACTTCCATCTATTCTATCAATGCACTAGTTGTTTCCATGTGTTGGAAGTTGCATCAGATGAATGTAAAAACAACCTTTCTCAATGGTGAAATTGAGGAAGAAGTTTATATCGAGCAGCCATAAGGATTTGTTATACACAATGAAAAATATCATGTGTGTAGGTTGAAGAAATCCCTGTATGGACTAAAGAAAGAACCATGTGCTTGGTACAAGAAAATTGATGGATCCTTGATGAGTTTGGGCTTCAACAAGAGTGTTTTTTATCCAAACCTATATTCTCACATTGATGGAAATGAGTGCTTGATATTGGTATTATATGTGGATGAACTTTTCCTCACTAGTTCATAGAGACTCATTATTGAATGAAAACAAGCATTTATTGCTAAATTTGAGATGAAGGATTTAGGCTTGATGCATTACTTTTTGAGACTAGAAGTATGGCAGAGGACAGATGTTATTTTCCAAAGTCAAGAAAAATATACTGTGGAGATATTGAAAAAGTTGGGTATGAAAGAATGAAAATCCATGCCTACACCAATGGTGATGGATTTGAAGAATATGATTGATGTTGATTAAGGAGAGATTGATCCATACTTGCACAAAAGGTTGATTGGATCACTAATGTATCTGGTTAACACCAAACCATATATATGATATGCAGTGAATTTTCTTAGCCGATTCATGAGCCAATCGAGACAGACTCACTGGATAAAAGAAAAACATGTATTGAGATACCTATGAGGCACAATTGGTTATGGACTAAGACACACCTCCAATGTAGATTGAGCCTACAGGGATATTCCGATGAAGATTGGGCAGGGAGCGTAGTGGACTGGAAGAGAACCTCCAAATATTGCTTTACTTTAGGGTCTTCCATGGTTTCCTCGTGTAGCAGGAAACAAAGATCCGTGGCATTGAATACCGCAGAGGAAAAATACATTTCATTGAGTGTGGTAGTCCGCGAAGCAGTGTAGATTCAAAAAATTCTACTGATTTATTTGATCATAAGATGGATTATACTATTATTCATTGTGATAACCAGAGCTGTGTGAAGCTCTCTGAGAACCCTGTGTTTCATGATAGATCGAAACACATCAATATAAAATATCACTATATTAGAGAAATGGTGCAGAGGAAGACAATAAATGTGTAGTACCTTCCTACCCATGAGCAGATCATAGATATCTTCACCAAACTTCTTTCCAAGGCAAAGTTTGAGTACTTCAGTGAGAGAATTGGTCTAGTGGAGAATTCCTCCATAGTTGAGAGGGATTTTTGATGATCATAGCTGCATGAGAACTCATCCATGACACAGACTTGAGAGAGATCCCATGATTTAGGTGTTCCAGTGAGATGGGTGTGTGGTTCCTATCTTAGACAGAACTGGAACGTTGTGTTGGCCTCCTCTGTATAGATATTTGAGATGATACTCTATATGGTTCTCTTGTGTAACACAATGAGAAATAATATCTATTGACTTGGAGGTGCTTGTGGCTGATCACAAATTAACATGTGGATAATCCCATGAGTTGGGTGCATCAATCTGAGACAGAGATGAAATGATGTAATAGCCTCCTCTGAGTAGAGAGTTGAGATGATGTGATACTCCATATGATTCTCATGTGTAACACAGTGAGAAATAATATATGTTGAGTTGGATGTGCCTATGGAAGATCACAAGTGAACGTGATCCTAGTGGTTGAGCACTAGTGAGTGTGGTTCTCCTGTGAGACACAATCAGATAGAGTTGTGGACATCCTTGTGGCTGAGCACATATGGATGTTCCCCTAGTGGATGAGCACTATTGGGCATATGATATCCCTTGCTATATTGTATAAGACTTAGACTTACCTGTATCCCTATTTGTGATGTAAAGGGTGCAGGTCGGCCCCACCATAAAGTGAAAGATAATTAATGTAAAAGATAATTAATATGTTAATTATCAATTATATTCTAAGTTATTGAGGTTTTCCCTAGTGTTACAATAAACACTATTGTTAACAAGTTCAGTCTAATATAAATAAAGGTAAATTCCCAATTGAGGAATCATATCACAAGTGATTTTGGAAATTTCAGCAAGTACTTACTTCTTGGGAAAAGTCTGCACCTCTCTTGGGCACTAGTCTTCTAGGGTTTGTAAGCACCCTTTTGTGTGCTAGTATTTTATGGTGGTGGAGGTCTTTCTCTTTAGGAATATAGCAAAGGATTTGTTGGGTTTTATTCCCTTGTTAAGAAGGGTTTCCCAAGATACTTCTTGTGTACTTGTGCATGGTGTTTCTTCTTGTGATCTTGGTAGCTACAACAAATTTTCTATGGTTTAAGTAAAATGATAAAAAGTGAATGAACTTCATGCTTAAGCCTAGATTATTGAAAAATAAACACAACATACATCACACCCACTGTAACTTCATCTTCTTTCTCTCACAGTCTCCTCTCCTAGGATACAATATTCCCAATGATACATAGTCGCAATACATTTCCCTCATAAAAGAGGGTTACCTTCTAGGGACAAAAAAAACCCTAACATAACTTCTATTGTCATATTTGTGACCTTATAATGAATGGTCCATATTTACAAAGAAATTACAATATACATTTACAAGGCATTTTTTCCTCCAGGGTCCCACTTGACCCCGTACCCCGCATGAGGGTAACCCCCCCTGCACTCCCCTACATGGAGGAGTGTGCATTCTTCTGGGGTGTAAATTATTCATGTGGTATAAACACGAATGAAAATAAATCCCTCTGAATCAAGAACATAATCAGGCTCCACAACCAAGACTTCTAACAATATGTAAGGTGGCTATATAGAAATCCTTTAAAATTATTCCTCTCACTTCTAACAATATGTAAGGTGGCTATATAGAAACCATTTAACAAGATTCCTCTCACTCTTAATATCATATAAGGTGGAAATATAGAATCTCTCTTAAAAAATTCCTCTCACACATATCAACATATAAGGTGGGGATATAGAAATTTTACAGAATTCCTCTCTCTTGTGATTTACAATGAGTACATTACAAGCATTCTAAACATACTTTAGGAGATATCTACATATGCATATTACATTTACAAATATAGATATTTACAATGAAATATTATATGATGGATGTTTTATTCATGGAATCATCCTCCCTATAGTACTGGAAGGAGTCTCATAGCTTCCTATCTCTGACAATGTCTTCGACGTTGATGATGAATATGAAATTGAATCTAACATAGAATCTGATGTTTAATCCAAGAAATCATTATACCAAACTATAGGTCTTCCTAGTAACCTATGTAACCTCTCTTTGTGAACACCAAGCATTATTTTTTTTTCTAGAGAATCTTCCCTTGAATACTCAAGTACATGGCCATTATGGAATGTGAGTGCATATCCCCCATATTCAATTGTTGCAAATGAGATTAGTTTTACTTTCAAATATGGAATATATAACATATGTTCTACTCCAAAAAACCCTCCTAACTCGAGCTAGAATATTACATATCCATACCCTCTTATTTATTGTTTGGTGTTAGTTCAAGATCCTACATGGAAATATGTGTTGGTCTCTAAGAATGACATAAATACTAATATCATCTCGGTCATGTGGTGATATGAGCCACTATCCATGAATCGTTCCTCGATGTATTCATATATCACTTTGCCAAGACCAACCATTAGGAATTATTCTTTCTCAAATCTTTCAGTAAGACGATTAACATCATCTTGAGACTTTTCTTATCTTGCTAAAAGTAACTCTACATCTTTCTGGTTCTTATTTGGACATAAGTGTGGGTAAACTATCCAACACTTCTCAATCTGGTGTCTACTCTTACCAAAATAAGAGTAGAGTGTCTTGTTCCCATCTTGGAAACACAATCTCTTTTTAGCATTCCCACTTTTTGTATTCTTTGAGAAATGATATTTACCTTTATCCTTCTTATTGGAGGGATTTAATTGCATGGGCTATATTCTTCAACATTTTTACGTATCATGGTTACTATTTCCACACAAATCACATGAATACTTAGAAATTTTACCAGTGGGGAACGTCTTCTTTCCTTTTTTAGAGTGAAAATATTTCTCTTGAGATGTCTTAGATATGTTACCTTTCTCTAGAGATGTCTTAGATCTGTTACCTTTATCTGGACTAGAATGTAATCCTAACTACTTATGAAGGACCTCGTCATCTAAATTTCTCTTTTGCTTCAACCATCCTTGAGCATTCTCCATCTGAGGATTTATCCTTCTTGATCATGCCTTTTAAAAGAGGTAGTCCTTTTTTCATCATAGAATTTACATTCTCAACCTACAAATACCAATGAATTGATGTTGATGGTTCCAATACTTGATTTAAGATATGCAAATTTCTTTCTAATTCATGAAAAATACCTTTATGGAATTCCTCATGACATATCAGTCGATATTGCATCCTCTTCTTCTCTTCCTCAAGATCTTGCAACTGCATCCTTAACTAAGAATTCTCCTTCTAGATTTTCCTATTAATGTTATTCTACAACCTCAACTTAATGAGAGATTTACTCATTTTTTCCTCTTGTTAAGATTCTTCAATATCTTCACCAATTGAAGTATTGCATCTTGCCACATCAACATCTTGCAATTACACGTAAAAACTATCTCTGATACCACTTGATCAGAAAATCCTTAGACACCACTTATTATTTAAAAATATACATATAGAATCTAACTTGATTCATAATTAATTCTTGATCGTATTGAGGTGATTTGCAAAAAAATGATGTTGTGATCCTTATCCAAAAACTCATAAACTCATGATTACTTTGCAGATTTATAAGATGACATGGTATAAAATAAAAACCTATATATTTGTGACATAAATTACTTCATATTCAAGTCCTCTTAGATAGTAAGACTATTGTTCATCATCTCAAAATACCAAATCACATTACAACATGGGCTTACAAAAATCCAATTTAATGGACTATATTTAATTCTAGTACTCAAAACATGAAAAATGAGTTGACCATTGAATTCCTTGGGAAATTCTGATAAATTTGAGTATAAAGTTGAACAAATTCCAAACTAGCTCAATTACACCCTCTTTACACACCAAATGATGCACTATGGCACTCATTAATGGAAATTCAGACTATGACTTTCACAAATGGCCTTTGATCATAAAATAGACCTCAAATTCATACTCCTTACGAAAAATCGTGAAAAATGAGTATAAATTTTCCTAGGTGTAGTCAATATACCTCATGGCACACATATAGAGACGTAGACACCTCTTGCTGGTTTCGAATTGATTGATTGATTGATTGAGCTATTTGGTTTCGACTTGATTATGTTAGTGGGACGTAGACACCTCCTTGTTCATCTGAACAGTCGCCAGCCTGGAGACCTTAAATGGTCAAAATCAATCGAATGAATCATGGGCTTGAGCGTTGCTTATGCGTCCTAGAGGTCCTAACCTTGCAGGGTAGGTTGGGAGGGTAGTCATTGTAATATTTAGTATTTGGCTGATCATTGTTTATAAATTGTTTTAATTTGATTGTGATGTGCTAAATTGCATCAGCATTTTTGTTTATGTGTCATCATCATTTATGTTTATGTGTTGGTTGCGTCATTATTGATTACAATGAAGAGTAACTTGTAATGTTTTTACTTATGATGTCGTATATTATGTGCATCTGTGAAATTTATTGTTGATTTAAATTTCCTAATTCCTTAAAAAAAATACATTTTTACCTTTTGTGTTTTGCTTTACTAGTCATAATGGAGGGGTCGTTGCAGTAGAAATATATTCTTCCATGAAAAAAACAAACATTGTTTATATTTAATTGGCATGCATACACTTTATTTGATTGATAGTGTGAATGGCACATCCATGTGGTCTCAAGGATGGAAAAACAAATTCAATCTTGGTCTAGTAGGAAAGTTGGCCCAAAGGTGGGATCAATATTTAGTAGAAGTCAAGAATGCACATATAAGATTGAAAAATTCCCTTGATGGATTAATTTAGGTCTTAAATGGATCAAGGGGGAATGTTGGTTGTAGAATATTTGGAAATTTAATGCCCTTGCCAAGTGTAATCTATTTATGTGGTCCAAATTGAAAAAAACAATTTAACATAGGAATCCCTCCAAAAAATAAATATAGTAGGTCCAATTACTTTTTTACTTTGCATGTGTAGTGGGGAAAATACTTCACATTTTTTATGCATTGTAAGTTTTATCAAAAAGTTTGGCATGAGTTTGGGGAGATTTTGGGTATCTAGAATCCTTGGAAATGTGAATCCATAAATACATGCGTTAATGTTTGGTTTACTCAACAATATCTAAAGTGATCTATGGCCATCGTATTTGTGGTTCAGTGACGAATATGGATATCTATAAAAGTTATTTTGTTTGAAGAGAATATAATGCGTACATTTTAGGTAGTCACATAGGTTAATGCTTTATTTGCCTATTTTAAGTTTATTCCAAAGGGTAAACCATAGAGAATTCTATCGAAGGTACAAGTGGAAAAGTATTTATCTTGGGGATATTTTGATGTTGCTTTTCAATGCCCAAATTCAATTAGTGGGATTGACATCATTGTATATCTTTCACATGCACACAAATTTCAAGTCAAAGGTAATATAGGAAGAGGAACAAATAACCAAGGGAAATTCAAGGCCTTATACTACTTACTAAAATATTATTTTGATAGAGGGATTCATAATATTCAAGTAATGGGTTATTCATCTATGGCTATAAATTAGATGAAAGGAAACCTCCAAGTAAAAAGTAATTATGTCCTTTGACTTGTACAACAATTAAAGGAAATATTTAATCACTATCTCTAGACCATGCATACTCATACTTATAGAGAGCACAACAAGAATGCATATCATATCTCAAAGGAAGGAATTCAACGACATGATATTTATGGTTCTTCGAAATAAGTACAATATGTCTATCTAGTGGTTTTACAATAGTTCACATTTAATGATTTATGAACTCCTTTTGAACTTGTAATATGTCAGAACATGGGACTCCTAAGTCTACTTTTTCTTATCAATTAATTGATAGATAATATTCTCGATATAATGAAGGATGTGGATCTTTCTGGATGTACTACTATTGTAACATCCCTCTCTTCCGCACACTGAGATAACTTATTCTTTAAGGACACTTTCTTGCAAGATATCTAGATTATTATACCTTTGACCGTTGATTATTACTATGAGGCATTATGGATGTGATTATATGTTATTTTGCTATATTGACTTAGATAGGTGCTATTGACTCGGTTCTCCTAAGTTTGAAGGATTTTGAAATCGAGGATGTTGATGCATCGATGAAACCCTTGGACTCTGGATCGAGTCAGGGAGTGGAATATTGGGGTTTGATTGTTGTATGTATATGACGTTTGTGCATCTGATTAGATGACATGATTATGGATATTATTTATGACATTATTTGTTGATGATGCAGGCTAACGATAGCTTGCTAACCAGACTCACATGTGGAGTAGAGGGGTCATGCATGATAACCAAAGACATTGAGGGAGAAGTGTGGACAAAATCCCTGCCACAACCTACTAGCACTCTCGTCCTGGCTCGAAATGTAGGTTAACGACTACCTAGTTCGAGAAGATACATGATGTCATGAGGGAAGACTGCAACAATCGCTCACGATGATTCTAAGGGGTGTGCAATAAGGCAAGGGCCTTATTCCTTAGAGGCCCTTAGTATCCCACAAGATCACCTGGCGCAGTATTGACTGGATGGGTTTTTTATGTCTACCAAGTCAGTCAAGAGGCGAGTGGCACCCTTGGAGCATAGAGTGCGTCCTGAAGGGAATTTCATGCAAGAAAAATGGAAATAGGTGAGTGGCACCCTTGGAGCACGTAGTGAGTCCTTAAGGGCATGTCACGCAAGGGAAACTGAATGAGGCGAGTGGCACCCTTTGAGCACCTAGTGCATCCTAAAAGGCACGTCGCGTTGTTAATTAATAAATGAATAAACCTATATGGCCTTAGAACGAATAATGTGATGAGAAAGATTTTAAACAATTTCCCTAATAAAATGTCGCCTAGCCTAGGAAAATAACGTTTAGGTCTAAGTGATACTTGTGACAATATATATATATATATATATATATATATATATATATATATATATATATATA
>ML782795.1:331266-352135 GCA_009831015.1 Picea engelmannii
AATAAATAATAATGATGATCATCACTCATCATTTGATGAGAAGGGGGTAAGCAATTCAATTGATTTATACAAATGTTTTGGGCGATAAAATTTAAAAAGAGGAAATAATTGTTTTGTTATATTATGCTAATTAAAAATTTATTAATTAAAAAGGAAAAGGGGAAAAAGGTAATTTTCTACACATGCCAATTTGAGTTTTAAATGAAAGGGGAAAGAAGGAAATTTAAAAGATTTAGGAAACTAGGAAAAAGAGGGAAACATAAAAAGAAAGGGGAAACATAAGGAAGAAGTAGAAAGACTAACTTAGTAAGGTATCTAGCATTTAAGAACTTTCTAAATTGAACTCAACTAGTGATTTAGTAAGGGGGTAAGTCGTTAAAATGTGTAAGGGAATATGAGGACACCTAGGAGTGATTCTAGGAATGCTTTTAGGTGGGTGAGGGAAATAGGAGTAATTAATTAATTAATGAAATTAATTTATGGTGCAATGAACGGGATGGATGACACATGTACGGGGAGGATTTTATGAATTAAATTATTGAACAATAAATTAAATGGGATTTTGGGAAAGTAAATGACTTAGAAACTCTATATAAAGGAGGGAGGAGGAGGAGGATGGATCTCCTCTGTGAAGCGTAACATTACGCTACAAAATTCTATACTTGACTGACCTAGCCTGTGGGAGTTGGGATACCCAGCTCTATGAGGAGTGGTAGATCGACCTTGCGAGGCGAGATGGGAGCTATTTAATCTCTGGATCAGTGTGTGTGGTCTCTTTGCAGCCCAGGGGGCTAAGGGGAGATAAGAGTAACTCTAGCAATGTCTGGGAGGTACATGTGAAGTCTCATCGGTCGGCAAGTGGGAGTGGCATGGAGCACGTGGGACAATGACTCAGAGTGGACGACTTGGGCTACGATACACTTACTTGATTATGCATGGTAGATTCTTATTATACCTGACGATTTCAATTCTATATTTTTAATTGGGTAGAGAAAATGTTTGTATTAACATTTTAATGGATAACTTAATTCCCCATAGCCTTAAGCTCATTGTTGATTGATTCCCTTGGCTTTTGATCCCTGCATGTTGTGACTTCCCTATGGTTTTATTGATTTTGTGATGATTTTTCACTTATTACTTCACCCTCGTCCCTAGCCTAATAAGTCGTCCAGGAGTCGGATCGACGATCGTCACTTCAATGTTAATAGACCTATAGATCCTAACTCCCTTCTTTTATGTGCATGGATGATGAGCGAAGGATGTGTTTGCCCAGTCGTCTACCCCTGTTGATTGTTCTTGGTTGATTAATGGTCTTGTGCCTTGTCACGATTGATTTCCTCTACGATTGTTTATCCTTTCCCTCGGCGAGCCACTTATTATCCTCTACATTTGATATTTGCATTTGATGCATTTCCTGGTGAAGTAACTATGTGGTTTTTATACCTTTCCTGGCAAATTTAAGTCTGCGTTGATACATTTCCTCGTGAATTCCTTGTCTTTTTTTTTTTAAGCATCTAGTCTGCCAATTGACTCTATGATTGGTAGCTACATTGACTATGTTTTTCATGCCCAACTCACCACAATTTTGGTTGTTTCCTTGACCAAAATTTTCATGCCAATTAACTCTGCGATTTTGGTTGCTTCCTTGACTGCGTTTTTCATGCCAACTAACCATGATTTTGTGGTTGCATTTGGTGTGTAGTGGAGGCATTTGTTTCTGATTGATTTATGATTAGCATTTGTTTTTTTTATCAACAATCACCACCTCGAATATTAATAGACCAACAATGATTTAGTTAACTGTAATAGTTGACTAGCATTAACTCAAATGGCAGTCACAACGAGTTAGTTATCAGTGCGAATCGATTCATTGATTGACATTATCCTGAATGGCTAAATCGCGACTGTTATTTTTCTATGTATTGAATGTCATTATATGTATTGACGGTGATTTAGCATTATCCCCCAACGAGTTGAGGTTAGCTATTGTGTTACATATACTGGTTGTGATCCACTCGAATGTTTTTGAGAGATTTTATGCATTTATTGGCAACGAATTCGTATGTAATTCGTGGATATGCTTGGGACAACATTTATATGTATTTAATGGATATTTTTATCTAATATGCGATAAATTTAGATGTTTCTTTGCAGATTTTATTTAAACTCTTTTTTTTCCTCGAAAATAAACATGTTAGACATCGATTTAATCAGAGACAGTGATTTTTCCATGACTGCGATTTTTAATAGGTAATTAATTGGCAGAGATATTATAGATTTGGTATAACAATGATTTTCCTCTTTATTATTAAGATATAGTTAGAATATTGGTCTGATAGTGATTCTATATGATAGAATGCTTAATTTTCTCTTACGAATTTACCCAACGTAAATTTAGCCTTATGATTTCACCCAGCTATATCCTTCATGCTCTACACACAACGTATTGATTGACTGTGTTTTGTGGTGGGGTATTAGTTCGTTGGGTGGCTACGTAGTTGTAGTAGTGTACGTTGTGTGTGACATGGTTTTTCTGTTTGTCTTAAGGATTAACATCATAAGGTTACTCACAGAAAATCATGCAATAATTAGAATTGTTGTCACAACTAGGGTTTTACTTAGTGATTTAGAATTCACTAGGAAGATGTTAACAAACAGATAACTTTAAATAGGAAGAGAACTTGTTAAAAGAAAAACCAACAAATATCCGTCCCAAGCTCGCAATTAACATCATTGTTGGATTACATTATCCCAGTATCCAACTTTCTTAGATTTTGGTAAATTGAGAGACTTTCAACCCTAGATATTGGTCCCTTAAATCACATTTGATTATGAAGTTGATATCACTGTTATCATTATGAAATTGCATGTCAATGATTGTCGTTATTGCATGAAATATCCCTTGAGTTTTGAGGGCCCACCTTCGGTCATTTGTGTCCTAGAGAAGATGGGTATATTTTAGGATAAAGTGAAAAAGGTAAACCCTTCTACAAACCAACATGTTTCATTATTGTTATGCTTAGTTTATATGAAATAATATCACTTTATTCAAAGGGAACTTTTAATCAATATTTATCTTACACCTAAAATGTGGAGTCAATATTTATACATTTATCGCTGTGAGAGATAAATGTGGAGTCAATAGGATTGGCAGGCATATTAGTTATTGTTGTATTAGTTAATTTCTTGTGAGAGAGTAATGGTCAACAGATTAGTAGTTTTTGCTAAACATTTTATAGATAACAATAATTGGATACTGCGTGCCTTGTGCCTTAAGTGGAATAGTAAAGGTGGTTGGTCAGATTAGTCTCACCACTCAAATTGCCTTGTAGTAATCAAGATTCCTTTGATGAGTTGTGCAATTTAAATTGAGTAGTTTTGCCTTGCGTCTGGTTGAACCGTTGCTTCTGATCATAGGTGTAGTTTTCTGGTCAGTTCTTCAGTCTCCTAAAACGTTTATTGTATCTTGGGTTGAAGGTCTAGATGTCTCGGTTGTGCCGTGACTACTTTCACAAGTATCACCAGGCGACGACATGAATCTGGACGAGTAGATTGTTGCTCGCCCCAATGGATGGAGGCAAATGTTAACTTGCCTAGATTTGTTACTTCCATTGGGGACATCATTCGTTGTAGTTGTGGTTGGTGCTTGGGTTGTAACGCCTTCTTGCCTTTTGTTTTTCACACCATAGAGGTTCTAGTTACTGGTCGTCGAGGTCGTGGTGTTGGAATGGTGGATGTTGCATTTAGCTTGTACGTGTTGTCCTATTATTGTCGGGCGAGTAGCCATTTGTATCTTTCTATTACACATGCCTCACCCAACTACTCATTGTGCTAGTGCATTGAGTCATTGTTGTCTGTTCGATGATCTACATGTGTGGGTTTGTTGTCAGGTTGTGTGGTTCAATTGTTGTCATCTTTTCCTTCCTGCCAAAAAAAAAATTGCACTTTTTGCTTCGCGTGTAGTCATAACGATTGGGGTCCTCACTTATGGTATTAGAGTAGGTTCAAACCTGCGACTGTGGATGGGGAGGATTTCTACTATAGTAAACCTTTGATTTTTAACCTAGCACTTATTAAAACTTTAATGTATCCAAGCGGTGATCTCGATTAGAAGAAGCCACATAGGTTGCGGTGTGGTGCCGTGGAAGGAGATCTGACGCCTCTAGAAGTGCTCGCACCCTCAGATTCTAACCCCATGGGGGAGGAAAAATCCCTTAGGCTAGATTCGATTGTTGTAAGGGATGATGATCGTCTCACTAGGGTCCTTCCAAAGATGGTCAGAGGCCATGACTCACCTTTTGTTTTGAGATGAGGCCGTGGCACTTGTACCTCTGAGGGTCCATAATGCGCCCAGTCAGTACCGTTAGTTTTCACTATGAACTCGAGAAGGCCAAATTTCCCGAGTTCTTTGACACCCCGAACAGTGCAGCCGTCGAGGCTTGGTTGGAGAGTAAGTCGAGGTGCTTGCTCTTTGCGACTATACCTCCAACATGAAGGTCCATAGGGTGGAATTTCAAATGAAGGGGAGCGCTCTTATATGGTGGAGGATGCTCCAGCCACTTTTAAACATGGTCATTGAAGACATGTCATGGGAATTGTTCGAGGAACGATTCCATGAGAGGTATCTTCTGAGGAATTCATCGAGTGTCAACTCAACGAGTTCAAACGCCTTACGACAGAGCGACTGTATGGTGCCTGAGTATCAGGCCCATTTTTGGAGCTTCTTTGGTATGTTCCGCACCCTTACCGAGAAAATTAAGGTCAACAGGTTTGTGTTGGCCTTAAAGTTGGAATTCATCTTCTACTTTGGGTACTACGATTACTAGACCGAAGAAATTATGTTGGAATGTGGGGAGCCAGATTTCTAGCGTGACTTCCTAGTGAAGAGGACTAGAGCATCTTGATCAGTTGGACCCACTACCATGGAAGACTTGGGTAAGGCCCATCAGATTCTTCCAGTGGTGAATAATCGCCAGGTAGAGCACCGATCGATTGTGCTCGAGACGACAGGTACTGTCGCTAACCAGACACTTAGTATTTTGATTGATCCCAGTGCTACCGAGAGTTTCCATTTCTTGTGCAATGCTAAAAAGGATTAAGGTAAGGCAGTCGAATAGGATGATTTTATCTTTGTAGAGATGGCTTCAAGAGAAAATAGAGGGTTGGAGGAAAGGTTATGGTTTGTACCTTAACCTAGGAGAGTTTGTCACCAGGGCCAACCTGTATGTCACAATCTTAGGATCTTATGACATCGTGATCGGTATCGACTGGTTGGAATCGCATGAGGCAATACTCAACTGTAAGACGATATGGTTGAGCTTGGTCGATGACGAGAGATAGAGACACGTGATTGTAGGATGAAACCATGGAGTTTCCCTGAGGTTCATCTCTTCCTTGCAACTACGGAAGAGCATGGGCAAGGGATGAAAGATTTATGCAATCCTTGCGTTAAATGAGAAGGGATAAGCGAAATGTCTAGAACACCTTGTGGTGGTGAGAGAGTTGTGGACGTCTTCCTGGAGGAGTTACCTGGGATGCCTCTAAAGAGGGAATTGGATTTTACCATAAACCTAAAACCGAGGACTAAACTGATATCTATAACGCCTTATCGGATGTCAACCCTGGAGTTACAGGAGTTGAGAATGCACAGAAGGAGTTGTCGGACCTGGGACTTATACGTCCAAGTGTGTCACCATGGGGTGTGCCTGTTATTTTCATACGAAGGAAGGATGGGTCATGGAGACTCTACACTTACTACTGTCATTGAACAAGGCGACGATTAAGAATCAATATCCATTGTCGAGGATTGATGATCTGTTCGATCAAATGAAGGGTGCGATGGTGTTTTCAAAGATCGATTTGCGATCAGGGTATCGCCAGTTACGGATCAAGGAGGATGACGTCCCTAAGACCGCTTTAAAATGAGGTTTGGACATTATGAGTTTACTATTTTACCATTTGGACTAACAAACACCCCAGGGGTATTTATGTGTTTGATGAACGAGGTCTTTTGCGAGTACTTTGATAAGTTCATCCAAGTATTCATTCACAATATTTGATCTAATATCGGATGACGGAGGAGCATGACGAGCACCTTCTCTTGGTACTACAGTGTCTGTGAGAGCATAAATTGTATGGGAAGTTGTCCAAATTCTCATTTTATCAATCGAGGATTCACTACTTAGGGCATTTCATCTCTCCCGAAGGTATCACCATGGATCTAGCAAGGGTTGAGGCTATTATGGAATGTCCTGTGCTGACTAATGTCTTGTAAGCATAGGGCTTCATGGGTTTAGTAGGATAATATCGACTATTCATCGAGGGATTTTTGAAGATAGCAAACTCGATTACGGAGTTACAGAAGAAGAACAAGAAGTTTGTTCGGACCGATAAATACTCAGAGGCAATTTGGAGGCTCAAGTAGTTGTTGACAACAACACCGATACTAAAGGTCCCCAACATGGACGTGGACTTCTTGGTATGCACTGATGCATCCAAGGAAGGCTTAGGTGAAGTCTTGATCCAAGACAATCGAGTGATCGCTTACATTTCGAGGAACCTGATAAGGCATGAGGAAACTATGCAATGCATGATTTGGAGTTGTTATCCTTTGTATGTGCCTTGAAGTTTTGGAGACACTACCTTGTTGGGAGAAAATTTGAACTAAAGATGGAGCATTGTGGACTACAACACATCTTTACGCAAAGTGACCTGAATGCGTGACCACGACGTTGGTCGAAACTACTTAGCAAGTACGATTTCAAGATTTATTACATAAAAGGAACAATGAACTGAGTGGCAGATGCATTGAGTCAGAGACCACACATCGTTCGGTGTTTCCTCTTCAGACGAATCTACATAAAAATATTATAACTTTACAGTGCAACAATTAATGGTACAAAGAGGTCGAGGATTTTATTGGACAAAACACAATGATGGCACCAATATTTGAAGTTATTTGGACCAATGTTTGATGACGATGGATTATTGAGGTTTAAAAATCAGATTCATGTACCACCGAATGACGAGTTGAGGAGATTGATCCTAAGCGAAGCTCATAGAGAAGTATACATGTCTCACCCGGGAGTCACGAAGATGAGGGAGAACCTTAAACCTTTATTCTTCTGGAAAGGAATGAAGGCAGACATAGTAAACTATGTGGCCAGATGTCTAGAATGTCAGCAGGTAAAGGCAAAACATAGACATCCAACAAGGTTACTACAGCCACACGCTATTCCAGAATCAAAATGGGAGGTTATTTCGATGGATTTTATTGTTGGATTTCCACTGACGGCAAGGAGACACGACTCGATTTTCGTAGTAGTGGACACTCTCACGAAGAGTGCTCATTTTAATCCTATGCATACGACTTATCAGGCACCTGACATAGCTAGAGTTTTCATCAATGATATTGTGAGGTTGGATGGCGTTCCTAAGAGGATTATCTCCGATCGAGGATCGATGTTTACTGGATGATTTTAGACTAGTTTCCAAGAGGCCTTGGGAAACCAACTTAACTTTAGTACTGTGTATCACTCAGAGACTAGCGGGCAGACCGAGCAAATGAACCATACCTTGGAAGATATGTTGCACATGTACCTGATGGACCAATGGAAGTGTTGAGAAGAATTTTCTCCATTGGTAGAATTCACTTATAACAACAGTTACCAAAACACCATTAAGATGGTGCCTTTCAAGTTCTTTTATGGGATACCATGTCAGACCCCTCTGAGTTGGGATCGGCTTGAGGATAGGATCCTGGTGGGACCGGAATTGATCCAAGAAATGGAATATTAAATGGAAATTGTAAGACAAGGGATCAAGGAAGCATTGGATTTCTAGAAGAGTTATGTCGACGCACATCATGTCGACCATAGTTACGATGTGGCGATCAAGTATTTGTGTGGCTAAAACTGCATAAGAGTTTGATCAAGTTTGGAAAAAGGGATAAACTATCTCCTAGGTTCATGGGATCCTGTGAGATTGTGAAAAAGAGAGGCCCATGGCCTAATGACTAGCCTTTCTTGATTCTTGAGGCGTATGCACGATGTCTTTCACGTCTTTGTTTGAGACATTATGATTAGTGATCCTACACATGTTTGACTTGAGCACCTTGTGGGTGTCGGATGAGGGGGCGCTCACGGCTGAGCCGATCTGCATACTGGATCATTGCATTTGATAGCTACGACATCGAACAGTAGATTATGTCAAGGTCCAGTGGGAAAACTATAGTCCACAATCGACGACCTCGGAGGACGCATATTATATGCGCCATCAATTTCCATTTTTGTTGGATAGATAGACTTATGATACTGTGATACACATTATTTCGTCACTTATATACTGTGAAACTTCAAGATGAAGTTTAGACCAAGAGGGGGTGTATGTAACATCCCACTCTTGTGTGCACTGAGAGAACTTATTCTTTGAGGACACTTGCTTGTAAGAGATCCAGATTATTATACCTTTGACCGTTGATTATTACTATGAGGCATTATGGATGTGATTATATGTTATTTTTCTATATTGACTTAGACAGGTGCTATTGACTCGGCTCTCCTGAGTGAGTAGGATTTGGACCTCGAGGATGCTGAGCCATCGTTGAAACCCTTGGATTTCGGATCGAGTCAAGGAGTGGACTATTGGCATTTGATTGTTGTATATATACGACATTTGTGCATATTATTAGATGATATGATTATGGATATTATTTCTGACATGATTCATTCATGATGCAGGTTGACGATAGCTTTCCGACCAGACTCACAAGTGGAGTAGAGGGGTCATGCATGATAACCAGAGATGTTGAGGGAGAGGTGTGGACAACAACCCTGTCACAACCTACTAACACTCTCACCATGGCTCTAACTGTAGGTTAATGACTACCTAGTTTGAGAAGAGCCAAGATGTCGTGAGGGAAAATTGCGACAGTCGCTCACGATGATTATAAGGGATGCACAACAAGGAAGGGGTCTTATTCCTTAGAGGCCCTTAGTCTCCCACAAGATCACATGGCGGAGAATTGACTCGAAGGTTTTTTTTATTTCTACCAAATCAGTCAAGAGGCGAGTGGAACCCTTGGAGCACAGAGTGCATCCTAAAGGGCACGTCGCACAAGAAAAACAGAAATAGGCGAGTGGCACCCTTGGAGCACGTAGTGCGTCCTGAAGGGCACATCGCGCAAGGGAAACAGAATGAGGTGAGTGGCACCCTTGGAGCACGTAGTGCGTCCTGAAGGGAACATCGCGCAAGGGAAACAGAATGAGGCGAGTGGCACCCTTAGAGCACCTAGTGCATCCTGAAGGGCACGTCGCGTTGTTAAATAATAAATGAATAAACCTATATGGCCTTAGAATGAATAATGTGATGAGAAAGATTTTAAACAATTTCCCCTAATAAAATGTCGCCCAACCTAGGAAAATAACGTCTAGGTCTAAGTGATACACGTGATAAATATAAATATATGTATATATATATAAATGAAAATAAATAAATAATAATGATCATCATCATTCATAATGTGACAAGAAGGGGGTAAGCAATTCAATTGATTTATAAAAATCTTTTACGGGATAAAATTTAAAAAGGGGAAATAGTTGTTTTGTTATATTATGCTAATTAAAAATTTATTAATTAAAAAGGAAAAGGGGAAAAAGGTAATTTTATGCACATGCCAATTTGAGTTTTAAATGAAAGGGGAAAGAGGGAAATTTAAAAGATTTAGGAAACTAGGAAAAAGCGGGAAACATAAAAAAAAAAGGGGAAACATAAGGAAAAGTAGAAAGACTAACTTAGTAAGGTATCTAGCATTTAAGAACTTTCTAAATTGAACTCAACTAGTGATTTAGTAAGGGGGTAAGTCATTAAAATGTGTAAGGGAATAGGGGGACACCTATGAGTAATTCTATGAATGCTTTTAGGTGGGTGAGAGAAATAGGAATAATTAATTAATTAATGAAATTAATTTATGGTGCAATGAAGGGGATGGGTGACACATGTACGGGGAGGATTTTATGAATTAAATTATTGAACAGTAAATTAAATGGGATTTTGAGAAAGTAAATGACTTAGAAACTCTATATCAAGGAGGAAGGAGGAGGAGGATGGATCTCCTCTGTGAAGCATAACGTTACATTGTAGAATTTTAGAATTGAATGACTTAACTTGTGGGAGTTGGGATACCGAGGTCGGGGAGGAGTGGTAGCTTGGCCTTGTGAGGCGATTTGGGAGCTAGTTGATCTCTGGTTCAGTGTGCGTGGTGCCTTTGCGACATGTGGGTTTAAGGGGGGAGACGAGTACCCCTAGCGTTGGCTGGGAGGTACAGGTGAAGTCTCATCGGTCGGCAAGCTGGAGTGGCATGGAGCGCGCGGGACAACGAATCAGAGAAGACGACTTGGGATACGGTACGTTTACTTGATTCTTCATGGTAGATTCACATTATACCTCATGCTTTCAATTCTGTATTTTTAATTGGGTAAAGAAAATGTTTGACTTAGAATTTTAATGGATAACTTAATTGCCCATAGCCTTAACCTCATTGTTGATTGATTCTCTTGGCTTTCGATACCTATATGTTGTGACCGCCCTATGGTTTTATTGATTTTGTGATGATTTTGCGCTTCTTACTTGACTCTCGTCCCTAGCTCATCAGTCCTTGCCTGAGAATTCAGCTAGCAGCCGAATCGACGGTCGTCAGTTGGTGTTAATAGACCTATAGATCCTAATGCCCTACTTTTTTGTGTGTGGATGATGAGAGAAGGATGTGTTTTCCCTGTCATCTACCCCTGTTGATTGTTCTTGATTGATTGATGGTCTTACGCATTGTCACGATTGATTACCTCTATGATTGTTTATCCTTTCCCTCAGGGAACCACTTATTATCCTCTACATTTGATCTCTGTGTTTGATGCATTTCCTGGAAAAGTAACTATGTGTTTTTTATACCTTTCCTCACAAATTTAAGCCTACGTTGATACATTTCCTCATGAATTCATTGTGTGTTTTTTTTTTATGCATCTGGTCTGTCAATTGACTTTGCAATTGGTAGCTGCATTGATTGTGTTGCGTTGATACATTTCCTCGTGAATTCACTGTGTGGTTTTTTTTTATGCATCCGGTCTGTCAATTGACTTTGCAATTGGTAGCTGCATTGATTGTGTTTTTCATGCCCAACTAACCACGATTTTGGTTGTTGTCTTAACTACATCCTTCATGCCAATTAACTCTACGATTTTGGTTGCTGGCTTGACTGTGTATTTCATGCCAACTGACCACGATTTTTTGGCTGCATTTGGTGATCAGTGGAGGCGTTTGTTTCTGATTGATTTATGGTTAGCGTTTGTTTTTTTTATCAGCAATCACCACCTCGAATATTAATACAGCAACATTGATTGAGTTAACTGTTATAGTTGACTAGCATTAACTCGAATGGCAGTAACAACGAGTTAGTTATCACTGCGAATCGATTCATTGATTGGCATTATCCTGAATGGATAAATCTCGACTGCTATTATGCTATGTATTGAATGCCATTATATATTAAGCATTGACAGTGATTTAGCATTATCCCCCAGCGAGTTGAGGTTAGCTATTATGTTACATATACTGGCTGCGATCCACTCGAATTGTTTTGAGAGATTTTACGCATTTATTGGCAGCAAATTCGTATGTAATTAGTGGATATGATTGGGAAAACGTTTATATGTATTTAATGGATATCTGTATCTAATATGCCATAAAGTTATATGTTTCTCTACGGATTTTATTTAAACTATTTTTTCCCCCCGAAAATAAACATGTTAGACACCGATTTAATCAGAGACAACAATTTTGCCATCACTGTGATTTTTAACAGGTTATTAATTGACAACGATATTATAGCTTTGGAATAACAACGATTTTCATATTTATTATTAACATATAGTTAGAATATCGGTCTGACAGTGATTCTATAGGTTAGAATGCGTAATTTTCTCTTACGAATTTACCCAGCGTAAATTTGCCCTTACGATTTCACCCATTTATATCCTTCATGCTCTACGCACAACGTATTGATGGACTACATTTTGTGGCGCGGTATTAGTGCATTGGGTGGTTGCGTAGTTGTAGCAGTGTACGCTGTGTGTGACATCGTTTCTCTATTTGTATTAAGTATTGACACCATAAGGTTACTCACAGAAAATTGTGCAATAAGTAGACTTGTTGTCACAACTGGGGTTTTACTTAGCGATTTAGAATTATCCAGCGAAGATGTTAACAAACAGATAACTTTAAATAGGCAGACAACTTGTTAAAATAAAAACCAAAAAATATATGTCCTAAGCTCGCAATTAACATCATTATTGGATTACATTATCCCAGTATCCAACTTCCTTATATTTTGGTAAATTGAGAGACTTTCGACCCTGGACATTGGTCCCTTAAATCGCATTTGATTATGAAGTTGATATCACTATTATCATTATGAAATTGCATGCCAATGATTATCGTTATTGCATGAAATATCCCTTGAGTTCTTAGGGCCCGGGCCCACCTTCTGTCATTTGTGTCCTAAAGAAGATGGGTATATTTTAGGATTAAGTGAAAAAGGTAAACCCTTCTACAAACCAACATGTTTCATTATTGTTATGCTTATCTTATATGAAATAATATCACTTTATTTAAAGGGAACTTTTAATAAATATTTAACTTACACCTAAAATGTGGAGTCAATATTTATATATTTATCATTGTGAGAGATAAATGTGGAGTCAATAGGATTTTTAGGCATATTGGTTATTGGTGTATTAGTTAATTTCTTGCGAGAGAGTAATGGCCAAGGGATTAGTAGTTTTTTCTAAACATTTATAGATAACAATAATTGGCTACTACGCGCCTTGTGCCTTAAGTGGAACAGTAAAGGAGGTTGGTCACAGTCGTTTCACCACTCACATTGAATTGTAGGAATTAAGATTTATTTGATCAATTACGCAATTTAAATTGAGTAGTGTTGCTGTGCGTCTGGTCGACCCGTTGCTTGGGGTCGTAGGTGTAGTTTTTTGGTGAGTTCTTTGGTCTCCTAGTGCTTTGATTGTAGCTTGCGTTGAAGGTCTAGATATTTCGGTTGTGTCATGACTACTGTCACGCCTATCACTGGGTGATGAAATGAAGTTGGACGAGCAGATCGTCGCTCGCCCCAATGGATGGAGGCGAATGATAACTTGCCCAGATTCGTTGCTTCCGTTGGGGGCATCGTTCGTTGTCGTTCTTGTTGGTGCTTGGGTTGTAATGCCTTCTTTTTGATTGTGTTACGTGTCATAGAGGTTCTAGTTACTGGTCGTCAAGCCAATGGTGTTGGGATTGTCGATGTTGAGTTTAGCTTGTAGGCGTTATCTTGTTAGTGTCAGGCGGGTAGTCGTTTATATCTTTCTATTATGCATGTCTCGCAAAGCTGCTCGTCGTGCTAGTGCATTGAGTCATTCTTATTTATTGTCTGATCTGCGTGCGTCGATTCATCGTCAGGTTGTGTGGTTCAACTGTTATCGTCTTTTCATTCCTAGAAAAAAACAAATTTCACTTTCTGCTTCGCACGTAATCGTAACGATTGGGGTCCTCACTACTATAATAAAATATTATATAGATATCTATCTATATACAATCCTTATTGTACTATTCCTAGAACACCTAACTATTGTATTTTTGTTTCTTTCAAATAAAAATATGTTTTTTTTTCTTGGAAAAAAAAGATTGAAACATTATATCATTTCATGATATGAGATATATTTCTTTCATGATATGAGATATATTTCTTTCAGGATTCAATAAGTTTATCATTTCAAATGGAAATGGCATATATTGGTAGTAAGATTGAAATGTTATATATATTTTCATGGTAACGGTTTTTTTTCCAGCTTAATATTAAGTCCTTTTTGTAATATTGAAAATACATTTCAATTCAAAAAACCTTAGGATTTGTTCAGTCTTAAGTTATTGAAATTATAGCTGACTATCTTTTCCTTTCAAAATTACAACGGGATTATTGAATTCTTTTAATATTTCTACAAGTAAATATCCCAAATAACCATTTGATAACATGTATTGGTAGTAAGCTTGAAATGTTATATATATTTTCATGGTAACGGTTTTTTTCCCACTAGTTTAATATTAAGTGCTTTTTGTAATATTGAAAATACATTTCAATTCAAAAAACCTTAGGATTTGTTCAATCTTAAGTTAATTATAGCTTATCAAATCCTATGATTCACTCAATAATGACTATCCTTTCCTTTCAAAATTATAACTAGCTTAATGATGGATCATTGAATTCTTTTAATATTTCTACAAATAAATATGTCAAATAACCATTTGATAACCTGTATTGGTAGTAAGCTTTAAATGTTATATATATTTCCATGGTAACGGTTTTTTTCCCATTGGCTTAATATTAAGTGCTTTTTGTAATATTGAAAATACATTTGAATTCAAAAAACCTTAGGATTTGTTCAGTTTTAAGTTATTGAAATTATAACTTATCAAATCCTATGATTCACTCAGTAATGACTCAAATTACAACTAACTTAAAAATGGTAAAATTACAACTAGCTTAAAAATATATCATTGAATTCTTTTAATATTTCTACAAATAAATATCCCAAATAACCATTTGATAACATGTATATATTGTACCAAAGTACTATTTTATAGTATATCTATATGTATATTGGAACAAAATACCAATTCACAATGTCATGTATATTACCTAAAGTGTAAATAATCTAATAACGTAAAAATCGATAATCTAATAACCTAAAAATAGGTAATGGAAATATTCTTTTAGAACTACACACATTCAATCATGTAAAAGTTCATGTGAATATCATTACTATAACCCAATGCGTGTTCTTCAATTTTGTGGTCTTACCCCAAATGGTTGTTTTTGAAATGCTAGAGTGAAAAATTTCTTGACATAGCCTATATCTTGAATTAATTTATTATTATACCACATTCTTATTATATCACATTCTAAAGAAAACATTAGAATAGATGGAAAAAAACTACTTACATACTTGGAAGAATGTTTTAGGTGAAGTGGAAAAATTTATGACCTCCTACATTATAAATGACCAAATGATTACTTATATACTTGAAAGTGGGATTTAGGAGAAGTTTTTCAAACTGAAACCTTTTCTTTGTATTTCATTTCGCATCTTATTAAGGCACTTATAATTTTACATTACATTATAAGTGGCCAAATAACTTTACATTACATTATAAGTGGCCAAATGATTGCTTATATACTTGGAAGTAGGATTTAGAAGAAGTTTTTCAAACTGAAACCTTTTCTTTATATTTCATTTCGCATCATAATTGTTTTATTTATTTATTTCTTATCAGAATTTTAAATATTTTATATATCAATAATCATAATAATGAAAATAATGTTTAAGTTATATATATATATATATATTAAATTTAATTTATTATTATTTTATTATTATTATTAATTAAATATTAAATATAAATTCGCAATAAAGTTTCAATGAAAAAAGTATAATTAAAAATTGATTGAAGGTTTAGAATTTTTGTCTTCAAAATATATGAATACACTACCAAAGATATATGAATACACTATCATATAATAATGGTTTATCTATAAATATTATAAAAATCCTCACAATGAGCATATTTCAACAAAAGATTGTTTTTGATAATTTGTATAATAATGGTTTATCTATAAATATTATAAAAATCCTCACAATGAGTAAATTTCTTCAACAAAACACTGTTCTTGATAATTTATGTGACATGTATAAAATTGTTGGATTAGGTTATTTTATATTGTTTCACAACCAAAATAAGTAAAAATAAATTATTTTTATTTGATTTTAATGATGTTTTGTATAAAATAATGGTGAAATGGGAAAGAACATAGTAATAAAATGGAAAGGGTCATAGATTATGCAACAAACAAGAATCAATTTAGCTTCATTTACAAGAAAAGAAGCTTCTTGAATTGTGTTTGCAAAATGAATTTCTACACATTGTTATTGTCAAATATCTAAAACAAAACATAGCAAGAATTCTCAAACAATTGGTTTCATACTGATTTTAAGATCAATTTTGTTTACATGAACTACTTCATAATGTAAACAATATATGGTACATGGTACAAATGGAAATTGACAATCCAGCAAAAGTTTTAAACATTTAGCAATTGAATAAAGTGTGGACAATGTATTTTCAATAGGATGCAATTAACATTGTTGTAATAGATGATTCACCTACGATTATGATAGAGAATCCCAAACAAAATGTGATTCTTTCTACTTCATTTAAATAAAATAACCAAAAAGATAAATAGTTGATAACCAATTTATGGAAAACATTAAATAAATTATCCAATGCAGTAGCTGTCTCAGATATTTTGAAGGATCTTTCACAACATTTAATATTTAATAGTACAAGAAAATAACTTTAATCAATATGTGAGAGATATTTCTATAAAAAAAAATAAATCAAGTTTATAATATAAATTCTTGTGCATTTTGCATGTGATGACTTATTTATATATTTTGTAGCCTTGTATACATAAAATTTTAATGTTTATAATACAAATTCTTGATCATTGTACATATGTGGTGTATTGTTTCTATATTTTGTAGCCTTGTCAATTTTAGGTCACTTTTATTTCACAAATTGATGGTTTGTGGTATTGTCACTAAAACATTATTCTGTTGATTTCTAACAACATTGAGTTGTTAAATTTTCATTTTATTTGTTGTACAAAAGTTTAAAGTACATCTTGATGTTTATAACTCTTAAAAATAGTGATTTGAATGACATTTTGATATATTTATATAGAAATTTTTTATTTCATAAAAATAACAAAATCGTATTAGCTTGTCTATAGAAATTAACATAAAGTTTTCTTGTTTCCTTGAATTGGGACATTATAATCACATTTTTTAAATTTCATTTAACTTACTTTGCAAAAATTCCTTCCTATATAAATGGGAAAAATTGAAAATACATACCAAATTGGAAAAAATTGAGAATACATACCAAATTGATATTTTAAATGCTTTCAATAAAAAATTGATGTCATCATAAATGAACTGCTGAAATAGAGATATATTAATGTCATATATATGGTCGTAGGGAATATGAGAATTAATACTATTTTGAAAGATGTTGTTGATCTTTGAAATGAAAGAAGTCTTCTTCTAGTCATAAACGATAAATATAGTAAATTGTAGTATTGGAAGAAAACTAAATTGGGAGTTTGGTGATAAACCTTTTCAATTCAAAGTATCTAAATATTACTTAAATAGTTATTATGTTCCAATATGGATAGAAGATGTTATTGAAAAGTATATTTGACAAGTGACTTACAAACAAAAATAAAAGTAGGAGGTACTATACAATTTTATGAAAAGAGGTTTATTGATATGTGGTCCGGGAGATAAATACCACAAATCAAATGTATTTCTAAATCTTCATGCAAGCTTTCTCAATTCACTAGAGATAGATCAATCCACAACTTGATACAAAATCTTATCCACGATGGGAAAATGAATATGGCTAATGTGGGTTCTATTCCCTTTTTTAACGCACTTCCTCATATCACGGAGAAACATGACTACAGTGCAATGTTCAATACAACATGGACATAGTTTTGGTGAATCAATGTCTATGATTATATATCATTTTAATACATGGAAAGTGAAAATGCTTTTAATAAACAATTTAGGGTAATTTTTTTATATTAATGAATTTGATTTGTTAATAGATAATTAAAGTTTTTTTATTTTCAATATATAATTTTTTTAAATTTGTAATCTTAAATCAATTATTTTGTGATTGAATTTATATAAGAAAATATTAAAAAATTTATCCATGTTAAGGGTTGGTGGGGTCTAGGCCGGGTGCGATTTGCGGGTGATTTTGATAGTTTAGATGTTCATAAGTTGAGGTCTAGGCTGGGTGCTATCTGGGAGTGATTTTGACAACTTAGATACCCATGGGTTGTGGTTGCCTGCAATATCAAGGTGATTTTGATGACTTAGATACCAATGAATTATCATTTCTTAACTAACAGTTCAAATTTTGATCACTCAAGTGATTGCAATTTCTAACAAGCAAACAAAAAATATAACTCTATAAATGTGATATATAATACTTGGATTAAAATTTCATATCTAAATAAAGATACATTTGTTATTAAAAAAAACACATAAAATTACTTAATAAAATATAAATATAAATATATTATATATTAAAAAACTTAAATTACTTGATAATCATTACTAAGTGGATTATTAAAATTAATCATAAAAGTAACTTTGAACTACTTTTTTCAATTGTCGGGCATAAAGTAAATATGCATCCCATGCCAAAAAAAACATAGAATTACTCAATACTGAGTATTTAATGGATTATTCATACTAATCGAAAATCAGTTAGAGGTGAAAGACTTTTAACTACGTTTTTACTTAGAAGCAGTTTTTTTCACTTACAAAAAAAATTGTATATTTTTATTAATATAATAAAAAGAATTCATCTTATATATTATTATACAACATTTTGTTACATTTTAATAATAATAATAATAATAAAAATTTTCGGATGGGGTGATAGTGGACAATATGTGTGTGGATGCATGCCTCTACCTCTCGCCACCTTAATGACTTTAAGACTACCTTGCATGAGGCAGGGAGCCATTACTCTCAGTGCACCCTACTCTGCCTTGTTGTCCCTTCCATGGACCATCGCCATGGTTCGACCTTTACTCTACGCGTGTGGACGTTTAATGAATCGCACTAGCTGCTCAGGTTATTTGAACTGCACCAGATGCTTCGGATGCCTCATTCTCTCTCGGTTGATTTCTCTAGAGATTGACCTCTTTCCCAGCTTCTCGACCTCTTTCCCAACTTCTCTATCTTTTTCACACCTCTCCCTCAATGTCTTTGGTTGTCGTACGTGACCCCTCTACTCCAAATGTAAGTTTTGTTGGAAAGCTATCGTCAACCTGCATCCATAATCATGTCAGCAATAATAATCAAACATCATAACATCTAATGATATGTACATATCTAACATCAACAACATTCAAACCCTAGCAGTCCACTCTCTGACTCGATCCAGAGTCCAAGGGGTTTCATCGATGCCTCTGCATCCTCAATGTCCAGAGCCCTGTACACTCAGGAGAACCCAATCAATAGCACTTGTCTATGTAAATACAACAAAATAACATAGATCATCAAATACACAGTATCTCATAATCATAATCATAACAACCAATAGTATAATAACCCAGATCACTTTCACGCAAGTGTCCTTAAAGAATAAGTTCGCTTAGTGCGGGCAAGAGTAGGATGTTACATCTTGTTTTGCGGCTTCTTCTCCCTAGAAGCCTCGATTTTCTTTCTTGTAGACTATTCACTCCATGGCTACTCTTCTTCACTGGAATATGTTTCTTCAATTCAATAATATTGACTATTAAAATCTATTTATTTCCATATTCTCATGTCATTTGTTAGAGTCATTGATTCTAACAAAATAACAACATCTTCATATTGAGATCATAAATCTCAATATAAACATTATCAATAATAATTCCAAAGACTTTAACAAAAAAATTCAAACTTTTGACATTTCCATGACTTTAATTTTCCTTTAACATTGGCATAAATATACTAGTTTCTTCCACTTGATCTTGTTTTTATTCACTTTTATTTTTTCTCCTATATATCTATGTAACCATATTTCAAACCACTAAATAAACAACCACCACTTTGCTTTATTTATTTCTTTAAAATAACATAAAGAATCGGCCTCGTTTAAAATAATATTTTTTTAAAAAAATAATGCAGGCTTTATGCTTGTCACAACATCTCAGTGAAAATTGTGATTTCTCACCTCTTTGTTGCTTTTGAGCATCAGTTTTCTACTTGCAGACTCTGGATCTTTATTAATGGAAAATCCAAAAATCTATCCAAACAATTCCAACCAGTGATCCTAACCAGTGAACACTAACAGAAATTGTCGTCCCAAAACTTCGTAATTAATTTTTTTAAGAGCTTTTGATTTCTTTACTTGTTGAGTTTGGTAGGAATACTTTCCTGACCAAATTCAGATATATGCACATTGTTTTCTCCAAAACACTGCAAATCAAGAATCAAAATGTCATTTAAGGTAAGGTAAAGACAAAACAATTTACAGGTAAGGTAAAGAGAATATCATTGTTGCATAGGCACACAGATCACATAGAGTCCTATGATTAACAACATAGTGTTTTGGAGTGTTGTGCAGAATCCTTTCGGTTCGTTCATTGAGAGTATGTCCTTGTCATTTGTGCAAAGAGATACACCGTCGAGGAATGTTGATAATTCATATAGTGAACATTACCACAAGTCTCAAGCATATCTATGTGTACTCCATGTTGATGATTGGTAACAACCAAATCCTGTCTGATTCATTCTTCATTTTCTTCCTTTTGTTTTTCTTTCATTGCTTGTTTGATTGCATTGACCTTGAATATTCCTGGGGAAGAATGGTCTCTGAAAACGAAATATCTATTACAGCCTTCCAATATTTGGTCCAAAAGTGAAGGCTATATGGATATGGTCTCTGAAAACGAAATATCTATTACAACCTTCCAAGATTTGATCCAAAATTGAAGGATATATGTATGATATCCATAGTAAAATTTACAAAATCTCTATATTTTTTTAGCATAATTTCCAGACATGATAAAGTATTCAAATTTTCTTGCTTTGAGTCTTCTTCACAGAGTATTTTGAGAATATTTAACGAAAAAATTATGCAAAAGATTCTAGTTTTGTCGATTTCGGTAACACAAAAGGTCTAGGTAATTCAATCTCCAGGCCTC
>ML782795.1:357210-371546 GCA_009831015.1 Picea engelmannii
GTTCCTCGGAAATGTGTTGCGTTTTTACCTTGTTTTTCGTGTCACCTTGATTTTCATGTCCATTGTTGGGACATTTTTCGGCACATGGTTTTTGCCGATGGTTTTCTATTTCCAGTTAAGGTATTAGGGTTGTTGACTAATCCAAGTCATTGGGTTAGGGTTTTGGATGTCGTTGGCTCCTATATGTATATTTTATTGTAAACAATGTATCACTATGAATGAATATAGAATACGTTGATTTTCCTAGTTTGGGTTTAGAGGGGAAGAATATCTGTGTAATGTATGTATTTTCCATTGCATATTTTTTGTTCTTTTACAGAAAATTTGTTTGCAGTAAATATTGTACAAGGTTAAAATATACATATGGTATCATAGCTTTGTTGGCTTCAGGGGGATGCCTTTATGGTCAATGGTTTGGCTCAGGACTATGATAAGACTTGTTACACTGGGAGATCTATGGTATTGAATTTTTAGGTGAAATGAAATGGCGAGTAGTTCAAAAATGGAGATCAAGAAGTTTAATGGGCAAAGTTTTGAGTTGTGGAAGATGAAGATGGAAGATATGTTGGTGGAAAGAGATTAGTGGATTGTGGTGGATCAAACTACTGCACCTACAGGAACTTCAACAGATGACTAGAATGAGTTGGATCGGAAGGCAAAGAGCACAATCTAATTGTGTCTCTCAAATTCAGTATTACTAAATGTTTCAAAGGAGGCTACATCCAAATAATTATGGGACAAGTTGGGGAAGTTGTATCATTCTAAGTCTATAGTAAATAAACTATTCCTGAAAAAGAAGTTATATAACCTGAGGATGAGAGATGGAGACTCGGTGGTAGAGCATTTAAATTCCTTCAATATTGTAGTAAGTCAGTTAGTATTTGTTGAGATTTAAATTTCATATGAAGATAAGTGTATCATTATATTGTGCTCTTTACTAGACTCATGGGATAGTCTGGTTGTGGCCATAGGTAGTGATACAACTGCCTTGAAGTTTCATGAAGTGGTCTCATCCTTATTTTTAGGGGAGATGAGACAAAAGAACATGGAGGGACATAGCACAGATGCATTATTTGTAGAAGGACATTGCGAGAAAAGAAATAGATCTAAGTCCTCAAGTGGGAGATCTAAGTCTAAGGGAATATATAAGTCTCTCGGAAATTTTGTAAAGGTATGATGGAGATGTCGAAAAGAAGGGCACTGCAAGAAACAATGTAGATCCAAAGTTGAGAAAAATAAGGGATTTGAAGAATCTCCTTTTACAGAAGAAAAGACCTCCAAGGAAAAAAGATGTGATGTGTACTTGGATTATTCAAGCACACATGCAGATCATGAGGCATGGTTGGTTGGCTTAATTGCATCCTTTCATATGACTCCCCACAGGGAGTGGTTCTATGAATATGAAAGGTATAATGGAGGTAATGTTTTCCTAGGTGATGACTCGACAACCAGAATCATAGGTCGAGGAAAAGTTAAGTTGAGGCTCATAGATGGAAGAATTAGAACACTACCTGGTGTTCTGCACATCCCAGGATTGGCTAGAGATTTGATTTATGTAAGAAAAATGAACGATGCAAGGGTAAAAACAATATTTGAAAAAGAAACATGCAGGATTGTTCAAGGAGAAATGGTGTTGTTGAAGGGAGTTCGGTTTGGAACTATGTATAAGCTGCAAGGAAGCACTATTAGTGATGGGTGTAGTAGTTCCATTGTTCTTGATATTGGAGTTGAAGAAATAAGAACTCCTACAGTCTATGGAGAAAAGGTTATGATGTGGCATCAAAGACTGGGGAATATTGGAGAGAAGGGTCTTCAACTACTACATGGTAAAGGTATGGTTGAAGTTATCTCTAATTTCTCTATGGATTTTGATTTTTGTGAACATTGTGTATATGGGAAGGAGAATCGAGTATGATTCCCCTCTGGTTCAAAGAGGGTAGAAGGAATTTTATAGCTAGTTCAAAATGATGTGTTTGGACCTGTGTCAGTTCCATCATTAGGAAAATCTATGTATTATGTCTCATTTATAGATGAATTCTCAAGGAATACTTGTATATACTTCCTCAGGAATAAATATGAAGTCTTTGACAGGTTTAAAGATTTTAAGGCTCTTGTTGAGAATCAAACAGAGAAAAGAATTAAGGTGTTGAGGACAGATAATGGAGGAGAGTTATGCGGGAATGAATTTGAAGAATTTTGTAAGAAGTTTGGTATAGAAAGGAGGAATACTACTCCATATACACCTAAACATAATGGATTTGCAGAAAGTATGAACATGACATTGATGGAAAATGAAAGGTGCATGCTCAGTTGTGCCAGGTTAGGGAAAGAATTCTGAGCAGAGGAAATGAGTACTGCATGTTACTTGGTCAACAGATCACCCTCATCAGTGTTGGATGGAAATGCTCTGCAAGAGGTATGGACTGGTAAGAAACCTTCTCTCACACATCTCAGGGTATTTGGCTATGAGGCCTATACTCATGTTCCAAAGGAAAATAGGAGTAAGCTAGATAAGAAGGTTGAAAAGTGTATCTTTATTGGGTATACAGATGGTCTCAAAGGTTATAAGCTTTGGAACCTAGAAACTAATAAGGTTTTGTATAGCCGAGATGTCGTATTTAGAGAAATGAAGGATGTTGTTAAACATGAAGTCCTACCAAGTAAGGAAGAACCAGAGAAAATAGAGTTTGATTTAAAGGATGATGAATCAGACTCTACATAAGAACAAGAATCAAAGGAAGAAGAGACCCATACTCCATCTGATTTCCATTCAATTTTTCCTTTGTCTTTTACTGATGATGATCCTAGAAATATCAGGGAGGCAGTGGATTCAGAGGATGGAAATCTCTAGAAAAAGGCCATGGATGAAGAAATAACATCCTTGGATAAGAATGAGGCATGGGATCTAGTAGAGTTGTTGATTGGAAGAAATCCTATGGGCAACAAATTGGTATTTTAAAACAAGTTGACTGCAGAAGGAGAACATGAGAGATACAAATATCGGTTAGTAAAAAAGGGTTATTCCCAAGTGGAGGGAATTGATTTTGGTGATATTTTTTCTCCTATTGCCAAGTTAACTTCTATAAGATTTATGTTATATGTTGCTACTGCATTTCATTTTGAAGTAGAACATATGGATGTGAAGACATAATTCCTACATGGGGATCTAGAAGAAGAAACCTATATGAAGCAGCCAAAAGGCTTTGTTGTAAAGGGAAAGACAGAGATGGTATGAAAGATGAAAAATTACATGTATGGTTTAAAACAATCACCAAAGTTGTGGTAAAAAATTGATACTTGTATGGTGGGACTTGGGTTCACAAGAAGAAAAGAGGATCAGTGTGTGTATTTTTAATTAATTGGTGATCATTTGATTTATTTGGTCTTGTATGTGGATGGCATGTTGTTGATAGGAAACAACGAGGAGATTATCCAGGATGTGAAAACTCAGTTGTCCTCTAAATTTGATATGAAGGATATCAATGCTTCAAATTTCATTTTGGGTATGGAAATTAAAAGACATCATAAAAAGAGGAAACTCTGGTTAAATAAGATAAAATATGTCGAGACAATATTGCAGAGGTTTAATGTGAAGGAATGCAAATTGGTCAAGGTCCTTATTCTTGTTGGTGTAAAGTTATCCCTGGATCAGTGTCCCAAGACACAGGAAGAGGAGGAGGACATGTCTTGTGTTCCATATGCAAGTGTAGTTGGAATTTTGATGTATGCAATGGTATGTACTAGACTGTACATCGCACATGCAATGACGGTTTAGAGAAGGTATATGTAAAAACTATAGAAGGAGCATTGGACAACAGTAAAAATGGTTTTCAAGTATTTGCATGGAACCTTTAGCTATGGATTTTTCTACCAAGGAAGACCAATATTGGATAGAGTGTTGGACATACATGTCTTTGCGGATGCATATTGGGATTGAGATCTAGATCGTAGGAGATCTACAAGAAGGTATGTGTTTAACCTGTTTGGAGGAGAAATTAGTTGCATGAGAAAAAAACAGGTTGTAGTGGCACTTTCAACTACATAAGATAAATACATGTAAGCCACTCATTCAAGAAAGGAAGCAATATGGTTACAAATATTTTGTTCAAGTATTCCGTTGGTACAACAAGATGTAAGGATAGATTGTGATAGTTAGAGTGAAATTTTTCTGGCGAAGAACCTAGCATATCTATATTCAATATCACTTTGTGAGAGACATGGTTGAAGAAAAAAAAGTGTTGTTGATCAAGGTGGAAACTTTGAAGAATGTTGCAGATTCATTAACAAAAAAATTTAGCACTGAGAAGTTCTCTTGGTGTAGAGGATCCATGGGAATTGGTTCCCTAGATTTTTCACTATGTAACCCTGTAACCCCCTGTAAGCAAAGAAAACAACAAGTGGTATAATGTTGGGTATGTGTTATATTCTTTACATGACTAGATTTAGTGTCTGCTACGTTGCGTCGGGCGTGCAGGGGGGTTTCAGGGGTTGGGGGGGGGATTAGGGCCCCCCTTGTGGTGCCCCTGGAAATGTGTCTCATTTTTGCCTCGTTTTTTGTGTCTCCTCGATTTTTGTGTCCATTGTTGGGTGGTTTTTTGGAACATGGTTTTTGTTGATGGTTTTATATTTTCGGTGAAGGAATTAGGGTTGTTGACTAATACAGGTCATTGGGTGAGGGCTTTGGATGTTGTTGGATCCTATATGTATAATGTATTCTAAACAATGTAACACTATGAATGAATATAGAATATTTTGGTTTTCTCAGTTTGGGTTTCTAGTGGAAAAATATTTGTGTAATGTGTGCATTTTCCATTGTATATTTTTTTTCTTTTACTGAAATTTTGTTTGCAGTAAATATTGTACAAGGTTAAAATCTATAGGAGGAGAGGAAATGACTTGAAATGGAATTCCTAAATGAGTGACAATTGTTGATATCATCTTCTATGAAGATGTTACCTAGACACTAAGTTATTCATTATTGCTTCAAAGTATTTTCATGAATGCATCTACTTCATTTTTTCATTCAATAATTGCTAGGTGTCTCTTGGTAAATTCCATTGCACACTTATCCCACACACCATTATGATTCTTTAATTGAATAAAGAAATCATCCTTTCTCTTATTCCATATACCCGTCCAATTTATTATGCTAAAATAGGATTCTATTGTTTCTTGGTTGAACCTATTCAAACACCTCCAAACATCCTTGAGCACCATCATCTCAATTGAAAAACATATAACTAGATATAGAACCAAACCTAGAACTAGAGACAGAACCAAGTATTGTACCACAGTTAAAACTAGAACCACAAATACTAGAACTATGTATAAATCACTTCCCAAATTTCAACTGAAGAATACCAAAACCTTCCGGTGGACCTTAAACTAGCACAAACCCACGTCAAATTCTCTCCATTTCCATATGAGAATCCCATGTTTTGTATCAAAATCTAGAAAATTTAACCCAGATTTGGACAACATGTACCATGCTCCAAAAACCAGCCAAAGGAAATACCTTTCCAAACATTCAAGCTCACATGGAAAACCTCAGTTTGTAAAGATGCCCATAAATATTCCCAACACCTAGTGCCAATTAAACCCACATTCTTCCAACATTTTATCCATCATACCCTTCGATAAATCCCACATTAGAGTAGAAAGGGAGGATTAAAGGTATGAGCATTGGTTTTATAACTCGCCATCCCGCATGTTAAGGCATGTGTTAATCTGAGAGGTCATAACCATAAATATTGTACATAACATGGTGATTTCCTTCCATTTATGCTATCATACATTGCCTATAAATCCTTATTTGATAATATAAATATTCCTTCTACTTTGATCAGCCCAAATATAGATATAAAACCTCTCATATTATCATGTGAAAGTATGTGTGCAACTTCATTTGATTATCCTCATATAATATATCTCATTGTATCATAAATTCTCATATTGCATATAAAAAATTATTTGATACTAGCAATATTCTTACTACTTTGATAATCCCAAATATAGATAAAGAAATATCTCATAACTTGTGTACAAACTTCATTGGATTACCATATATAATATCTAAAACACTATTTATATTTACTTAAAATAAAAAATAAAATAAAAATTAATAGAAAAACTAATTATTTGAATTAAATTTTCCAAATTTAAAAGAATATATCAAATATTTTTAAAAAAATCAATATTCACAAAATCTTTCTAATATAATTTTTTCAAATTTATTAAAATATTGTATTATATAAAATATTTAAATATTAAAAAAATAAATATATAATACAAATTTATTTAACCATATAACTAAATCATTCTTAACCATTCTTAACAATTCTTTCATGAAAATTGTTTTTCATGATTCTATTTTTTATTTTGCTTTGATGATTTTTTTAATTAATATATTTTTTATTTTGCTTTGATGATTTTTTTAATTAATATATAATGCTTATAATATTGATAAGTAATTATAACAAGTGTTACCACAATTACTCTCATCCTTCTTTCACTCTACTCATTAAACATACTATCACTAGGCTAAATACAATTAGAAGAGATATAACCAAATCATTCTTAACAATTCTTTCATGAAAATTGTTTTTCATGATTCTATTTTTTATTTTGCTTTCATGATTTTTTTAATTAATATATTTTTTATTTTGCTTTGATGATTTTTTTAATTAATATATAATACTTATAATATTGATAAGTAATTATAACAAGTGTTACCACAATTACTCTCATCCTCCTTTCACTCTACTCATTAAACATACCATCACTAGTCTAAATACAATTAGAAGAGATATGATACACCTTTATTAATCATTTAACTAGACCCACCATTACTCTCATCCTCCTTTCACTCTACTCATTAAACATACCATCACTAGGCTAAGTACAATTAGAAGAGATATGATACACCTTTATTAATCATTTAACTAGACCCTTATTGAGTGATGTCATCATGTCCCTTTTCGTTATATATAACGATTATAATAATCGAAAATGTTACCACACTTACTCATGCTCTTTTCATTCCACTTATTAAACGTATCCTTACTAGGATAACCACACTTAGATGAGGTATAATACACATTTATTTAACCATCTAACCTAATCCTTCTTGATAGATGCCATCATGTTTTTGGTTTTTGTCATATAGGATGCTTATAATAATAGCAAGTGTTATCACACTTACTCCAATACTCCTTTCATTCCAGTCATTGAACTTACCCTTATTGGCCTATATTATAAGGAGGCCGGGTTCTTTGTCAATAACAAAATAATTGAGTTTCAATTCGAGAGTGGGTGTTTTTAGTCAATAAGGAAATACTTAAGTTTCAATCCCACAGTGGGTTCCTTAATCCATAAGGAAATACTTGAGTTTCAATCCGAGAGTACGGAGCATCATTAAAAGTCTTTATGTTCTAATAAATGATTTGTTTTTTTATAAATTAATATTAATGATCCTATATAAAGGTGTTAGTTGGCCATATAATGATTAGGATTATTATTATTGTTTTATTTTAATTTTTGAAGGATATGTTTTTATGTCTCGATTAGCTTTAAAACATCATTTTTATTTAATTCGATTTTTATGACTTTTCATATCTTTATTTTTATATAGTGATGAATTCTTATGATGATTTTTGTGTCTTCCATATATATATGGTGACCAATATTCTGGGAGTGTTAAATCAAGGATGATTTTCTTATTCTATTATGCCTCGCGTTAGTGCAATGTTCATTTAACCTTGCAATAGTGCAATGCTCATTTAACCTTGTTAAGAATGATCTCGTAGTTTCATCGATATATTTCTTACCACACGAGTATGGAATTGAATAAACACTTTTTTTTTTCTTGGATCAATAATATATTTGGTATGATCTAATAAATTCATTATTGTGTTAGGGGACGAGAATGAGATCTTAATTTTTCCCTTCTTTAGAGTTCTCTTAATTTTGTCTCTTGTACCTTTTATGTAAGGGAGGCTTATAGATTTCCCTTCCTTGTTTTCATTGATTCTTCTAGTGCTAAGTCTCTTGATTAAGCTAACTATGCTTAGTCTATTATCCAAGGTCGGGACATTTCAAGTTTCGAAATGGCGAGAGGGAATCTGAGCCATCCGTCTGAGGAAGGACGCGTGTCGCGCGATCATCCAATTCGGAGATCCAAACACTAGGACTCACATAGGTGAGCATTTTTTACTTTCCACCTGGCGAAGTCCTGAGATTTGATCTGATCCACCCATCAGTTGAGACACATGGTGGAGATCAAGCGACCCGTCGGTATATCGGCTACTAGGGTTTTGATTTGACAGAGGATTTCTGTCATCGGGTAATCGCAAGTCGCGAAATCCCGAGACTAAATCAGAGCCGTCCATTTGTCCAGACAGGTGGTGGTAATCAAGAGCTCGTTGGCATTTCGCATGTCAGAATATCAAGATTTAGGACGATGAGAGGACAACGTCACTTGACTTCACGAAATTGAAAAATGACGAAGATCGTACATCTGTAGAGGACGCGTGGCGACAATAGGGGATATCAGGGAAAGTATCGATAGAAGATTCAAACCGGTGCATCAGAGTTCGTCGTTTCACGTGGAGGATATCAGAGTATTCAGGAGATTTCCCGAAAAGAAAGCTCCGTTGTGGGGCCTAGCTGGCATCATATCGGGAAATCGAGATTTGAGGGATCGCGAATCCTGAGGACATATGTGTTTCGGCATTGGAAAGTCTGAAACCTCGATAAGAAATATGACTGTGGTCATATAGGGGGAGGTCGCGTGGACCATAAGCTTAGCACGAAGGGATAACAGAAGTTGGAGCACATCGGGATTTCGAAGCCCAAAATCCTGAAAGGACATAAGACTGTGGTCTTATGAGAAGCGGTCACATGGACCAGGTCATAGCCAAGAGGGGCCAAGGCTTAACAGAGGAGCGCATTGGAGATCGAGGATTCAAGAGGACAAATAACTCTTGACATCAGGGATCAGGAAACCCCGAAACCTGAAAGTAAATTTTTTCTTTGTTAAGGAAAGAGCAGCGGTCGAGTGCAGAAGACCGTGGGGAAAATAAGAACATGTGGATCGGGTTTTAACAGAGATTCCAGAGAGGAATCAAATGAGCCGCTCTGGCTCATGAACTGATTGTACGATCCTGAGACAGACGTAAGGAGGCGTCTTGTCATCAAGTGGTATCAGAGAGAGGACTATGTTTGTATATTTCTAGCAGAGGGAGAAAGAAGGAAGAAGGAAGAGTATTGAAACTCTGTAGATGGTTTTCTGTAGGTAGGCAATGATCAAGAAGACAGTCAGGAGGACTGTAGGAGAAACTGAGCACTCAGGATTTTAGGAGTGACAGCAGCAGATTTTCCAGGAGGGCGGATATACAACAACATGGCTACTGAAGGCCGTAGGTATGCTGGAAGGAAAAACTCAGAGCTATGGATCCAAGAAGATATAGATGAAGAGCTCGTTGATATAAAGAAAGAAATAGAAAATATTTCATTGAAGATGCAGCAGAAGGCCAAGCCGAGATGGGTATATGAATGGCCCATGAAGAAACCAAAAGTAAAATGGCCAGTCAAGGAGCTGATGGTCAGAAGACAGCAGAGGTTGTTAAAAGGATGGTTGAGGCATGCTGAAAACCTCGACGGACCTAAGGAGATGGTTCAGGTATGCGAACCAGAGATTGGGGACATTCTCAGTGAAGAGAACAAAATGAGATCCGCTGAAGATATCAAGCACTACTAGATGGGCAGAGAGGAAATTCCAGTTTTCCAGGTGGGCAATGAGTTGAGGTCACTATGAGATCTCACGGACTGTCAGGAGGACAACCAAGGAGTTTCACATTGCCAACCGGGCAATGATATGAGGTCGTTGTGGGATCTCGAAGACTGCCAGGAGGGCAGTGGAAGCATCTCAGATTTCCAGGTGGGCAGAGATGAGCATTCAAGACTATCTGAAGGTCTCATGGACTCAGAGGTGAGTTCAATTCAGCAAGAGGTGCTGATGAAGATGGGATCAGTTGATCTCATAATCTGCCAGGAGGGCAGTGAACAGATCCCATATTTCCAGGTGGGTAGGGATGAGCCGATGAGTTGGAATCATCGAGAAGAGCTGACAGAGCAGATGAGCTTAGAGGTGAGTTTAGATCAGCAGGTACAACTGACATAGGATGAAGATTCATGTGGTTTTCTAAGCCATGTGAATGAAGATGATGACAAGTTGAAAACTTTCACCATCCGAGAGGCTAATCCAAGGAGCCTTATAATGATTGGGGGAATCGAGATATTCCTACCACTTGCCCAGGGGGAGGCAGAAATCTGTGTTGCAGATGCAGCAACAATAGAAGGACAACTAGCTGAGACTATCGCAGAAGAGTTGGAGCAGACTTTGGAAGCTGCCCAAGCAGTTGAAGAGGAAAATGAGAATTCTAAGGAGTGTCTCAATATATTTAGCCAGGAAGCTGAGGAAGCTATAGCACTGAAGCTGAAAGCAGTAGAAGTAGAAGAGGATGATGAGCATTCTGAGGAATGGCTCAATATTTTCAGCCAAGGGACTGAGAAGAATGCAACATGGGAGTTTGCAGCAGAAGAAGAAGAGGCATACAACATTTGTTTTGCTGATCTGTGGGAACAGGTAGAAGCCCTGGAGAGAAGGGTAATAGTGCAGAGTGTGCACATCGAATAGGTGAAGCTGGAAATTGATGAAGAAGGTATGGGAGATCACATTGATCTGCCCATGTGCCAAAAATTTTTGCAGCTGAGGAGACTGCATGAACAAAGCCAACCACTGGAGCAGCTGGACCGAGTGATAGAAGACATCGGAAGGCTGATGGTAAAATCAACAGGAACTGCCAGCAAGGAGAAGTTGAGCAGAGGAAAAGAAGCAGCAGCAGCAGCGCAACAGTAGCAGGAAGATGGAGCGGATGAACAGCTCCAAAGGATGATTTGGGATCTAGGAGGATTTCAACAGCTAAGATGGGAAGTTCATGGGAAGGATCTCATGAATTTTGCAGCTAAGGAGTATGATGCAGGAGCATCTCTCCATGTTAGCCAACCAGCGAGCCAGCCACATCAAGCGCACGCATTTAAAGCCGAAGAGAAGCGTAGTCCTCATTTTGATTTAGAAATTGAATGTAATTTAATTGCTTAGGTTGTTGAGCCATAGAGTCATGCCTTTGTGCAGGCATTAGAGTAGGTAGGCCTTTAATATTTGTAAGGTTGAGATCTAGATCTGGATAGCAGACTAGACAGCCCATTCAATGCAATTGAATAGGGTATGTAGATTGGAGGGAAGAGCTCAAAGAGCCCCCTCAAGAAAAAGAGATTTTTGTATCTCATTTTGTAAGTAGTTGTAGTGGTTGTAAGAGGAGAGCCAGAGAGAAATCAGGAACATCTTGTAAAAACAGGCAATTTCCATTTAATATAAATAGAAGTAGTTTTTCCTGCATGTATTTCTGTGTTATGTGGATGTCTATGAGTGTTCTTTATATGTTGTGAATGTATGTTTGTTTATGCATTTGCAGGAGTTCTTGGTTTCAGGCTTGATAGGTCTTTGAGGCTTTATACCAGGAGGGTTTGACAGAAAACTGTGGGTTCTGATGGCCGTGCACAGAGAATGCACTTCTAAATTCTGCGGGTTCAGACAAAGACGTGTTGCGGCACAAGAACTGAATTCAACAGCTCGGGAGAATAACTCAAGGTTACTGAATACCTTGGAGAAAAGGCTGTGTATGAGAGACACAGCTATAGACAGAACTTTGTTGTGAGTTCTGTAGAGCTCTACCAAGTGGGCATTGAGCATAGGCACAAGTTGTAGTTGGAAGAACTCTGTTGTGAGTTCAGACAGAACCAGAATCACTGAGGATTCTGAGAGCTCTACCAGGTGGGCATTGAGCAGGTGCATAGGTGCACAGGAGAAGACAGAACTGCTGAATGTTCTGTGAGAGAAGACACTCTGCCAGGTAGGAATTAAGTAAGTGTGCAGATAGGCATAGGAGAAGGGAACTCTTTGAGTTATTGTATTTGGAGGAAGAGTCCACTGAGGGATCTTCACAGGGTTATTGAATACCCTAATAGACTCAGCAAGAGGTTGTTGGAGTGAAGGAGAGCCAGGAGGGCATCCAAGTATTCTCCATCTGCAGGAGAAGGGAAGAAAGACAAAATCCCTTAGGGGTCTGAGTGTTGAGGAGCTCAGAAGAGATAACACTTTGCGTGTGAGGACTCTGCAAGGGGTGCAGATGTCTGAATCTTCAAGGACTTGAACAAAATGTCAGGAGGAGTTAGCACTTTCAGGCATGAGGCGAGAACTCGGGTAAAGGAGCTCGAAGAAGAAAAAAGACAAAGGTTTAAGCCTTTAGTTTTGGAAAATTCTCCCAAGGCTGGGAAGAAAGTGCGCAAGCTCAGGAGGGAGCACAACAGTCGTCGGATCGACAAAAGAGGAGATCTGGACCGTTGATTTTCACGTCTAGGAAGCAGCAGGAGAATGCACAGAGGAAGAATGGATCTGGACCATTGGATTTTGGTCCAAATGCCCGACAACATTTGGATCTGTCGAGAGTTGCGAGGGAGTTAAGCCTTCGTGAACAGGGAGAAGAATGTCCCGAAAGGATTTGACTTATCGGGATATCAACGTCTAGGATATTGGAGTTCTCGATGTCGAGAAGGTCGAGACATTTCAATTTCCTAAATAGCGAGAGGGAATCTGATCCGTCTATCTGAGGAAGGACGCGTGTCGCGCGATCGTCCGATCCGGAGATCCGGACACCAGGACTCACATAGGTGAGAATTTTTGACTTTGCACCTGGCGAAGTCCCGAGATTTGATCTGAGTCGTCCATAAGTTGAGACATGTGCCAGAGATCGAGCGACCCGTCGGTATATCGGCTACCGGGATTTTGAGTTGACAGAGGATTTCTGTCATCGGGTAATCGCAAGTCGCGAAATCCTGAAACTAAAGCAGAGCCGTCCGTTTGTCGAGACAGGTGGCGATAATCAGGAGCTCGTCGGCATTTCGCATGTCAGAATATCGAGATTCAGTAGGACGAGAGGATAACGACACTTCACTTCGCAAAACCGCGAAATGACGAAGATCGTCCATCTGTAGAGGACGCGTGGTAACAATCGGGGCTATCGGGGAAAGTCCCGATAGAAGATTCAAACCGATGCATCAGGGTTCGACGTTTCACGTGGAGGAGATCAGAGCATTCAAGAGATTTACCTAAAAGAAAGCTCCGTTGTGGGGCCTAGCTGACGTCATATCGGGAAATCGGGATTCGAGGGATCGGGAACCCTGAGGACATATGTGTTTCGGAATTGGAAAGTCCGAAACCCCAATAAGAAATATGACTATGGTCATATAGGGGGAGGTCGCATGGACCATAAGCTTAGCCCGGAGGGCTAACAAAAGTTGGAGAACATCGGGATTTCGAAGCCCAAAATCCCGAAAGGACATAAGACTACGGTCTTATGAGAAGCAGTCACATGGACCAGGGCATAGCCAGGAGGGGCTAAGGCCTAAAAGAGGAGCGCATCGGAGATTGGGGATTCAAGAGGACAAAGAACTCTTGACTCGAGGGATCAGGAAACCCTAAAACCCGAAAGTACATTTTTTCCTTGTTAAGGAAAGAGCAGCGGTCGAGTGTAGAAGACCGTAGGGAAAATAAGGACCTGTGGATTGGGTTTTAATAGATATTTCGAAGAGGAATCAAACGAGCCGCTCTGGCTCATGAACTGATTGTACGATCCTGAGACGGACGTAAGGAGGCGTCTGGTCATCACTCTTCATCCCCAAGCTTCATATTCTTTATCATTCTCTATTTGCTTTTGCAACATCAATGTTCCAATTTCCATGTCTCTAGAAGTTCAACCAATTTTCCAGAAAATCCTCTGTTACCTTCCTCCATCAATTTCGTTTTACTTGGAAGGCCAAGAGACATTGCTCTACACTAAACAACTACCACCTCCATCTTCCTCGCAAATTCTAATTGTTGTCAACTAAAGCCCCACCAACTTAATTGCTTCTTGTAATGAATTTTAGGTGGTAACACTATTACCTTCCTCCATCAATTTCATTTTACTTGTAAGGCCAAGAGACATTCCTCTACACTAAAAAACTATCGCCTCCATCTTCCTCGCAAATTCCAATTGTTGTGAACTAAAGCCCCACCAACTTAATTGCTTCTTATAATGAATTTTAGGTCGTAACACTTTTTTTCTTTAACTTGAGTTACTTTTTCCAGTGTGGATGCCACATGGCATCTTGCTAGTTGATGGGTTGTGCCCTTATCGCCATGTTATCTGCTAGGTAGGTAGGTCGGTCTCAACCTT
>ML782795.1:439377-461866 GCA_009831015.1 Picea engelmannii
CCCCCCCTTTGGGTGCCCCTGGAAACATGTCTCATTTTTTCCTCATTTTTTTGTGTCTCCTCGATTTTTGTGTCCATTGTTGGGTGGTTTTTTGGAACATGGTTTTTGTTGATGGTTTTCTATTTTCGGTGAAGGAATTAGGGTTGTTGACTAATATAGGTCATTGGGTTAGGGCTTTGGATGTCGTTGCATCCTATATGTATAATGTATTCTAAACAATGTATCACTATGAATGAATATAGAATATTTAGGTTTTCTCGGTTTGGGTTTCTAGGGGAAAAATCTTTGTGTAATGTGTGTATTTTCCATTGTATATTTTTTTCCTTTTACTGAAAATTTGTTTGCAGTAAATATTGTACAAGGTTAAAATCTATAGGATGAGAGGAAATCACTTGAAAAAGAATTCCTAAATGAGTGACAATTGTTCATATCATCTTCTATCAAGATGTTACCTAGACAGTAAGTTATTCATTATTGCTTCAAAGTATTTTCATGAATGCATCTACTTCCTTTTTTCATTCAATAATTTCTAGGTGTCTCTTGGTAAAGTCTATTGCACACTTATCCCACACACCATTATGATTCTTTAATTGAATAAATAAATCATCCTTTCTCTTATTCCATATACCCATCCAATCTATTATGCTAAAATAGGATTCTATTGTATCTTGGTTGAACCTATTCAAACACCTCCAAACATCCTTGAGCACCATCATCTCAATTGAAAAACATATAACTAGATATAAAACCAAACCTAGAACTAGAGACATAACCAAGTACTGTACCGCAGTTAAAACTAGAACCACAAATACTAGAACTATGTATAAATCACTTCCCAAATTTCAACTGAGGAATACCAAAACCTTCCGGTGGACCTTAAACTAGCACAAACCCATGTCAAATTCTCTCCATTTCCATACAAGAATCCCATGTTTTTGTATCAAAATCTAGAAAATTTAATCCATATTTGGACAACACGTACCATGCTCCAAAAACCATCCAAAGGCAATACCTTTCTAAACATTCAAGCTCACATGGAAAACCTCAGTTTGTAAAGATGCCCATAAATATTCCCAACACCTAGTGCCAATTAAACCCACATTCTTCCAACATTTTAGCCATCATACCCTTCGATAAATCCCACATTAGAGTAGAAAGGGAGGATTAAAGGCATGAGCATTGGTTTTATAACTCGCCATCCCCCATGTTGAGGCATGTGTTAATATGAGAGGTCATAATCATAAATATTGTATATAACATGGTGATTTCCTTCCATTTATGCTATCATAAATTGCCTATAAATCCTTATTTGATAATATAAATATTCCTTCTACTTTGATCACCCCAAATATACATAGAAAACCTCTCATATCATCATGTGAAAGTATGTGTGCAACTTCATTTGATTATCCCCATATAATATATCTCATTGTATCATAAATTCTCATATTTCATATAAAAAATTATTTGATACTAGCAATATTCTTATTACTTTCATCATCCCAAATATAGATAAAGCAATATCTCAGAAATTGTGTACAAATTTCATTGCATTACCATATATAATATCTAAAACACTATTTAGATTTACTTAAAATAAAAGAATTAATTTTAATAGAGAAAATGATTATTTGAATTAAATTTTCTAAATTTTAAAAAATATATCAAATATTTAAAAAAAAATCAATATTCATAAAAAATTTCTAATATAATTTTTCCAAATTTATTAAAATATGTATTATATAAAATATTTAAATATTAAAAAAATAAATATATAATACATTAACTGTATAACCAAATCATTCTTAACTATTCTTAACAATTTTTTCATGAAAATTGTTTTTCATGATTTTATTTTTTATTTTGCTTATAATATTTTTGATGATTTTTTTAATTAATGTATAATGCTTATAATATGAATAAGTAATTATAACAAGTGTTACCAAAATTACTCTCATCCTCCTTTCACTCTACTCATTAAACATACCATCACTAGGCTAAGTAGAATTAGAAGATATATGATACACCTTTATTAATCATTTAACTAGACCCTTATTGAGTGATGTCATCATGTCATTTTTCGTTATATATAACGATTATAATAATCGAAAATGTTACCACACTTACTCTCATGCTCTTTTCATTCCACTTGTTAAACGTATCCTTACTAGGATAACCACACTTAGATGAGGTATAATACACATTTATTTAATCATCTAACCTAATCCTTCTTGATAGATGCCATCATGTTTTTGGTTTTTGTCATATAGGATGCTTATAATAATAGCAAGTGTTATCACAATTACTCCAATACTCCTTTCATTCCACTCATTGAACTTACCCTTATTGGCCTATATTATAAGGAGGCCGGGTTCTTTGTCAATAACAAAATAATTGAGTTTCAATTCGAGAGTGGGTGTTTTTAGTCAATAAGGAAATACTTAAGTTTCAATCCCATAGTGGGTTCCTTAATCAATAAGGAAATACTTGAGTTTCAATCCGAGAGTACGGACCATCATTAAAAAAATTTATGTTCTAATAAATGATTCGTTTTTTTATAAATTAATATTAATGATCCTATATAAAGATGTTAGTTGGCCATATAATGATTAGGGTTATTATTATTGTTTTATTTTAATTTTTGAAGGATATGTTTTTATGTGTGGATTAGCTTTAAAACATCATTCCTGTTTAAGTTATTTTTATTTAATTCAATTTTTATGACTTTTCATATCTTTATTTTTATATGGTGATGAATGCTTATGATGATTTTTGTGTCTTCCATATATATATGATGACCAATATTCTGGGAGTGTTAAATCAAGGATGATTTTCTTATTCTATTATGCCTAGGATTAGTGCAATAGTGCAATGTTCATTTAACCTTGTTAAGAATGATCTCGTAGTTTTGTTAAGAATGATATCGTAGTTTCATTGATGTATTTCTTACCACACGAGTATGGAATTGAATAAACACTCTTTTTTTCTTGGATCAATAATATATTTGGTATGATTTAATAAATTCCTTATCGTGTTAGGGGGCGAGAATGAGACCTTAATTTTTTTTTTCTTTAGAATCCTCCCAATTTTGTCTTTTGTACTTTTTTATGTAAGGGAGGCTTATAGATTTCCCTTCCTTGTTTTCATTGATTCTTCTAGTGCTAAGTCTTTTGATTAGGCTAATTATGCTTAGCTTGTTATCTTGCATCTAGACACATCAGTTGTAAATTGAAGAGAAAAATACTTTTTTTTGAAGTTTAGAACTCATAAAGTAGGGGAAATATTATAATCCTTTAAACTTCTTAATTATTTTAGTATAGATTATAAATAAAACCAACATAAATTCATATTTACTCCAAATCTAATAAGTATTCAAAGGAATTAAAAAGTCACTAAAATGCAAATCTCTCACTAAAAAATCCAAAATTAATATATATAGATAGATAGATATATATTCATCTTATCACAAAATGTATGATTTATATCATGAATTTCTTTGTCTCTCTCACACAATTGTGTATACATTCTTCTTATCATAAAATATAAGCTTAATATTTTAGGTCGATAAAAATAAATGTCATTAATAATGCCCAATACACTTGCTCTATATTCCTCTTTTATTAATATTTTATATGATTTACTTTTTATACAATTATTTTTATGTATATACATCTTTGTAAATGAGTATTATTTATCTCACATTAAATATTTTATTATAATACTTTTAATTTTATATAATATATTATATTGAGTTGATATGTAATCATATCAACATTATAGACATGAAATATATATTATAGTCTCTTGAATACTAAATTATACTAAATTATAATTTCTTCAATACTAAATTATAAAATAAATTTTAATAACAACAACAATCTTGTTACTTCTCATCAACTTACACTACACACCTTCACATAATAAAAAACTACATACCCTTAAAAGCATAATGAATATTTTTCTTTGCACACATTTTACAGAGCATGGACAGAGCAGTCATTCCATACTTAGCCAATTTTTGGATCGTGAGTTATCGGGGTGGCGGGTTCAAAGTTGGGCCTCTTATGTTTTGTGGCCTACAAATAGCACCGACAGTTCCACGATATAAAAAATGACAGGTGGAGTGGCGTAATATAGAAATTTATCATAAATTAATAATGTCAGTTATACAATAGAATTGTAATAAGGTCTGTTACATAGGTTCGTGGAGAAAAACACCAGAAAATTAGCATTGTCGAACTATTTTTCTTTAAAACTAACGTTTTTTTTGGCCAAAAAAGATATAGCATTGTCGAATTGGTTTTCTTTGCACACGTTTTACAAAGCATGGATGGAGCGGTCATTCCATAATTATCCAGTTTTTGGATCGTGGGTTCTCGGGCTGTCAGTTTAAAAAATGGGCCTTTGTTGTTCTGTGCCCTATATATATTGACAAGAAGGCTTGCAAACTATACAAACTTATTATAAAATAAATAATGTTTGTTACATATCTTTGGAAATTACATCAACATGTAAAACATCAATGTCGTTGAAGACCGGACAATTAGCATACAATAGGAATTTTTCACCCAACAATTTCGTCATATACATGAGACAGTAATTTATAGAATATTATAACATTGTACGAAGATTTATAGTAATTTGTATAATGCTATAAAACTTCATACATTTTGTACTGAACAAATACAGAGTTGTGGGTTGGTGGAGTCCTCAATTCACACTTTTCATGTCCAGTGTGTTACGTGATATACATTTTGCACCAAAGACTTTCGTCATATACATTTTGCAGCGAACAATTCTGTGATATACATGACACAAATCAATTTGTAGAATATTATAACGTTGTATCGAGATTTAAAGTAATTTATATAATTCTATAACATGTCTTAGTTAATGAATAATATAAGCAATTTTTTTAATTTTATTCAATATTTTTTTTATAAGTAAGATTGTATAAAAGTATGTCAAAATGAAGGAGTACAGAGAATTTCCATGGTTTTAAGATGTAAATATTGAGCTTCTCTGAGGGAAAACCAGCTCAGGCAACCAAACCGCTTCATAACTTAAGCGTAGATTGTCACTGATGCAAAAAGAGTTCAAAATTTTGGCCTGTAAGGGTAGGCGCTAGAACTGTGGAAAGTGTAGATAGCCTAATTATAATAACCATGGACAAATGCATGAAAGGTCGGCATGCACATGACAAAACAACAGACAAAAACAATAGAGATCACTGACATGGGTTGTAGTGCGGCGACACGGCCATGCAAAAGGCGTGAAATGTCATGTCCCCGGGAGGAGGTGGCTCCTTCTAAACTTGTTTGCGGTCCACTTGCATATCGTTCTCCATCTCTGATGGCAGGTGCTCTTCCCTCTGGACGTCCTCCGAGCGTGATGGAAGCCTCTGGTCCTCGCAGTCTACGTTTGCGTGGACCAAATTATTTAGTGGCAACACTAGTGCCAAGGTTGTTGTTGCTTGGGTTCTTGTTGATTGGGCTGCCTCTGGTGCGAGGAGATGAGAACCTTGTAACATGGAGAGAAACTGTAGGATTCAAGAGGCTTTTCCATCCAGGGTCTGTAGGCGGAACCGGAGGTCATCCATGTTTCGACGTAGGTCGAATACCAGGCTCTGCACCATTGCAGGGATTTTTTTCCACTCGTATTATGGCTCAGCGTTGGAACCTGCTTAAGATTGGGGTTGTCGTAGCAAATTTTGACTAGCTTCCAGACCATCCATTTGAAATTGGGTGTCATGAAGCTGGTCCTGAAGCGACTGGGTGGTTGGAGAGTTGGGAGGGGCCAAAGGGCCTGGATTTGAAACAGATGCCAAATTGGGTAAAGGTCCTTGGTTGTTGTTCAGTGAGGCCCCTCAGCAGTCCAGCTCCTCCATTCTGTTGGCAAGGGACGTAGGAAGGGGTGGGAGAGATGCGGGAATTTGAGTCAACTGCGCCAGGGAGGAGGATGAGGTGGCCAAAGAGGAGGAGGATAACAAGAAGGGATCAGGTAGGGGACGTAGGACCAGGCGAGGTCTGTTTGGCTGGTAGGTTGGTCGGACTTCGGACTTCCTTCATAGCCAGAGAATCTCCGGGACATTGGGAGAGCAAAAAAGCGGCAGGAACAGAGTAGAGTAGGACAAATGCAGAGCAGGTAAAAGCTGGGCAAAAAACTGAGCTCTGAGAAAAAAAAGAAGGAAAGAATGATCCATATGGGCCCGCTGGAGAAATTGAAATAGGTCGAGCAGTTGGCGAGGTTCCATAAATGGCCGCACACGCAGAGTAAAGGCGCAGTGAGGGTGTTGGTCCATCGAAAGGATGTGAAGGTAGAGAAGGTTGGACTGAGAGTAATGACACAATGCTTCGAGCGAGTTTAACTTGAAGTGATTAGGCAGTTGGGAGTGAGTGGCACGCGGTCATCACATCACTCGCACCACGGAGTATCGCTCTTGGCTGCTCCTCTCGATGCGTGTGCTCTACTAGCACTCCATTTGTGGGAAAGGGAATAAATGCGAAGAAGTACAAACATGTGGGCAGGAAACTAAAGTACATGGGTACATGGGCAAAAAATCGGGGAAAATAGTGGTAATGTGGGTTACATAGGTTTCTTGACAAAAAACAATAAAAAAAATTAGCATTCCTGCACACAATAGAAATCGAAATTTATGAAATGAAACGTTCCTGAATATCATAATTTATACATACAAAATATGTATTTTTACAAGGCAGAGTCCTGATTCAATAGTTAGAGAGCTTTTGGATGGCGGATTCTCGGGATGTTTCTGTTCTTCTGTGCTCTACAAAAAGCAGGGATAGTTCTGGGATTTACAAATTGACAATAGGAGTTGCGGACTATTAGAATCTTAAGGGCATGGTGTCCAAAAAATTTAGCATTTTCGAAGTAATATTCTTTAGATATGCTTTGCATATGGTTGTGGAGAAAATACACAGAAATAGTAGTAATGCGTTGGTGCGCTGAAATTCGGGCTTTGTTGTTCTTTGGCCTACAAATTGCACCCAGAGTTCCACGACATATAATTTGACAATTAGAGTTGTGGACTATTTTATATTTAAGGGAATACGTATGTTACAAAGAAGAGCTGCTAGATACCAAATATGTAATTTGATTAAGTAGATATATAGACCATTGTGGTTGTCGGGCTAGCACACTGAAAATTGTGCTCCCATAGGTTCGTGGACAAAAGCATAAAAAGACTACCAATACAAAATTAGTTTTCTTTAAAACAAAGGCAAGGGAGCTTCATTCCAAGTTTTCGGGGTGGTGGGATCAAAATTGGGCTACTATTGTTCCGTCACCTACAAATAGCACCGAGATTTCTGTGAAATACAAATTGAGAAGTGGTTTTGCAGACTATTTGGATTTTTGGATCACGGGTTCTCAAGTTGTCGAGCTAAAAATTGGTTTTCTGTTGTTTTGTGCCCTAGAAATAGCACTGAGAGTTCTGCGATATAAAAACTGACAAGCGGTCTTGCAGACTATTTGAAATTTTGGATCGCGGGTTCTTGGGCTAGGGGGCTGAAAATTGGCCTTATGTTGTTTTGTGGCCTACAAAAATCAAATATGTAATTTGATGAAGTAGATATATAGAGCATGAACGAAAGCTTCATTGCGGATTGTCGGGATTGCGGGCTGAAAATTGGGCTTATGTTGTTTCGTGGCCTACAAATACCACCGAGAGTTTCGTGATATACAAATTGACATGCTGCTTTGAGGACTAGAATTTTTGAATGGTGGGTTCTCGGTCTGGAGGGCTGAAAATTAGGCTTCTGTTGTTTTGTGGCCTACAAATAGTCCATAGAGTTCCATGATATACAAATTGACAAACAAACTTGTGGACTATTTGAAATTGAAGGCGCTTGTGTCGAACAAGTTTAGCATTCCTGAATTAGTTTTCCTTTTTACATATCCTGTTGGAGTAAAAAAAAAAAAAAATAGTACTGACGTCTGTTACATAGGCTAGTGGAGAAAAGTATGAAACAAATATGATTCCCAAATTAGTTTTCTTTAAAAAAGTGGCTTCTCGACTTAGGGATTTTTTGGATCGTGAGTTCTTGAGCTGGGGACCTGAAAAACACACTTTTGTTCTTCTGTGTCCTACAAATAACACTAGCAGTTCCATGATATACAAATTGAGAATCAGACTTGCGGAGCATTTGAATTTTAACGAGCTCATGTCCCAAAAATTCAACATTCGCGAACTAGTTTTCTTTACATAGGTTTTACATACGTTGTTGGAAAAGAGGGAAAAAAGTATAGTACTAGTGTCTGTTACATAGGGCGGTGGGAAGAAGGACAAAATAAATAGCATCCCCAAATAGTTTTCTTTAAAACAGGGGCTCCTTGATACAAGAAATTGAAATTTATGAAATTATAGGTTCCTGCAGAGCATAGACTATACATAGAAAATACGTAATTTTTTAAAGTAGACATTTACTTTTATAGATATGAAATATATACTTTCATAAAGTATGGGGATGAGATTTTATAGAACAATGACGGAGCCCTCATTCCATGTCCTACAAAGAGCAGGTAGAGATATGCATTGTACAAATTGAGAAGCGGGCTTGCAGACTATTTTAATTTTAAGGGCCTTTGTGGCAAACATTGTGCTGAACAAACAAAGATGGAAGAAATGACAGTCTCTTTACGTTTGATTAGAAATAAAGTAGTGAACACAATTTTACGACATTTATATAAAAAATTAATTAAACGTGTTACATATTGCTGAAAATTTAAAGAAACACACACACACACACACACACACACATATATATATACGTGAAATCTGATATATGAAATTTGAGTAAGTGATTTATGTCATAGTCCATTCTGAAAATGAAAAATCTAGGAACACATAAAAGCAGGAGGAAAACTAGCCTTCCCGAATTAAAGCATAGATGAAACCCTCATTCCATACTTAGCCAGTTTTTGGATCATGGGTTCTCGGTTAAGGGACCTGAAAAGTGGGTTTATTTTGTTCCATGAGCTTCAAATAGCACTAAGAGTTATGTGATGTACAAATTGATAATGGGACCTACGGATTATTTGAATTTCAAGGGGCTCGTGTCCCAAAAATTTAACATTTGGGAATTGCTTTTCTTTACATAGGTTTTACACACGGTGGTGGAAAAATGTACGAAACATATAGTACCAATGTCTATTAAATAGGGTGGTGGATAGGAGGACCAAATAAATAGCATTCCAGAATTAATTTTCTTTAAAATAGGGGCTCATGGATACAAGAAATTGGAATGTATCAAACTATAGGTTCCTGGAGAACATAAATTGTACATAGCAAAAACGTAATTTTTTAAATTAGATATTTACTTTTATACATACGAAATATGTAATTTTATAGAGAATGTATGGAACCCTCATTCTATATAGTGAGACAGAGCCCAAATTACATACTTAAGTAGTTTTTGGAGCGTAGGTTGTCGAGCTAGTGGGCTGAAAATTGGAAAAAAAATGAAACGTGTTACATATTGTTGGAAATTTAAAGAAACATATATATGTGTGAAATATGATATGTTGAATTTGAGTGAGTGATTTATGTCATACTTTATTTTGAAAAAGAAAAAAAGAGAATAGAGATAAAATAAATAGAATGACTTCACATTCGACATAGATGAAGATAAAAAATTCAGGAAGACATAAAGATATAAGGAGACAAAAGAATAGTTTTATTTGGAATATATGAAAAAAATAATAGTTTGTTACATATCCCTAGAAATGTAAATGCGTTTTTCATATAGACTGGGATTGGGGCTCCCACGGACCATAACGAAAATATGTACAAGACATAGGAGTGTGGAAAGAAGTTGGACACGCTAGAATGTAATACCTGAAAAGTAGAAATGGGAAGATGAATTTTTGCCTATATATTTCTACTCAGAAAAGGAATAACTGGATTGATAAAGAAATGACTATCACTATACACTTACAGGGATGGTATGTATAAGTAATTTTTGTGTTTGGTTGGTGATGCCTTTCCCTGTTGGTTTTTGTGGGCAGCCCACTTCAATAATTGGATTGATACACAGAGGATTTATGCATTTGCCTATTGGATTTCGTGGCTGATCCACTTCAAGTTCTCTTCAATATAGCTTCTCAACTAGGCAACGTTGATTTCATTGTGGATTTGAATGTTGATAACTTCATTTTCTAATTTTCTTAGATCAATTGAAAGTTTACACAGACCTTCATGAATGTCTCCATTTTGTAGCGAATACCCGACTATCCAGTTGTCCACCTCTTCTTCATGATATTCAACAATTCTGTAAAAAAAATCTAATAGCAGGGCCTTCAAATTATCAACTTGTTGATCAAAATCTTGCTTGCTTAACATCAGTGAGTTGAGGATTAAGCTGGGGTCCTGGACGTTGTTTGTCTTTGTTTCTAAGTCTATGTTGGTGAGCTTTGTGAATACTGTTTATTTCTTTGATATTGCTTGCTCACACGATTCAATGATTAGGTATAGGTTCTTCACTTTTTATTTCTAGCATGCTTCTAATTGAGTGAGCCTTTTTTGGATGGGAGATCATCTTGTCTTCTTCTCGTCTCTGGAATGTTGTTGACATGAAAGGCGAAAGGGATGACCGAGTTCACATAGAAAGTTTATTCATTCTTTAAATCCGTCTACAGAAGTGGGAGCAAGTTATGTGCCATGCTCCCCAGGGAATCAATATTCTGTGATGTTTCCCAAGCCTTGGCAATCATTTCTATTCTTTTGTTGATATTTTTCTCCACATATCCTCCATAGGATGCAAGGAAGCTGGAGGACCCTTTTAGATTTGTTGCAAGGGTGCACATAGTCGCAGGCATGGCTATTTCCACGGAACTGCCCATAAATGGCATAGGAAACAAAGATTTTTCTAATTCCTTAGTCTGGTTCTTTAGTCTGGCATTTTTGGCTTCAATGACTCCAACAGAATCATGAAGAGCATCTTCGATTGCCCTGTGAAGTTCAAATATTTTGGATGCATGCATATTGGCAAGCTCAAGTTCTTAATGATGTTTTCTTTTCTTATTTTTTACATCTCTTTTTTCAATAATTAATTTTTTTGATTCGGTTTCAAAAACAATGCTCTGGAATACGAATGATTAATCTTTGTCAAACATTTTGGTACCAACCATGTCCATTGAGTAGGCATGTTGAATTGCGTGTGAGGGCTGATCAAGGTTGCAGAATATGCTTTCCAGATGAGCGTCAAGATCCATGTTTTGATGGTAAATTTTGGGCTACTACGCCTCCCCTACAATTCTTTTTCTATCCTTCTGCACAGGAAGCTCTTAAGGAAGATGTTCACTGTATCTCTATAAAATTGTTGTGGAGTTGCTAGCAGTAGTTTATCAAAAGGTTCGCTGGCTCCATACGCTGCTTGAAATGAAGAAATGGAGGGGACAATATAACACCCCACAAACATTGCTTCAATGCGTGTGAATGGAAAATCTCCTCATTAATGACAATATCTATGTGTGTTGTATGGTGGCCTGTTAGAAGTAAATCATAGTTATTGCAAACATAGAAGTGTGAAGGTAAGGGTTACGTCAAAGAAAATTTAAGGATTGCGGGTTTTGTGAACGAATCAAGATGGTGGCATGCGAATGACATTGCATGGTATTTGAAATTAAGACTGGGAAGCGATTGGAGGTTTCGTGAAGGCATCAAGCTAGCGGCATGTGAATGACATCCCATGGAATTTGAAATTAAAACTGGGAAGGGAGAAGAAAATTCTTCGCAAAAATTGCATTAATGGAAAAACTTCTTGTGCCTTACGTGCATCAATGACAGCTTAGACGGTAGTTGCACGATGACCTGTTAGCATTAAAGATTTATAAAGAAGACATACATACATACATACATACATACATACATACATACATACATACATACANATTATGCGCACGTGCAAAGGTAACACCCACGGGGAAGAGAAAGAAAGGAAGGAATGGCCAAGTCTGAAAGTGCATGGTTCGTGATCACGAGTTCTCATGCGGGTGGGTTCAAAAGAAGGCCTCTATTGTTTGGTGTTCCACAAGTAGCACACAAAGTTCTGCGATATACAAATTGAGAAGCAGACTTGCGGGTTGGATGAGATTTGATAGACCATCTATAGTTTCTGTATCACGGGTACTCGGGCTGGCGGGGTAAAAAATGACGCTCTATTGTTCGGTGCCTTTAAAATATATTATCATAATAAATTGAGAAGCGTATTTGCAAGGTGACCAGATCAACATTATACTCCAGGGATGGTAGGCTCCTACAAATGAAGAATACATATTTGTGGGCTGTACATTAGGCCGATTTCCTCCATATAGAAATTGGGTTCTTGGGTTGGCGGGTTCAAAATTGCCTAAGCAAAGAAAAGGTCTCCATCCAAGTCCCACTACACATTTCACAATTCATGTGCAACACCAAGTCTGTCATTACCATATCAGTGTGTGTAGAAACGAAGCAAAATTAAATTTGTGCCTTTATAAAGTATGGACATGAGATTTTATAGATCGTGTATCGATATCGCATTCCATACTTGCGATTTCTCGGGAAGGAGGGGTCAAAAAATAGGCCTCTATTGTTCCGTGTTTTACAAATAGCACATACAGTTCCACGATTTACAAATTGGCAAACGGACTTGCGAGGTGGCTGAGAATTTATAGAGCATGTACAGTTTGTGCATCACACGTTGTCAGGTTGGTGGGGTTAGAAATAGGCCTCTATTTTTCGATTCCCTACAAATTTATTATGATGCACAGATCCCTTATTCCATACTTAGCCACTTATTTGGATCGCGCACTTGTGAGATGCACACTATGCCTCTAATGTTTTGTGTCCTGCAAATAGCAATTATAGTTGGACGATATACATATTGAGAAATGGACTTGTGAGCTGGTTGTCTCAACATTGCAGTTCTACTGGATGGTGGACGTGCAACGTAGCGGCTTCTCGGCATAAGAAAAAGAAAAAAAAACATACCTGCAAACAAGTTTGACAAATTCAGAGAAAGTGAAGGAAAAACTGTTTACTATGGAACACAGGCATAAAAATAATGCACCTTTGCATTGATTCATGTACATCTCTAGGTAGGAGTTCTTTGCACCTTCTATTTTTCCTTTCTGTTTCTATCAACAAAAGTACAAAACAAAAGGGATATGAACATAAGCTCAGATGTTAAGAAAAAGGAAACTACTATGTACATATACAAAAACAAAATTCAATAAGATGAATAGAGTCACAAATAGTTTTTTTGAGGATGTACCTTATTTTTTTCTTTTTTTGCACAATGTATATTTTATAATTAGAGTATAAGACCGTTTGTATGCTCACTAGAACACTATGTGTAGAAATCATGGATACAGATAAGCTTTGAAACATAGAAATATGAGTTTGCAATAAGGTTGATGTATATGTCATAATTCAAGTGCAATACCAATTGTATCGTGATCAGACCAATATGTGTATAAGACAAACATATTGTATTGAGAAATGGGCACATTGGACCAGACATGGTCAATAAGTGCATTTTGTATATGGGTTGTGTTGTTCAGAAGAAAACACAGACTATATTTGCACATGTAGTTTTGCAATTGTTTTGTTCTGCTAGTATTTTGTAGAATGTCAATATTGAAGTCTCCTACAAGTACAATGGTTTCGTTCAATTGGAAATGGTCCAATGCATTGGAAATAACATTTACTATGTTGGATAATGTTGAATGGGGAGAAACGTATAGATTTAGTATTGCAACTTTTGTTCCACGGGAAAAAAAAATGGCAAGCACCAGTTCAACATTCTTTTCTTCGATATGTATGTGGTCCAAAATTGGTACATGTTTTTTCACCAGTATCATCACCCCATGTGTAATGTAACTTGATATGCAATTGTGATTTGGGAATTGTTTATTCTGTATGCATAATGCCATCTATGTTTCCTGCAAGCACATAATATCGGATTGCATTAAATTATAGTCATTCGGTATATCATCTATGTGTTCATTTAAGCTACGTGTGTTAAGCGAGAGAATTGATACAGATGAATTTGTTTGTATGGATTGGTAATCATAATGCAGTTGCCATTTTGCGGTGGTCCTGAGTCGTTCCATCTCAATATCAAATTTTTGTTTCACTTTGAATTTATATTTCGTCAGAGGACTTAGTAAATATAAGGAGTCTATGCTTCTAACACGGGACAGTGTTGTATATACAAGTCCATGTATCTGAATTCTAGCACGCTGAAATGAAACATTATCAAGTGTCAATCCTTGTGATCTGTGGACTGTACGTGCACATGCAAGTTTAATCGGAAATTGTTTGTGAATCTTTAGTTGACTTGTCTTTGCTGATGTCAATATTGGCTTTGATATTCGCAAAATAAGAGTCCAATCGCTTGCAGTGTTTGAATTATATAGATAAGACAACTTGCTTTCTTGTTGCTTGCCTATATGTGGTTCCTGGAACTTAATCCAAAGGACATCTACTTTTTTTGTCTTCGTATAGCCTTTCAGTATTCCATCTCCACCATTCACCAAGCCATTCTGTGAATCATAGTTATAGCCATATATTTCAACTAGAATTTCTAATTTCAGTGCAAGGTCTAAAGGTAAAGTGATTGAATGTTCATGACGTGGGACATTTCCATGGTTGTCTTCTTCCAAGTCAATCGAGTTGATGATGATATCATCGTGAGGCATGAGCGACAGCATGTGGCTATTATGCTTTGCAACATCCTTATTTCTGTAGAACAGGTAAGGGAACATTGGATCTATTGGTGGAGGTTGTAAGCACCTCAAATTGATATAGGTCGAGTCATCATATGTTTGGTTGTTTGTGTGCATTCTATTCAGAAATGCAATGAATGTTTCATCTGTCTGGCACATTGTAGTATGCAACTCAAAGCATTTACTATTGTCTCTCCAGAATTCATGGGTCATTGTTTCCATGTTAACGATAGGTTGTTCAAATATCAAAGAATCTTGGATGGGTTGTGCCTGGTAAATATCACCACAGAAGATCATGTCAATGTTTCCAAAGTATTTGGTCTACACATGTTTTATTCTTCTTAGTCGGTTGTCAATGGAATACAATAACCGTCTGCCAATCAAAGATGCTTCATCTATAAAGACAAGTTGGAGTTCCTCGTAAATCTTAGATAATGTATCCAACATTTCCTTGCCAAGTGGAAGAAACTATGACTTGTTAAAAGGCATTGAAAATGTAGAGTGGATTGTTGTTCCACCAACATTGTATGCAACTTTTCCTCTGTATGAAAATATTAGGCCCTTTGGTTTCATAGAATCAGAGAAATTGTTTGAATCATAGATTCGTATAAGCATTTGGAACAATGCTTTAGCTGTGAATGTCTTGCTTGTTCCTTCTCTTCCTGTAAGGAACACGTGCACATGACTGTTCATGCTCAACCATTTTGTAAGGGCAATGTCCTTTACAATTGCTTGTTGTTCGCGATTCAACAAACGTCTTATTCTATGGTATTCATTATTTTCAATCAGGAAAGGATGTTTTGTAACTTGAAAACCAACGTTGATACATTTTTCACTTTCAGTCATTGGAGGACAAGGAAAATCCTCTTGTAAATCATAGGACTCAGAAGGAGTTCTGGTTGTTTTTGGGTTTCTGAATATCTCATCATGATCACCAGGGTTTTCTAGGTCATTCAGTGCAACTTCTAGATCGCCCCATGTTGGATTAACATTGTAAGTAAATATAGCTTCATTGATATGCACTATAGTCTCAAAGGCAACATATGCATCCTCCCATGTAGAGAAGTTATGTATTAATGTCTCTTCGTTTTCATGGAACGAAATGTATAGCAACAGTTTTTATCTACAATAGTTTTCATAGTCACAATGTTTATTGTATTTGACAAATCGTATAACAGAGGGTTTTTTTCTTTTTGATATGGGTGTACCATCTTTTTTGTAATGCAATACGAATTCTGCTAAGTAGATATGCCTAATAGGAGATGGACGTTGGATGTAATAATCAATAATAGAGCGACATATGACGTCCTCTGAATTGTCAAGTTCTTGTTGCAGCAAAAAAAATGGTTTAAGCATAAATGTGTGTTTTTCAAGTGGATATGTGTTTATGAAGACACATTTTCTTGAACTACAAGTGAGGGGCAATGATCCGTCAGGATTTTTCGAAATGACTATGGTTGAGTTTTATTTGCATGCATTTATTAACCATTGGGAAACTTAATGAAAGAGAGAGAAAAGCAAATGCATTATACAGCCATCAACATAATTTCAAATCTGAAATGGAATGAAAACATAAAACCATAATGCACAAGTTTGATAACGGAGTTCGGCAACTTTGCCTACGTCTCCGGGCCTTTTCTCTGTGAGGGAGGCTTCTTGATTTATTTTTGAAAGTTTATTAGTACATATTTACAATTGCCGATTGGCTTCTAGACTGATCTGGTCTTGTTCGCCATGATCTCTAGAATCTCGCACAACTTACGGCACCTGAAACGGATATACCGAACTCTCAGAAATCGTCCGACAGCATCTCTACCTAAACAGCTCCTCTGCCTCAAACTAGCTTTATCTTGGCCTTGCATCAACATCTCTGCTCTGAGTGCTCCCCAAAAGCTGTCCCCTTGGCCTCAAAATGGCCTTGGTTAAATAGTGGGGGAGTTAGTTTTCCATCTCCAACTTCCTCCACAAATTTAGGCTCTAAAAATGCCCAATAACCCTTAAAAATGGATTAATTACATCAAAAATGGCTTTAATTAGTTAAAAAAACATAAATTGGTTGAAAACCCACTTTCCTAACCATATTATAGTTGAAAATGGCCTTAGCCCCCTCCATCCGGGCACGTGCCCCCTTAGCTGGTCATATGCAGCTCCATAAGACCGCGGGCTTAACATAACCCTGCCCCAATCAATACGTAAAATGAACTCTTATATATTCTTTTACATATATTTTATAAGAAATAACGTTTGGCATAGTGGTTGGCGGACTTTATAAAGACGTAGCCGGTTGGGGAGGTTCGGGGTTCGAATCCCCCGGCTCTGAAATTTTTTGACATAGCCGTTATTGGCTAAACCCAGGGTGTCGCGTGGCAGCCGTTGATTGGGCCACGTGGCACCCAACCATTCACTCGAACAGTGCCACATGTCAACGCTTGATTGGTCCACGTTATCCACCGTACTGCCATGTTTCATAGCCCTGTCACCTTCCACGTCAGCTGCTGACGTCACCCTGCCACGTGTCACCCTTTCAGTGGTGACACGTGTCACCTCGGGATTGGTCCAACTGCGCGCTGAAAGTGACAAATCAGCCTGACACGTGTCACGCTCTGAGGCTGCCACATGTCCTGTACGAAAGTCGCCACGTCACTGTACGGAATCGCCACGTCACTGTACGGACATGACACGTGTCACTGTAGGACGTGCCACGTCAGCGGTACGGACTGACACGTGTCCTGCCCAGTCAGCATTTTTTTTGCCTGTTTGACTTTTCGGTCAGAACGCGATATCTTCTTCATACGGACTCCTTTTGCGATAAAAATTATACCACCGGAATCAGGAAGACGAGCCGGACGTCATGGTGTTGGTTTCGTCGGATTCTGAGCACTTTCATTTTTTAGCATTTTTCATGCCCTGATAAGCTCCTGGATCTGATTTCGGATCAGGCAAAGAAAGGGCAATGTGAACTGCTTGTTGAGAAAACATTTGTTGAATATTAAGAAATGTGTTTCCAAGGGTGCATATCATTTGTATGGCATCAATATGACTTATTTCATGTTCTTTGCGTATTTTTCTGAATGCAGATGTCATAGATTTTTCAATCTTTTTCATATACGAGGTGCAGTAGGATGATGCACCATATGCATTCATCACATACTATGCATCTGTATTTGCTTTCCACATAACTAGCATGTCCTTGGAGAAAGTGTTGTTCTAAATATGAGAGAGTTTTCGTTTAAAGAAAAATGTTGGTTTCCTAAGTGTTATTTGTATGGCTTGGATGTACTCATCTTCTGATAGATTTACCTGTTTTAAGAAGGCATCAAAGGTCATCATTTCATCAAATCCTCCTTGTTCTAGAAATGCAAACAAGGATTCAGATTTCTCAACAACAACACTATCCTCTAAACTAATTGGTTCTATGATTATTGTAGCTCTCATTGGCGGAATGGGAAAGTTGTATCTGCAATGCGAGCTTTTTCGTTTCTACAACTTCTTGTATGGTAATGTCTATGGAATTTCGCAAGATCTGGTTCCAAATGATTTGTATTGCATGTTATGTATTTATCGACAAATTTTTCAATATTTGAATTGTTATCAACTCTATAGACCGGTGCACCCTCTATCCACAACAGTGTGTGGTCATACTCATTTCCCCTATTCTGGAATTCAGTCACAAAAAAGTAGTTCGATATTTTTCTAAAAAAAAATTCATCATGGCATATCAATTGTCTCAAAGAATTTATTCTATGTCTATAATATCGAGTACATGTCACCAGATCTTTTCTTATGAGGTAGTCAATGTCGTTATTTTCCATTGTATTGGTTTTTTTTTATGTTTCCTATTACTATGCAGGTCAAAAAAGACATCCACCAATGGATCCCAGCAATGCTTTGCACTTGTAAATGTGATGGAAAATGTTGGCGGCCCCAATTGCCGAATCATTGCAATTTTTTTTATTTTTTTGCTGCAAATAGTCAGGAGAGGTGAGGATGTTCTTGAAATCTATGTATCCAATATCAAATTTCAAAATTTTTCTAGGTTTACTTTGTAGTTCACATCCTTGGCCAACAAATTTCTTCCTTGTAACTGGCCTTTTCTTATTCAGACCCACATGTAGGACACAACTTGCTCTATTATTATGTGCATTGTTTTGAAAAAAAAATTGTTATGTGATAGGAGAAGTAACCGCTTGAATGTAGTAACTCCCATCAGACTATTTTATGATAATTGAATCATTTTGTAATATCAATGCCACGTGGATCTCCATAGAAAAGTGTTGGAAAATTCATTTCCTCGGTGAATTTGTCTTTGAATATTCCAAGTGGACATTGCCCCTTGCTAGGTGCGATTTCGGTAATTTTGTCTTGCAAGTCATGAATGCACTGTGAATCAGTGAATCCATGGACCAATGTTTCAATAGGTGTTTCATTCTTCGATTCATCACTTGTATTAGAATCACTAGGCTTTTCGAGAGTCTCTGCAAAGTTGCCATGTTCTTCTATGAGAACATTGTTCCAGTTGGCATTTATAAAAATGTTCTCTGCTTTGTACAAGGCCCTAGAACATAATTCCTTTAATGCTTTCATAACAGCATGCATACACACTTTGCCTATCTGATACGCATTTTTGTATCGCAAGCGTCTTTTCAGAGCCACAACGATTGTAATTGTATTGTTAATGAACTGTGGCAATGCTTTTTGCACAACATCTAGCTGAACATGCACATTAATAATTGATCCTATTAAGCCCATCTGGGGTCTCTTATAGCCCCAAGTTCTGATTTGAGAAAATGAAATTCACAGAGAGACAAGTCTCTCCTCAAGTTCCTTAAGTGCACTTACATATTCTAGTGGTGTATTACATCTTATTTGGTCATGTGTTGCAAACTGTGGAAGTATTCCATTTTCAAGCCATCGTTTGCATGGAAGACAAACTTTCTCAATGGAAAATGGTTTATTGTGGGATATTAGACGGAGGTATTCTTCGTGCAAATCAGGTGTGAAAGACTTACTATTTTTTGAAAAATTCAATTGTTCACAAATTGCACATGCAATGGAAGGAGTGTCTTTCATTTGTTTCATGTAGGTCTGTCTTGCATTTTTTTTTCGCAGGAAAGTATGGGTAGAAACAGTTTATTATTTTTTAGGTACACCATGAACTGCCACAATTGCATGATCATTCTGGGATATGTAATCACACATGTTTATGTTATGTTATGCACAAACACATTTCTTTACATTGTCATATGTTAGTTTCTCTCTAAAAGGAAGTGTAGCAATGTATTTTTTTCTCTCGCGCATGACATTTTTCAAGTTGTAGTAACTTACTCTACGTTTATTGCTGAAGGGAGGGATGACCTGGTGGAATTTGGGATGAATTTCACTCTCACCCAGTTTCTGAGTAACTATTTTATGTTTTTTGTTCAAGGCCTCTATTTTCTTATAAGAAGTCGGACGAATTTGACGAATATTTTTTTTGAAATTGTGATAACTTACTCTATGTTTTTTGTTTAAGCCCTCTATGGCCTCATCACAACTGAAATGAATTCTACTCATGTTGTTTTTGTTCAAGCCCTATTTGCCGATATCGCAACCGGGAGGAATCTTGTTTTCAATAAAAAACATTCCATGCATATGCAGATTCGATGTCGTTTGGGTGGCATGCACACTCAACCCTGAACTACTTATATCTCCAAGCAAAGGTTCATAATGGATATGCGTTGTATCTATTTTCAACGACAGGATGTGAATTTTTTTATCGTAATTTGAATCGGTAACCTAGGAATGGATAGTGCCAGATGACGAGGCCGACCAATCCTGGATCTTAACCCTAAATACCATAGACAACCATTGCAAATAGAATCTGCAACCCTCCATATTCCCTTATTCATATAAAAGCGCCATGTTCACAAGGTATTCCTGCCAACTTCCAACTGCTGACATATTTTCCACAAGATATGGGCAAAGGTGTTGATGCAAGCACCTAAAAGCCTTTTCGTTGCCACCTATAATCGCATTGTAGAAGGACTGTACTGTGTAAAGATGCATCGACTGAACATCGAACTCGGCTGCTACCAAAAAACAAATTGCATTAAATATATATGCGTTAAGATCGGTTGTCTATGGTATTTAGGGTTAAGATCCAGGATTGGTTGGCCTCGCCATCTGGAACTATCCATTCCTAGGTTACCGATTCAAATTACGATAAAAAAAATCACATCCTATCGTTGAAAATAGATACAACGCATATCCATTATGACCCTTTGTGTAACATCCCGCTCTGGCACACTTACCAAATTATTCTTTGAGGACACTTGCTCGCAAGTGATCTGGATTTTTATGATGATAAAACTTTTTCCTTCATTATGATGCGTTAAGTTATATGACAGAATGTTTTTACTACGTTGATGTAGATAGGTGCTGCCGACTCAGTTTCTTTGAGTGTGCAGGGTTTCGTACCTTGAGGATGCAGAGGCATTATGTAACGAACCGCCTCGTTACGACATCCAATCTAGTGACAGGTGCAGAATTTTTTTTTTTTTTTTTTAAAAGTGTGTGTGTGTGAGAGTACAAGGAAAAATTGATTGCTAAATATGAATGACCTCCCGCCCGTCCTACCCTGTAATGGTTAGGACCTCCAAGACACATAAGAAACGCTCAAGCCCAGGTTCCCATCGATTTTAACCATTTAAGGTCTCAGGGCTGGCGACTGTTCTGAGGAACATGGAGGTGTCTACATCCCACCCGACACAACACGCCCAACAACTAATTGAATACAATCAAGTACAATGTAAATAAGAAGAACAAATACACCCCTTACGGATGGCGCATGATAAGAGGACTCCGACAACAACCCAAATTCAACATTATTTAAATGAACAACAACCCTCATTACAAACTCCGAGTAATTTAATGCATATAAATCCAGGCATTCCACTGAGTATGTCTTATCAATGTCAAGAGACTACACCAACATCACCACAAGATAACCATATCATCTCCCTTCTAATTACAACAACATTGAAATAAATAAGGGTCATACGCTTCAATTCTAATCTCGCCATCTTGTTTATAAGGTAAGAAAACACAATTTTCTATTTCAACAATACATTACAATTGCGAATCTATAAACAATATTCCCTGACATTAGTATGCCATAACTTTTTTTTTCCTTCACCTAAATTAAAATTATCATCATATTTGAATATATCAATAAACCATCCTATTTAAGATGACAAGATATAACCATTACAATATTTTAAAATGACCCCTTTTTTTTTAAGACAGTTTTTTGAAGGGATCCTGTATAAAGATGGTTAAACATCACATCTAAAATATCCACATTAAAAGCACAAAAGTAACATCATAATTAATTTATGAGTCCCTAATGTCAATGTAAATTAACATCACCTTGATAATTACATCATAATTAAAAACATCAATAAACAAGTAACTTCATATTGAAAATTTACTATGCCCCCACATATTTAAAAGGGCAATAGGTAAAGATAACCATATTAAAATGACAACATTTCAGAAGGACATTCTTACAAGATAATATAATAAAATTAAAAATATTAAATACATGCTAAATATTAAATTCATTTTAAATGCTTCAATAAACAAGTAACTTCACATTGAAAATGTACAATACCATTACACATTTAAAAGGGCAAGAGGTAAAGATAACCTCATTAAAATGACAACAATTCAGAAGGACGTTCCTTACAAGATAATATAATAAAATTTAAAATATTAAATACAT
>ML782795.1:465228-475686 GCA_009831015.1 Picea engelmannii
ATGTGAGTCCGGTCGGCAAGCTATCGTCAGCCTGCATCATCAACCATCATGTCAGATCATGTCAACAACATATCATAAAATCAATATATATCATCAAAACGAAACAATATCATCGTAAATGAAACAACTCAAAGCCCACTCCCCGACTCAATCCGGAGTCCAAGGGAGTTCCACCGATGCCTCTGCATCCTCAAGGTCCGAAACCCTGCACACTCAAAGAAACTGAGTCAGTAGCACCTGTCTACATCAACATAGTAAAAACATTCTGTCATATAACTTAACGCATCATAATGAAGGAAAACGTTTTATCATCATAAAAATCCAGATCACTTGCGAGAAAGTGTCCTCAAAGAATAAGTTGGTAAGTGCGCCAGAGAGGGATGTTACATACACCCTCTCTTGGTCTAAACTTCGTCCCGAAGTTTCTCAGTTTAAATTCTGAAATACATGTACCATAATATCATAAATACCACAGTATCATAATTCTATCTATCAAACAAAAATGGAATTTGCTGGCGCATATCATATGCGTCCTCCCAGGTCGCCGAGTGCGGACTATAACTGTCCCACTGGACCTTGACCTGGTCTACCGTTCGATGTCGTAACTGTCGAACGCGATGATCTAAAATGTGGATCGGCTCAGCCGTGAGCGCTCCCTCGTCCGACACTTGCAAGGAACTCATGTCAATCATGTGTGTAGGATCACTAACGTAATGTCTCAAAACAGATACATGAAAAACATCGTGCATACGCCTCAAAGAATCAGGCAAGGCTAGTCGATAGGCCACGGGCCCCTTTCTCTCCACAATCTCGAAAGGTCCCACGAACCTAGGAGAGAGTTTATATCCCTTTCCAAACTTGATCGAACTCTTATGCGGTTTTACCTGCAAGAAGACTCGATCGTCGACCTCGTAACTACGGTCGACACGGTGCACATCGGCATAACTCTTTTGCCGATCCTGCGATTCTTTTATCCTTTTTCGTATGGTTTGCATCTGCTCTTCCATTTCTTGGATCGCTTCTGGTCCCACCAGGACCCTATCCTCAAGCCGATCCCAACTCAAGGGCGTCTGACACGGTCGTCCATAAAGAAACTCAAAAGGCGCCATCTTAATGGTGCTTTAGTAACTGTTGTTGTAAGTGAACTCTACGAGAGGAAAGAATTCCTCCCAACGCCTTTGTTGGTCCATCATGTACATGCGCAACATGTCCTCCAAGGTTTGGTTCGTACGTTCTTTCTATCCGTCAGTCTCTGGGTTATACGCAGTACTAAAGTTTAGTTGAGTTCCCAAGGCCTCTTGGAAACTCGTCCAAAATCATCCAGTAAACACCGATCCTCAATCGGATATAATCTTCTTAGGCATGCCATGCAGCCTCACAATCTCACTGATGAAAACCCTCGCTATGTCAGGTGCCTGATACGTCGTATGCACCAGAATAAAGTGAGCACTCTTGGTCAGGGTGTCTACTACTACAAAAATCGAGTCGTGTCTCCTTGCCGTCAGTGGCAATCGAACAATAAAATCCATTGAAATGACTTCCCATTTCGATTCCGGAATGGCATGGGGTTGTAGTAATCCTTCCGGGTGTCTATGTTCAGCCTTTACCTGCTGACACTCAAGACATCTTGCCACAAATTTTACTATGTCGGCCTTCATTCCTTTCCAGAAGAACAAGGGATTAAGGTCTGCCCTCATCTTCGTGACTCCTGGGTGAGCCATGTAAACTGCTCTATGAGCCTCGCTCAGGATCAACATCCTCAATTCGTCATTTGGCGGTATGTAAATCTAACCTCTAAACCTCAATAAACCATCGCTGTCAAAGGTAAATCCCTCATATCGTGGTACCATCATAGTGTTTTGTCCGATAAAATCCTCGACTTCCTTGTACCAGTCATCGTCATGCTGTAAAGTGAGAATCTTCTCACGTAGATTCGTCTGAAGAGGCAACACCGAAAAGATGCATGGCCTCCGACTCAAAGCATCTGGCACTCGGTTCACTGTTCCCTTTATGTAAGTAATCTCGAAGTCGTACTCGCTAAGCAATTCCGACCAACGTCGTTGTCGCGCGTTCAGGTCGCTTTGCGTGAAAATGTGTTCTAGTCCACAATGATCAGTCTTTAATTCATATTTTCGTCCAACAAGGTAGTGTCTCCATACATTTAAGGCATATACTATGGCTAATAACTCCAAATCATGTGTCGCATAGTTTTCCTCATGCCTTCTTAGTTTCCTCGAAATGTAAGCGATCACTCATCCATATTGCATCAAGACTCCACCCAAACCTTCCTTGGATGCGTCAGTGCATACCAAGAAGTCTACGTCCATGTCAGGGACCTTTAGTATCGGTGATGTTGTCAACAACTCCTTAAGCCTCCTAAACGCTTCCACGCATTTCTTTGTCCACACAAACTTCTTGTTTTTCTTCTGCAACTTCGTGATCGGACCTGCTATCTTCGAAAATCCTTTGACAAACCGTCGGTAGTATCCCGCTAAAGCCATAAAACTACGTACTTCTGTGACATTCATCAGCACAGGCCATTCCATAATAGCCTCAACCTTGGTTGGATCCATGGCGATACCTTCGCCGGAGATGACATGCCCTAAGTAGTGAATCCTGGATTGATAAAAAGAGCATTTGGACAACTTCCCATATAATTTGTGTTCTCGTAAACATTGTAGTACCAAGCGCAAGTGCTCGTCATGCTCCTACGTCGTCCGGGAGTAGATCAAAATATCGTCAATGAATACTTGGATGAACTTGTCCAATTACTCGCGGAACACCCCGTTCATCAAGCTCATAAATACCCCTGGGGAATTTGTCAGTCCAAAAGGTAAAACAGTAAACTCATAATGCCCGAATCTCATCTTAAAATTTGTCTTAGGGGCGTCATCCTCCTTGATCCGTAACTGGTGATACCCTGATCGCAAATCGATCTTGGAGAACACCATCGCACCCTTCATCTGATCGAATAGATCGTCAATTCTTGGTAAGGGGTACTGATTCTTGATCGTAGCCTTGTTCAGTTGACGATAGTCTATGCAAAGCCTCCACGATCCGTCCTTCTTCCGAATGAAAATGATGGGTGCACCCCATGGTGACACACTAGGACGTATCAGTCCCAGATCTAGAAACTCCTTCAGTTGCATTTTTAACTCTTGCAACTCTGGGGTCGACATCCGATAAGGCGTTCTCGCTAACTGTTCAGTCCCCGGTTTCAAGTCTATATCAAACTCCAATTATCTTTCCGGTGGCATCCCATGCAACTCCTCTAGAAATACGTCCGCAAACTCCTTCGCCACCGGAAGGTGTTCTAGACCTTCTGCTACTCCCTTTTCATTGAGCGCAAGGATTGCATAAAGCTTGCACCCCGTGTGCATACTCTTTCGTAACTGTAAGGAAGAGATGAACCTCAAGGATACTCCTTAGTTCCTTCCTACTATCACACGTCTCTTTCCTTCATCATCGACTAAGCTCAACCATTTCATCTTACAGTTGAGTATCGCCTCATGCGATTCCAACCAATGCATGTCGATCACGACGTCATAAGATCCTAAGATCGTGATGTATAGGTTGACCCTCGTGACAAACTCTACCAGGTTAAGGGCACAACCCGTAACCTTTCCTCCCACCTTTTTTTTGGCTCCTGAAGCCATTTCTACGAAGCTAAACTCATCCTGTTCGACTGCCTTTACCTTAATCCTTTTCAGCGTTGCACCAGAAATAAAACTCTTAGTAGCACCTGGGTCTATCAAAATACTAAGGGTCTGGTCAGCGACAGTACCTGCCGTCTCGAGCACAGTCGACTGGTGCTCTGCCTGGCGGTTATTCACCGCTGCATGTATCCGATGGGCCTTGCCCATATCTCCCACTGTAGTAGGTCCGGCTGATCCGGACGCCCTGGTCCTCTCCACAGGACAATCGCGCTAGTAGTGTGGCTCCCCACACGTCCAACACCCCTTCTTCGACCCAGTAGTCTTGGTACCCGAAGTAGAATATGACGGCCCACTGGCTTGGAACCCTAGTCTGTTCTGCTGAACAGGCCTAAACTGTTGCTGCTACGGGCGACGCTGCTGCTGCTGCTATGGTCCTCGGTAAGGTGTCCGCTGCTGAGGCGGTGGTCGTCGAGGTGTAGAAAAAGTGGATCCCCTCTGGAAGCCATGATATCCTGGCGTATGTCTCGCCGGTGTCTGATGCTACGGTGTACCAGCGGAACCCTGCCCTGCTGGTCTCGAAGGAGTCCTGGTCTGAACCCCGCTGATAAGCTCCTCCTCTGCTATGAGGGCCTTTTGGATAGCATCGTGCAAGGTTTGAAGCATCAAAATCCTTACCTTTGCATGCAGGTTGTCGTTAAGGCCAAATACGAACCTGTTGACCTTGAGCTTCTCAGTGTTCAGATGCGGAGCATACCAGAGCAGCTCCATAAAACGTGCCTCATACTCGGGCACTGTATGACCTCCCTATCATAACGCGTTGAACTCATTGAGTTGACGCTCAATGAATTCCTCAGAAAGATATCTCTCTCGGAACCATTCCTCGAACAGTTCCCATGACACGTCTTCAGCGGCCATGTTTATCTGTGGCAGGAGCGTCTTCCAACATAGAAGAGCGCTCCCCTTTAGTTGAAAGACCACCATGTGGACCTTCATGTTGGAGGTATAGTCGCGAAGTGCGAAGCACATCGCCATATTCTCCAGCCATGCCTCGACGGCTGCGTCTTCCAGGGCACCAAAAAACTCGGGAAATTTCACCTTCTCGAGTTCATGGTGAATGCTACCTGTAACAGCCGGTGCGCGCGGCGGAACCTCAGCAGGTGTTGGCGCCCTGGCCTCATCTTTGTCTAATCTGTTCATCAGTGCCTCGGACATGCACTGGAAAGATCTCATCATCCCCACAACATCGGCAATTGCAATCTGCTCCTGTCCAAGGACCTGCTCGCCTCCCTGGGGGTTAGACCCCTCAGGCGTGGATGTTGTTGGAGGCATTGCGCCTCCTCCCCTAGCACCCCGTCGTCTGCCTCCGCGGCGTCCTCTAACCACGATTACCTGCCCACAACAATCAACTCGATCAACGACAGCATAAACAACATAATCATGTCAACGGAACCCATAGCGAATCCCAAGTCGCGGGTCGAACCCGCTCTAATACCATATGTAATGAACTGCCTCGTTACGACATCCAATCTAGTGACAGGTGCAAAAAAAAAATATATATATATATATTTTTTTTTTTAAGTGTGTGGGTGTGTGAGTACAAGGAAAAACTGACTGCTAAATACGACTGACCTCCCGCCCGTCCTACCCTGCAATGGTTAGGACCTCCAAGACACATAAGCAATTCTCAAGTCGAGGTTCCCATCGATTTTAACCATTGAAGGTCTCAGGGCTGGCGATTGTTCTGAGGAACATGGAGGTGTCTACATCCCACCCGACACAACACGCCCAACAACTAACTGAATACAATCAAGTCCAACGTAAATAAGAAGAAAAAATACGCCCCTTACGGATGGCGCGTGATAAGAGGACTCCGACAACAACCCAAATTCAACATTATTTAAATGAACAACAACCCTCATTACAAACTCCGAGTAATTTAATGCATATAAATCCGGGCATTCCGCTGAGTATGTCTTATCAATGTCAAGAGACTACACCAACATCACCGCAAGATAACCATATCATCTCCCTTCTAATTACAACAACATTGAAATAAATAAGGGTCATACACTTCAATTCTAATCTTGCCATCTTGTTTATAAGGTAAGAAAACACAATTTTCTATTTCAACAATACATTACAATTGCAAATCTATAAACAATATTCCCTGACATTGGTATGCCATAACTTTTTTTTTCCTTCACCTAAATTAAAATTATCATCATATTTGAATATATCAATAAACCATCCTATTTAAGATGACAAGATATAACCATTACAATATTTTAAAATGACCCCTTTTTTTTTAAGACAGTTTTTTGAAGGGATCCTGTATAAAGATGGTTAAACATCACATCTAAAATATCCACATTAAAAGCACAAAAGTAACATCATAATTAATTTATGAGTCCCTAATGTCAATGTAAATTAACATCACCTTGATAATTACATCATAATTAAAAACATCAATAAACAAGTAACTTCATATTGAAAATTTACTATGCCCCCACATATTTAAAAGGGCAATAGGTAAAGATAACCATATTAAAATGACAACATTTCAGAAGGACATTCTTACAAGATAATATAATAAAATTAAAAATATTAAATACATGCTAAATATTAAATTCATTTTAAATGCTTCAATAAACAAGTAACTTCACATTGAAAATGTACAATACCATTACACATTTAAAAGGGCAAGAGGTAAAGATAACCTCATTAAAATGACAACAATTCAGAAGGACGTTCCTTACAAGATAATATAATAAAATTTAAAATATTAAATACATGCTAAATATTAAATTCATATTAAATGCTTCAATAAACAAGTAACTTCACATTGAACATGTACCATACCATCACATAGTAAAACGGCATTAGGTAAAGATAACCACATTAAAATGACCACAATTAAGGACATTCTTTACAAGATAATATAATAAAAATTAAAAAGGCAATAATTAAGAAACCAATGATTAGAAGGTCGTTAAGTAGGAGGGCTTCTCATTGCCATACAACGAATAATGAGTGCATAAAGATTTCCAGGAATAATGAGTGTATAAAGATTTACATTACTAGAATCACGCGATGTAAACGGTGAAAGGAATCGGATCAGATTTATCAACTGAGCGCAACCTAGGAGTGTCAGTCAAGGATGCAGTCTGGAAACGTAATACTGCTCATCTCCAGACATGATTCAATTTTAATTAAATTAATGCACTGCACTTTCTCCGTCAGCCGAAAGGGAAGGTACTAATTTATGGGGTAGTGAAAGACGATTACACACTCAGCCGAAATCATGATTAGGTAAGGCGATAACCCCAGCATTATTCTTTGAAGCCATTAATGAAGGTTGATTTCTGGTATAAATTTCATGCAGGTGAGTTTAAATTTTAAACCTGTAACTAAATTGGAAGTCAACTACGACTATAATTAGGCACTGGCGTGGGTCACAATACCCAAAATTAATGGGGAACAGGGTTGACGCGTGGAGGATACTGTCCACAGGGAGGGGCGCAGTAAAAACGTACACCACTGCGCATTGATAAATGCAATTATACTCAGCAAAACGCCTCCTGGGAACAGAACACCCACAAAGCATAACAAAAAACAATACGCCACTCATCTCCCGATTTATTGAAGATCAGTGTCAATAAAGAAAAAAATTTAAAACAAGACAGCAGTCCGTCATCATTGTTAGAGTATCCGGAATTCAAGTCCCTTCCTTAAGGGCCAGAAGGTCATGACCCTCGGTGCTAACGCGAAGCCTATGGCAACGGAAAACGCATCTAAAACATCGCACCCCTTTTTATATATACAATTTAGATACATTAAAACACAGATTAAAATTAAAAAAATAGATCAACGCATTCTTAATTTTATTAAAACATAGATTAAAATAGAAATAAAAAGGATCAACCCATTGTCGGTTTTCTTAAAACGCAGATTAAAATAGAAATAAAAAGGATCAATGCATTCTTAGTTTGCTTAAAACACAGATTAAAATAGAAATAAAAAGGATCAACGCATTCTTAGTTTGCTTAAAACGCAGATTAAAATAGAAATAAAAAGGATCGACGCATTCTTAGTTTGCTTAAAACGCCGATGTAATAAAAGGGCAGAATCATTTAAAACGCAGAGATATGGAAGCGGATTTTTTTTTTTTTTTTGGTATATCAACGCCGTCCAAAACCTTTTTAGATAAATAGAAAAAGTAGATAGAAGGGTCTCATTGAAGCCAGTAAGAAGCAACCATTGTACAGCAACGCAGATCGAGTCGCAGGGCATACCGTAACGCAGAGCATACGGTAGAAGCAGATCATGAACCCAGCAATACACATGGAGAAAATTTCTCCCTTCAAGGGAAATACAGAGCGCCAAACAAGGCTGGGAACAGAGAATAAAACACGCCCAAAATCCAATTAAGTAAACACAATCTTAAAAAGGCCTTGATGTGGACCGAACGCCCAGTCCTCCTTCAATTCGTTCCCATAATGAATTTGAAGGGTTGAAATGAAGACGCACAGTGCATAAGGGAAAACGCAGCTTATCAACAGGTCAATCAAGAAACTTTCAACAGAGGGAGAATTTTTCCAGTTTATCAGGATTGAAATTTTAATAAGACGTTGAATTGGCAGCAAGCTAAAAATACTGTCCAATCTTGCAAAAGTATAACGTCTCAACACAAGGAAGGCCGTGCTCCATTTTATGAACATTTAATAGATTAAGTAACTGGTTACATTCGCAAAATTCTTACGGCTATCACTTGATTTAGAGAAGACTCCCTACTTCCCTCCAAATTTAATCTAGCCTCTACATTTCGCTCAGGATGAGATCTGGAAGGCATAATATAGTTTTTATATACATCGAGCAGATTCCATTCAGATTTATCCTATCAGTTTGAAACTACAGAACAATTGTCTTGATTCAACATTTGATAGATATGGAGGTCATTTAAATTCGGGTTTAATGAACACATCGCATTAGAAATAAAATCAGTCATCATAAATGGAAGTCATTACAATTCAGATTTAATAAATATATTAAGAAAGCGTACCAAATTCCTTGTGCCTGCCTTGTATGTTGTCCGTGCCTCAATCGAAGTCCCGCGCTCTTTGCCTCTCCTACTTGCCGACCGTGGAACACTCACCGGTACCTCCCAGCCAAATGCTAGGGGTACTCTGCTTCCCCCTTAGCCCCCCGAGCCGCAAAGGGGCCACACAAGAACCAGAGATAACACTAGCTTCTCAGCTTGCCTCCACGGCTGAGCTACCACTCCAACACAGCTGAGTTAGACCCAACTCCTCACAAGAAATCCGTCAAACCACAATTCCGCAGCGTAACCTTACGCTAACCGTTCATCCCCCTTTTCCTTCCTTTCCCTTTCTTTTACAGCAAAATGAGACCCACTTACTTTCCTAATTATTAATTAATTAATTTTTAATGACAAACCTCTAAACAATCTCCGCCTTCCAAGTGTCACTCATCCCTAGGGTTCTCCAATAATTAAATTCTTTTTAATAAGTAAAAGACTAAATTCCCTCACTCCCCCAAAATCGCTCCTTAAATTTCTCCTAGGGTTCCTAGATCCCCTCTCATGCTTTTAATCACTTTCCTAAAATGAAGTTTCTGAAATTTAGTAATTTCTTTAATGTTGATTCCTTTTTGCTTTTTACCCTATGTCTCCTACTTTCCAATTTTTAGGTTTGCTTATTCCAAGTTTCCTTATTTTTATTATTTTTTTTTTCTTCTTTTATTCTCTCTTTCCATTATTTATTATTAATATTTTTTTTTGTTAAACCCCCAAATGATAAATGCGCTTAATATTCTTTTCAATATATAAACAAATATTTTTATTATTATTATTATTATTATTTGAAATACTAATTTTTATACTCCCCTCCTTAATAATTTTAATTCTCCTTTATAATTTAAACGCCATGGGTTTCACTTAAATTAACCCGCTCATTACTTTACCCCCTTTACTTTTAAGAAGACTTTATTTAACACCTAGGAGGGTTTTAGTTTACGCCCTATGTTTATTTTTGTATGATCTTTTCTTAGGGCTCGTCAAAATTTGTCTTAGAGAAGTTTTAATTTAGGTTTTAATTTGAACAGGGCAACAGTTTAATTAGGGGAGTTGTTTTTAAGAATTTTATCAGGCGTTAAGATCTAGGGTCATCTAGGTTGTCTCGTCATCATCATCGATGTGATGTGCCCTTCAGGACGCACTATGTGCTCCAAGGGTGCCACTCGCCTTGCTTGTTTCAGTTGCGCGATGTGCCCTTCAGGATGCACCACGTGCTCCAAGGGTGCCACTCGCTGATTTGCATTTCTTTGCGCGACGTGCCCTTCAGGATGCACCACGTGCTCCAAGGGTGCCACTCACTGGCTTGACGGATTGGTAGACTCTATAACCCCTGGAGTCAACACTCCGCTAGGTGAACTTGTGGGAGACTAAGGGCTCTAAGGAATAAGGCCCCCGCCTTATTGCGCGTCCGTTAGAATCATCGTGAGCGACTGTCGCAGTCTGCCCTCATGGCATCGTGGATCCTTTCGAACTAGGTATTCGTTAACCTACAGTTCGAGCCACGGCGGGAGTGCTAGTAGGATGTGGCAGGGCTGTTGTCCACACCTCTCCCTCAATCTCTCTGGAACTCGTGTGTGGCCCCTTTACTCCATATGTGAGTCCGGTCGGCAAGCTATCGTCAGCCTGCATCATCAACCATCATGTGAGATCATGTCAACAACATATCATAAAATCAATATATATCATCAAAAAGAAACAATATCATCGTAA
>ML782795.1:475869-519335 GCA_009831015.1 Picea engelmannii
AGCAGCACCTGTCTACATCAACGTAGTAAAAACATTCTGTCATATAACTTAACGCATCATAATGAAGGAAAAAGTTTTATCATCATAAAAATCCAGATCACTTGTGAGCAAGTGTCCTCAAAGAATAAGTTGGTAAGTGCGCCGGAGCGGGATGTTACACAAAGGTTCATAATGGATATGCGTTGTATCTATTTTCAACGACAGGATGTGAATTTTTTTATCGTAATTTGAATCGATAACCTAGGAATGGATAGTGCCAGATGGCGAGGCCGACCAATCCTGGATCTTAACCCTAAATACCATAGACAACCATTGCAAATAGAATCTTCAACCCTCCTTATTCCCTTATTCATATAAAAGCGCCATGTTCACAAGGTATTCCTGCCAACTTCCAATTGCTGACATATTTTCCACAAGATATGGGCAAAGGTGTTGATGCAAGCACCTAAAATCCTTTTCATTGCCACCTATAATCGCATTGTAGAAGGACTGTACTGTGTAAAGATGCATCGACTGAACATTGAACTCGGCTGCTACCAAAAAAACAAATTGCATTAAATAGATTATCTCCACAACTAGACACAACATTTGTTGCCAGCTGTAAACCATAGCAATCTATGCCATCCAAAATCTATTTCCACTGCAATTGAAGGTCTTTGCAAATAACAGACAAGTAGATACGAGGACCTTCTATATTTCATATGGACATTTTTATGTACAGCAATGGTTCATAATGGCCACTGAGGGCATTGACATCATGGAACAAGATGCAATACGGATTGTCAGATGCAGTTTTGTTGAATAGTAGATATCTTGTGTTTCTTGTCAATGACCATATGCCAACTGATATATTCAACCAGTTAGACAACCACCGAATACAAAATGTATCTCCCCAAAGTCCCCTCTGATGTGCAAGCAGAACTAGAGATGCAGACAACCACATCTTTGAAAAATACATAGCCACATCATGTATTCCATGCAACTGCCGAAGAAAATCAGATTCCAGTTCATATTCATAGGACTGCAAAGCCTCATCATTGTCATGTTTAAAATAGGCCAAAAAATCATCTATCAATCCATTGTGTTTCTCGGTCGACGAATACCGAAAATGCAATAGAACCTTGAATGTATCGAAAAGACAATCCCCAACAGTATATGAGAATGCATCCAATCTAAAAAAGCCATTCCTATGCAAAACCATGTCAATGTTGTCGTGTACAATGGATTGTGTATATTTTTCATACAAATCAACATCTATTACCTATTTCATCTTTTCAACTGTCATTTTCAAGTTGTTTGCTAGATACTTTCAGTTTCTATCAAAACAGAGAAAAGCACAGGCAAAAAATAAAAACTAGAAAAAGAAAAAAGAAAAGCAAAATAGCGAACCAATCCCCATATGTATATTCAAACCTTCCTCTTCGCAACTTGAATCCCTCCTAGTTCCCATAGAAGATGAGAAGAAAACAAACCGACACTGGAAACTGAACCAAACAGAAGAAAGATTGTAAAAAAATAAAACCATAACTTAACTTAGCAGAAAGAAAATAGGCAGACACAGTTTTTCAGCCCACGGAGTAGAAGCATACACTGTATCTACACCCCACCCAATGGTTCCCTCTTCTGATAGCTCCCAACTACTTTTCGTAAATTCCTTTGCATTTCAATTTTCGAAAAAACTATGGACGTGACATCTTCCATATGAAGACGCATTTTTTCCAGGAACAGAAACTAAGAGCACAGACAAAAATGGTTTGTAACAGAATATTGAAAATCAGCAAGAACAGGGAAACTTACTCGTCAACAAAGGATGAGAAGAACTTAGCGCCAAAGAAAATGCAAACCGCAACAACAGGTCCAACAACTTGCAAAGTTGAAGAACAACAAACCAGTGAACAACCACGAAGAGTTCAAACTGCAAGTGCGGGACCTCAACTTTGCAAAGTTGAATCAAACAAGAACCAGAATCATGGAATGAAACAATGAACAAGGATGGAGCACAAGAGCAGGGATGTCTGGCATGAACAAAATTGTATTGCAAGGCATATGTACTTAAACATTTAAGATTGGCAGAGCTCTTAGGTAAACAGTTAAGACAATAAGAACTATCGAAGGGTGTAGGCCTGTGCAATCATTTAAGAAAAGATGCAGCGTGGCAGGACTGTTCTCTCGAAGAACGCAACAATAAAGCAAAAATCAGACATAGCAATATCATGGAGAATGTATTCCACCCAACAGAAAATGCTAAGGGAAACATTCGAACTAATGCTAGCATTAATCCACGTTCCACGAATGCATAACAAAATTTATGATTCAAAAAGACCATATACTACAAAATAATTTGGAAATGGAAACATATTTTACATTGGGAATAGCAAAGGCTGCAATAAGACCTCCAATTCATTGTAGATCTTGACAAACATGATACTTTTTATTATATAAAAATAGATATTTCCACTTCCCTTATTCCAACAATAGACAATAGGGAAATATTTCTAGTCAATGCACAAGCTAATGCCAGGTCAATCGATCGCTATAGTCCCTCTATGCCTATGGCAGGGACTAATAAGGTTGAACATCCAACTTGTATTACATGTCAAAATCGTTGTCCATGTACCTCTCTCCATCATCTTGTCCATGAAATGTACCTTGCATCTGTCTCTTAACATGCATGCCTGATAGAGTTTCCACCATCTTCTACTCGTGCCCAGCAAGGTCAAGGGTTCGATTTTGTCTGTTACCATGGCTGTTAGAGTTTCCACCACATTCCAAGCATGTCCACTAGGGTAAGGGGCCAGGTCGAGGGTTCAATCGCCTTCGTCATGCATGTGCCTTACAAGATATATGTTAAGTTAAGAGTGCCACTATTGTGAAGGGTCGTTCGTCCAGGTGATGTCTCTTCTATGCCGAACCTTTTCCAGATTAAGCTCCAATTGGATCTGCAAATCTTCAGATTGTTCTCAGATATTCTGGAAAACCATCTAAATACACGACGGGAATCTCCTTAGGCTGCCCTACCGAGGCACTTAATCGATCCAATTGTGTCCATTAATTCGATGTCTTATTTCAAAAGAAATGGATTTTAACATTGTTGTATGTGCAAGAAAATGTAAGAGATTTTGATTTCTTTACTTGTTGAGTTTGGTAGGAATATTTTCCTGAGATATATGCACATTGTTTCCTCCAAAACACTGCAAATCAAGAGTCAAAATGAAGGATCAAATCGTTTAAAAAAATGTCAAAGACAAAACAATATACAGGTAAAGTAAAGAGAATATCATTGTTGCATACGCACACAGCTGACATAGATTCCTATGAGTAACAACATACTTAGACTGTTGTGGAGTGTTGTGCATAACCATTTCGGTTCGTTCATTGAGAGTATGTCCTTGTCATTTGTGCAAAGAGATACAACGTCGAGGAATGTTGATAATTCATCTAGTGAACATTACCACAAGTCTCAAACATATATATCTGTATTCCATATTGATGATTGGTAACAACCAAATCGTGTCTGATTCATTCTTCAGTTTCTCCCTTTTTTTTCTTTCATTGCTAGTTTGATTGCATTGACCTTGAATATTCATGGGGAAGAATGGTCTCTGAAAACGAAATATCTATTACAGCCTTCCAAGATTTGGTCCAAAATTGAAGGATATATGTACATTATATCCATAGTAAAAGTTACAAAATCTCTCTATTTTTTTAGCATAATTGTCAGAGTTCATAAAGTATTCAAATTTTTATTGCTTTGAGTCTATTTGACAGAGTATTTTCAGAATATTTAAAGAAACGATTATGAAAAAGATTATAGTTTTGTCGATTTCGGTAACACAAAAGGTCTAAGTAATTCAATCCTTAGGCTTCAAGCTTGATTTATTATTAAGAATTTTCTAAAAGATTATGCAGCTCAAGCATTTTCTCAATCTACATGAGAGAGGAGAATGAAAAGAAAAAAAAAAATTATCTTGAGAATATAAAGAAAAAGAAAGATTATGCTGTTTAAATTTCTCAATTAGAAATAATTGTTGTGACCAAATTTAGGCAACACAATATTGCTTACCACCATAAAGAAGAAATAAGAAGGAAAGAGAAAAATATTCAAGAGAAAAATAAAATGTCCCACTTCACCTAGGACGAGAACCAATGTCCCAAAAATAGGAACTCAACAGCCACCAAAAAAATTAATTCTTTTATTAATGTTTGAGTACAATGAAAATCTAAAAGCTCAATTCTTCCAAAGGATTAGAATTAACTCTACAGTCACGAATATGAAGTTCTCAATAGATTATATTCTCAGAAATGTGGGTTATGGATTCAACAGATTAGAGTGAGAGAAAAAAAAAATTAGTGGCAACAATTAAACATCTCCACAACATGCACGTGAGGGGTATCTCCATTACACCATGGAACTAAACAAATCTTCTTGTACAAGTCCCGAAACTCCAGAGGTGCTTGTCTTCAATTTCAGTCTTGTGAAGTTCATAATAACCTCACATTTTCATGGCGCCCTCACTCCAATATGGATCATCTATTTCAGAACTAGATAGATAGTTGGATCTCCACGTACACGAGACCCTTTCCACAATATTTTTTATTTTAACCAACAAATCAAATAGTAGCAACCTCCCTCTGTTTGGGATCTTGTACAAAAAAACCTCTGCTCACCAAATGAATATGCAGCATCATCACTGAAAACGATACCAGAAGATAAAAAACGATACCAGATATGCAACATCAACAGGAAGAGGAAAAACGATAGGCATGCAGGTTGCAACGTTCTCCATGTAGGTTGCAAGTTTCAGGTACCACGCTCAATTGCTCATGCTCGGAGGAAGGTCTCACCAAACTCCAGTGGAAAGTAATTGCACAGCTCCTCCACCCTCAAGTTTAATAGCAGCAAGTTTTGTTGACACACGCCCTCATGTTAGGATAGTCAGCATTCAAATGCAGTGATTATTCTTTGTTGTTCTCCTTTACATCGATACTCCTTTTTGTTGCAGCGAATATTCTCCATGAATTGTCCTATCAGTTGATTGGCATATGACAGACTCTTCTAGCAGCTGATTGATAACAATCGTCCCTCACAGTTCTGACAACACACACGGCCTTCAACACTTAAACTCGCACAACACTCATCAAGCATACTCCTCTTCTTAAAGTCGAACCTCATAGCTCTCAGTAGGCACTCACAACGTTCAAATGAAGAAATACACTTGTAAATAATGGAGAAAATAATACAATAACAATGAACACTCAGCTTAACCTTTCTCATTACCAAATCATAAATTTATACAATGAAAGAAGATGTTATTGAAAAAAAAATTCTCCTATAATCTCTTTAGATATTTCTCAAATATATTTTCTAACCTTAATTAGACTTTCTAAACATATTAAATAACAATAACACTAAAACAATTACATTTTAGAATATAATAAATAAATCATTATTCCAACCATTAAAATTATTAATACAACATTAGAATGTTGTTATAACAATATTATAATTTGATAACAATAATAATATCAGTATTTTTATAATAACCAATATTGTTTATTAATAATAAAATAAATCAATTGATAGAAAACCTTAACTTAAATGAACTGATACACTAATGTCATAGTTATTAATAATACATATTTTATGCTATAGTTATTAATTATACATATTTTATTAGTTGTTAATGATATGTATTAATAAAAAGCTCATTCACAAGTATACATGTTTTATTAGTGGTTAATGATATGTATTAATAAAAAACTCATTCATAAGTATACATATTTTATTAATTGTTAATGATATTTTATTAATAAAAAACTCATTCATAAATATATATATTTTATTAGTTGTTAATGATATTTTATTAATAAAAAACTCATTCATAAGTTTTTAAATGTTGTGTGTGAAAAATCTACTAAAATAAAAATAAAGAAAATTTTGAACATTCAACTTACATATTAATGGTTGGTGAACACTGAGAGGATGGTTTGTAAAAAGAGGGCTTGCAAAACCTAAACTATCGGGAAAGAGAAACGGCCCAGAAGTGGACGAAAGGAGTTGGAAGGAGTTGGCTGGAAGGAGGCAATGTGTCCAGAACGTGGCTCGTGAAGGCCAAAGGTTTAGATTCCCATAGAAAATGAAACTCTAATCACTCATATGTGGCAATCAGCTAGCCACCATAGTAAATTTTAAATATGATTAAGTAAAGGTAAAAAAATAAACATGTAAACTGATGTTTTTATAATAGTGAGGAAGTTAGTGGTTGAAATCACAACCATTGATTTATTGGGACTACTAAGAATATTTCATCAATATTTAATATTGTCCATACAAAACTGATTAAGCACTAAAAACCTATTAAATGTGCCCATGATCAATAATTGTAAGCCTTTCTGCGTAATTAAAAAACAAATACATAAGTTTTTTAAAGGTTGTTTGTGAAAAACCTACCAAAATATAAATAAAGAAAAGGTTGAACATCCAAGTTGTATGACATGTCAAAATCGTAATCGTTCTGTAATCTTTGTCTTTCTTCCATGCTTATGTAATCGTTGTCCATGTGCCTCTCTCAATCATGTTGTCCGTGAAATGTACCTTGCATCTGTCTCTTAACATGCGTGATAGAGTTTCCACCACCTTCTACGCGTGCCCGGCAAGGTCAAGGGTTCGAGTTTGTCTCTTAGCATGGCGGTCAGAGTTGTCACCACATTCCAGGCCTGTCCACTAGGGTAAGGGGCCAGGTCAAGGGTTCAATCGCCCTCGTCATGCAGGTGCCTCACAAGATCTCTGTTAAGTATATACGTTTACTTAGTTTCTGGATAAGATGTGAGTTTGTAGTCGGAAGGAACAAGCAAAATCCGATTTAGTAGTACAGAAATACTTTAAGAAGTTTGTGTGGTTTTGGAAGAATCTTTAACAAAATAAGTTTTAAGAAGCAAGGTAATTAATACTAATATGAATCGTGCATCTAAGGAATAAAAATGTTTCACGTTGAATCCTCTGGTAAGTTTGACATCAGCTCACGATTTTTTACTATGTTAGTGTTATGGTTATGTATATGGGTAATGTTATGACTTTCATTTTATGCATTGTCCTCAGCAACAATAAACACTTCAACAACAAACTGATGGGAAAAAGGTTGATAAGCAATACGTCATTGACTAACTTTTCGTTCCTTCTCTCTATTTATCTGTGCCTTTAATGATTTTTTGTCATTTACGGTTAGTGTCATGCTATGTGATTAACAAAAATGGTTACAAAGATCATTTATTAAATAATGATCTAAAAACAAGAACTCACTGTGTAAGGTATAGAAACAAAAACTCAGATTACAACGTGAATGTGAATTAGGTTATATATTTCCATCACTAGAGTAAAGAGAACAAGCAGACTTCAAATACATAATTCACACACCAACAATTCCGGCAAACTTGTTCTTCGTGTGCTCTGAACTGCCATGTCAATAGATTACTTTCTGAATCAAAGAGAAAAATATTTTACATTATACGTTTAAGCCAATTTTCCACTACCTAAGTCGCGTTTAAGAAGGAAATTTACTAACCAGTTGAGCCAATCAAAGTCCATTATCAATCAAAACTCGAAACTCGTGGCTGCTTTGGATTACTAACTCGCTGTACAGTTACACTTGCAATTCATGGCTTCTCTTTATTTGATTGATTACATGTTCACTGACATATGCCACTATTGTGAAGGATCGCTCCTGCAGGTGACGTCTCTTCTATGCCGAACCTTTTCCAGATTAAGCTCCAGTTGGCTCTGCAAATCTTCTGATTGTTCTGGGATTTTCTGGAAAACCATCTAAATCCACGACGGAAATCTCCTTAGGCCTCCCTACCGAAGCACTTGACATCGATCCAATTGTGTCCATTAATCCGACGTCTTATTTCAAAAGAAATGGACTTTAACATTGTTGTATGTGCAAGCAAATGTAAGAGCTTTTGATTTCTTTACTTGTTGAGTTTGGTAGGAATATTTTCCTGACCAAATTCAGATATATGCACATTGTTTCCTCCAAAACACTGCAAATCAGGAGTCAAAATGAAGGATCAAATCGTTTTAAAAAATGTGAAAGACAAAACAATATACAGGTAAGGTAAAGAGAATATCATTGTTGCATACGCACACAGCTGACATAGAGTCTTATGATTAACAACATACTTAGAGTGTTGTGGAGTGTTGTGCAGAACCCTTTCGGTTCGTTCATTGAGAGTATGTCCTTGTCATTTGTGCAAAGAGATACAACGCCGAGGAATGTTGATAATTCATCTAGTGAACATTACCACAAGTCTCAACCATATCTATGTGTACTCCATGTTGATGATTGGTAACAACCAAATCCTGTCTGATTCATTCTTCATTTTCTTCCTTCTATTTTTCCTTTCATTGCTTGTTTGATTTCATTGACCTTGAATGCTCTTGGGGAAGAATGGTCTCTTGAAACGAAATATCTATTACAGCCTTCCAAGATTTGGCCCAAAATTGAAGGGTATATGTACTAGCATAGCAGCTAACTCGCGGCTGAGAACGTCGAAAGATATTGGCTGAGAATGCCAAAAAAAATGCTCAAAAATGAAACGCTCCATGCTCATGCAATAGGTGGGTCGGCCAGCCATTGAATATGAAACATGCGGATGGGTGGGACGTACGGACAGTCGAGGAGGAAGTTGAAGTAGTCAGTAATTTCTTAATATGATTAAGTAAATGTTAAAAAGTAAAAAGGTTAACTGATGCATTCAAAAATACAAGGAAGTTATGAAGAGTAAATCACATTCATTGATTTGGGAGGACAACTAAGAATATGCCAGCATCTTCAATTGTTAGCCATCCGATTAGAATTTTAGATTAAAAGGTTATTAATCATGCCCAAATAGGTATATGCCTTTTGGTGTAATTATATCCATAGTAAAAGTTACAAAATCTCTCTATATAGAAAGTGAGCAGAGCATTTAGTATTGAGTATATCTGAGCTAAATAGGCTCTAGCAAATCAAGAAACAAAACAAGAGATCCTAACTAACTCGTACAGCTAACCAGGATAGTTGGCAGTGTACAGTCACATACTTTACAGATATATTTAACACTCCCACTTAAACTCAATTGTTACAAACATCGGCACTAACAATGCCCAAGTGTTGTCTCTGAAAATCAAAAACAGATTTTCTTAGTGGCTTTGTAAAAATATCTGCGAGTTGATCTCAAGAGCCACAAAATTGAAGTTCTATGTCACCATTATTGACTAGTTCACGTATGAAGTGAAAACGACTGTCAATATGCTTTTTTTTCTTGTGAAATACGTGATTTTTGGATAGATGAATTGTTGAGGTGTTGTCACAGAAGATAGGAGTTGGCTCATTTTCTGTATGTGACATATCATTCAATATTATTCTCAGCAACACAACCTGACATGAAGCTGAGTTAGCACCAACATACTCTGCTTCTCCAAACGATATTGATACAATCGGTTTCTTCTTTGATGCCCATGAAATCAGGTTTGTGCCCAGGTGAAAAACATGTCCTGAGGTGTTTTTCCTGTCATCTAGGCTTCCAGCAAAATCATTGTCCATGTAAACAGAGAGATGATTATCATCCGCCTGAGTGTACCATAAGCCAAAATTGAGAGTGCCTCCAACATATCTCAAAATCTCTTTCACCATCTTCCAGTGAGAATCTTTGGGGGATTCCATGAACCTGGAAACAAGGTTGGATGCATACATAATATCAGGCTTAGTTGTTGTAAGATACAACGAACTACCTACTAAACTTTTCTACAGGGTAGGTTCCATTGTAGGGCCTTCATATATCTTGCTCAATTTTGTGCCTAGGGGTATAGGAGTTTTTGTTGGATTGCAGTCTTCCATGCATAATATTTTGATGATGTCTGCTGCATACTTTTGCTAACAGACAAAAATGCCTTTGGTTGATTGGTCAACCTCAATCCCCAAGAAATATTTCATGATGCCAAGATCTGTCATCTCAAACTCAGATTGCATGGCATCTTTAAAGATGGTTAACTCAAGATTTTCAAGATATATCATGTCATCAACATATAAACACACAATCAAAATTGTACTGTGTTGATCATTTTTGGTGTAAAGAGTTGGCGCATTTTCGCTTCTACTAAAACCACTCTTGATCAGGTAAGTATTAATTCTGATGTACCATGCTCTCGGATCTTGCTTTAAGCCATAGAATGATTTCTTCAACTGATACACTTTGGCTGACTGCTCTCTAACTTCAAATCCAAGTGGTTGATCCACATAAACCTCTTCTTCTAAGACACCATTTAGGAAGTTTGACTTGACATCCATCTGGTATAATTTCCATTTGTGTTGAGCTGCTATGGCTAAGAGAGTCCTTATAGTGTCCAACCTTGTTACTGGAGAAAACGTTTCACCATAATCAATACCTGATTGTTGTGAGAATCCTTTGGCAACAAGTCTTGCTTTGTGTTTTTCAATCTGTCCCTTTTCATTTAGTTTATTTTTGTAAACCCACTTGACACCAATGCTTTTCTTGTGTCTAGGAAGATCAACAAGATCCCATGTCTTGTTCTTCTCAATGGAGTCAATCTCTTGGTTCATGGCTTGAACCCAATGTGGCTCCTTATATGCCTCTTTAAAATATGTGGGTTGACATGACATTAATGCAAAAATATTGTGTTGATCAATGTCATTCAACTGCTGATGCATTTCTCTCAAAATTTGAGTTCTCTGATTTGGAAGTTCATAGGAAGAGTTTTTGTTGGAAGTTGAGTTATCATAAGAACTTTCAGATTGTCCTTGTACCTATAGCCTTGCAAGCGCAGGATGATGTGTTTGTTGTCATGAATTCTCTGTGTCTTCGGGATGTGACAACAATGGATCTTGATTGTCCATTGGTTGATTTTCAGACTCGTTCCAGAACTGATTTTCAAAAAAATTTACATCTCTACTGAGAATCAGTTTCTTTGAGATTGGATTGTAGAACGTGTAAGATTTTGATGTTACATTGTAGCCATAAAAGATGCATTTCTCACTTCTATCATCCAGCTTCTTCCTTAATTCAGAAGGTATGTGAGTGTATGTTATTTATCCAACTGTCCTGAGATGAGCAACATGTATCTCTGTCCCATTCCATGCTTCTTGAGGGACCTTCATCTTGAGACTGGTGGTTGGAGATCTATTCAGGAGATAAGCTGAGTATGCTATTTCTTCAGCCCAAAATGTATTTGACAAACATTTCTCTTTGAGAAGGCTCATTTCCATGTTCATTATGGTCTGATTTTTCCTTTCAACCACTCCATTTTGTTGTGAAGTATACCTGGCTGTAGTTTGCATGATGATGCCTTGTGATTTGCAGAAATTTGCAAATTATTTGGAGCTCTATTCTCCTCATCCATATGACCTGAGTGATTTTACATATTTTCCACTTTGTTTTTCATCTTCAGCTTTGAATTCTTTGAACTTTGCAGAATTTTTAGACTTGTGTCTGAGAAAATAGATCCAAATTTTCCTGCTAAATTCATCAATAAATGTTAGAAAATAAAAGCTACTACCTATTGACTTTGTTTGCATTGGTCCACATAGGTCAGTGTGAACTAGTTCTAGGTGTTGTTGGTCTTGAGTGGAGGACTGTGGAAAACTAGTTCTCTTATGTTTTCCAAGTATGCAAGACTCACATGGGGGATTTTTCTCTTTGAAGACAGGTAGACCTTTGACCATGGAGTGATTATGTAGAAGACTTAGACTCTGAAAGGGTATATGTCCAAATATTGTATTCCAAGCCATAGTTTCATTGGGGGTGAATGCACTTTGTGCATATGATTGGATCAAATTTGCAGCTATGAGGGTCTGCGGAAACATTCTATTCCTGGTCATGTAGATTTCAGAAATCAATTTTATGTTGGGGGTTTTATCATATATCCTACATGATGCTCCTTCAAAAATTGCCTTATAGCCAAGTTCAATTAGTTGTCCTACACATAACAGATTATGTGTCAGATTTGGAACATGATAGACATTGTGTATGTCTTTCTTTACATTTTGTTTAGTAAGAATAGGGACAATTCCTTTTCCTTGAACTTTGACTAAAGAATCATTTCCAAGTGTGATATCAGATGAAATTGAAGAATCAATGCATGAGATTAAATCTTTGTTACCTATCATGTGATTGCTACAACCATTGTCCAACAACCAGAGATCTTTATGTTGTTCTTCATTCTTGTGGCATGAGAAAAACATACCATCTGAGGTTTCTCCTTCATGATTTGAGACATGTGCTGTAATGTACCCCAAATTTCCAAAATAAAAAAGAAATTGATAGGTGCATTAATACTTCTTTACTCAGATATACTTAATTGTATAAAAACTGTAATTGTTTCTATCGGAATATGAAGCCTACTTATTCGTAGTTACAAGCGACTAATAACAAGGTAGTTAACCTCCTCATGAAGTTTCCTCTTATTAAAATAATCTTGTACCTGTCATAGCAAATTGTTCTAACAGACTAGAGTTTAAAACTACTCTTGGAAGAAGTGAAATCTGATGCTTTCTACAAGTCCAAAGTAATTCTATCCTAACATGCTTCTTCCTTTGTAAGGGAAAAGGTACTTGTTAAAAACTTTATCTTTTATACAGGCCTTAACACCTTCCACTATATCCAACATGTGAATACCTTCAAAACTTATCGTAACTAGTCCCATACAATAAGTTCCCTTAATAAACTCTTATCACCCATGTATCGAGTTGAGTTGGAGTTATAGTTGGGAAATACAACCCTTACCCTATGTCTATGCAAATATATATATAGTCTATATATCTATAGCCATACTACGCAACGGATTTTTCTTGAATTTATAATATATAAATTATCATATATCTGCCCGAAGTAAATAACGATAGAAACATATATCAGAGTGTATACGTATCTACTTATACAAACTTTTCCCTTGCTGTATGCGCATTCAAGTTAATACTTACAGACTGGTAATGTTTGTTGGTTTCTCGTTACTTTAATTATAGTAGTTACACGAACTCAATACATACTAGATGTAACGAAAAAGGTTGTTCTCGCATGTAAGGTTCAATGTTTAAGGGGGGTGGCACTTAGCCTCATGGCACACTTAAATCGACCCTAATAAATCAACCATTCCTCACGCAATTCACCCAACTTGGTAAATAAATATTGCACTAACAATGATATAAATGTGAAGTTAAATCTGGTCCATAAAATACATTTACTACTACCGTTGTCATTTAAACCAGGCTGGTGTTGTACTGAGAACTTGGGCAGTCGCACCCAATGTTGGCTTGCCATATCTGATTGTTCACATGGATAGCATACCATGCATTCTTATCACACCATTCCTCCCTGTTGTAATAGGTGCGAGACTTATTTCGTCAGTGTAACTGATTCGGATTCTTTTCGGCACGAAATGAGATCGGAGATATAATAAATAAATGCATAGAGATATCACAGATATTCAATAATATAACAAAAATGTATCGAATATGCAACCATAAACACATATATACAACAACACATGATTTCTATTAATGAAATAAATGTACAGAGACTCGTTATAATGGTGGCAACTTATCTCTGAGAAGAGATGTGACGGCTACTCGCATTCGCAAGAAGATGATTACAATGAGGCTCTGAAGGCCTTTTTTACAATAAATAGGAATTCCAAAAACCCTATACATCCAAAAACCTAACCCTAGGAGATGAAGCGCCAAAAGTCATGTGGACCCCGTTTCGGTAACTTAGTACATCAACTTCCCGGGGTTGCAACTTTTGCATATGATCTCCATTTTAGGCGTATGATAGCTCGTTGGAAAGGTATCGTTGAGAAGAATCATTTTTGGGGGATCAATTATGCCTTCATATATCATTGAGAACCTTTATCTTAAAAAGCCTTAATTTAGGCCCTCAAAATGGCCCCTGAAGTTAAAACCTGCTAAAAATAGTAAATTGCCAAAATTGCCAAAAAATTGTTTTGACCCAGTTGGAAAAGGTGGGTGGACATCGATATCCACCTAGATCAGTAACCCTAAGTTTATGTGGAAAAAACCCTCCTCTGCTATATGGGCATTTTTTCCCCACGCAAAACCTCCGTGGCTTCACTCTGTGTGTATTTGGAAACATGGAGATATGAATTTCGATCCTGAATGAGACCCATCGAATCCGCTCTCTAGGGAAGGTAATTTTGACCCTTTCTTCCTTATATTTTTCTGAACTTTCGAAGTTAAACTTTTTTGGAACGGTTGGTGTTTTAGCAAAGTTTTCTACCTCTTTCTCATGGTATTTTTCCCAGTTTCTACATTGGTCTAAAACTTCCATGTTTTGTTTAGCGTTCTTACTGTAGAACAATCATTATTAGTTACATTTCCCCATAAAAATCTTGTTTTTTCTTTACTGTGGAAAAGGGCCAAAGTATTTATGCTACCTCAGGAGCATCATTCCTGGAATCTCTTATCTCCATCTAGCAATGGCTTAAATAAAAATACTCTCAGTGAATATTTATGGAGGTACTCTGTGAAAACCCTAAACGTAGTTGAAAAGGGTCACCTTCCATGCTATCTCACTAAATATTTAAGGGGGTATTTTGTAAATCTTTGTCTATATAATCTCCCTTTGTCATTTACAGTGTGGATTTAACAACAGATTTTTCGTTTATGTTTAATCTTTGAGTTCCATGCGGTGATGGTTGGGAATACAAAAATCCCTCTGCCTATGATGAAGAAGATGTGGGTAAAACATACTGCTATAGGCGATTTATTTTTGAGTTCAATACTTGACCTTCCGTAGTATCCTGGGTACATATCAATAAAGGTAGACGTATTTTAACTTTCAAATCTTTATATTATACTTCTATTTGAAAAGGTATAACATGATTTTCTCACCTATAATCTCAATATCCAAACCCATGTTCTCGGGTCTTTCCTTCTGAGTTCTCTATGGAAAATTAGATAAACTGTAAATTCCTCCAGTCCATATCCATACTTAAGGCCGAAACCTTTTTGGTACACTATTGATGTTTCAAACAGTAAGGTTTTTTTCGTGACTCATCTATAAGCATGTATCGTAATTATGTTCCTTTGTCTAATCCAGGATCACTTACTCACAGTAAGAAATCATAGTTAATCCTATGATATTCCTTCTTATATAGCCCTTGCATTCCGAGTAACTCCCAGTAATAAAATAAGAATCGGGACCTACGCTTTCCTTTGCATATCCGGTAAATCATTTTACTGTTTTGTAGGCTCATAGACTGTGTACTAGGTGCATATAATCTAGATCTATCACCTTGGGTTTATGTCTGCGTAAGTAAATCTATACTATACCATTGTTTGGATACACAGTTTTATATACATACTTTTGATCTGTTTAACATTAAAATTTCTTAGTTCGTAAAGTCTCTTAATATTTTTATAGTTTGTGACCTATACCAACTTCTTATTTCTATGATGATTCATCAAATGCACTCTATATTTATGAGAATATTAGACACAGATTTCATCAACTAATGGTGGGGCCCTTGTCTTTTGCAAGGGTACCCATCAGCTATTCCAGGGTCCACTACTCCCCTTCAGGTTGCATATAGATCATTTCTCAAAGCCGATGTGGACTGCTTCTATGCCAACGTTAAGCTAAGTATCACTTTATTCGCTTAATAGATTTATTTTGGTTAATTATTACCATTTTGTTAATTCTCACTCTTTCCTTTTTGCAAGTCTTAACTACTCTAGTCAAATGGATCTACTAATTCTCCTCACTCGAAAGGTATTCGAGTTCCGACTCATGGTGTTAAATTTAAGTTTTCATGTTCAAATCATAACAGTACAGAGTTCTAGATTAAGGCACTATCATTATAATAGATTTTGCACCGGGATTCCCTAGATAACCTGGTTACTTGTATTTTAAAACATTCAGGGAAAGGAACAGATTTCGAACAATTTGAACAAGGGAGAAACCCCAAGAAATTTTTTTATTTTATTTCGATTTCAACAGCTATGAAGATATGAATTGGAATTTACTTCCATATTTACTGAAAACAAAGGATCCGTAATATTTTGTGTCTTTTATGTAGACTGTATGATAGAAAAGCACTTGAATCTCATGTACTTCAATAAGACGACCGCAGGCCTTATGTGCGTGAATATATTGGATACTTTTATTTCAGTCCTGTGTACATAGTTATATAGCCATAACTATATATATGTCTATCTCCTTTCTGTATTTTCCTTCCATAATTTCGTTTGGCATTGTATATTTTAAATACCCCTTAAGTGAATATATATATATATATATGTGTGTGTGTGTGTGTGTGTGTGTGTGTGTGTGGGGTACAGATTTTGGTTATCATCGTAAACTATTGTTCTATATAGGTTGAATACAAACCTTTAAAGGCATACATAAACTTTCATGCAGTTTTATTGTAATGATTATTTATGCATACTTATCCTTAACCCTACATTCATACTTGTACCACAATATTTCTAATAACAACCATAGATCGAAACTAATATTTGTTTTCCTATTTCGGTCTGGAGAGTGCATCATATGAATAGGAAAGATTTCATACATTTATCAATAGCTAACACACACGACAGTTTTTTCTTAACTCTAATTAATAAATAAATTCACACCGTAAAGACTTGTCCTATGATTCACTTCATTCTACTCGCCAATAATCCAATAAAACAATTCACCAAGTATTAGGTAGATATAGAAATAAATCATACAGAATTACAATAGATATACTATTTCAGTGATTAAATCAAAACGACTTCCCTTTAGAGGGTTATTCAACAAAAATAAGTCACCCAGAACTGTATAGATGTAATACTATCAGCCATTTAAATCAAGAAACATATGACTAGAGAAAGAGTAGATGAACATATATGAGCAAGTTTGTCGAACAACAAATGGAACAACCACGTTCCTCCCAACCTTAGAACAGAACAACCAATACTACTTGCTTCGTTCACCCCCTAGCCTGCCCTTGAATCCATGGGGGAAAACTACAAAACTCTTCCTCAACAATTGTCCTTCAGTTTCAACAACTTCTCCATGCCTCACACTCAGAAAACAATGTTCATAACAACAACAGATAATTATTTCCCCCCAGCACACTAGGCAGCATCCTGCTTCCTCTCATATGCTATATATCAAAAGAAATTTTTCCTAGGTCTCTTTCCCCCTTGGGAATTTTCGTAGTTTTCCAAATCCCTGATTTCCAGGGGCTTCCAATGGCCAAATTATTGATTTTCCACTTGTCACATTCATCCCTAAGGTAGTTCCAACATGTTCCCCTCTCATGGAGTCATGGTCAGCTGATTTAATTGCTCTCTGCTTTATGCAAGTCTTCTTTTTGGCACTTGTTGTCTTCAATGATCTTTTGAGCGTATTTCAGACTGCAACCTTCTCTCCAAGCTTTGTGAAGAATCTTTTGTTTTGTGTTCTCGTCTGCAAGACAATGTAGGCTCTGTGCTTCTTCGGATCGGGCTTCTCTCGAGACTATGTGAAGAGGCTTAAATCTGAAGCTCTGATACCATGATAATACCATGATATAATGATAAGCAAAGAAGATAATAAAGAGAAGAAATTGGGAAAAATAGAAAGTGAGGAGAACATTTAATATTGAGTATATAATTGAGCTAAATAGGCTCGAGCAAATCAAGAAACAAAACAAGAAATCCTAACTAACTCATACAGCTGGCCAATATAGCTACAATCACATATTGTTAAGGTTACATAAATATTTAACATTTTTGACAAAGTACTTTGATAATAATTAAAGAAAAAATTATGCAAATGATTATAGTTTTGTCGATTTTTATAACACAAAAGGTATAAGCAATTCAATCTCCAGGCCTCAAGCCCGATTTATTACTAAGAATTTTCTAAAAGATTATGTGGCTCAAGCATCTTCTCAATCTACATTAGAGAGGAAAATTAAAAGGAAAAGAAAGATTATGCGGAGAATATAAAGAAAAAGAAAGACTATGTGGCTCAATTTTCCTCGATGATTTTACTAGCTAGGGTTTTTATATTACAAAAAGCTAAAATATACAAAGATTACTTTAAAACAATTTGATGCTTTGAGTCCTTTTGAGAGAGTATTTTCATAATCTTTAAAGAAAAAATTATGAAAAAGATTATAGTTTTGTCCATTTGGTTAACACAAAAGGTCTAAGTAGTACAATCTTAGGCTTCAAGCTCTATTTATGACTAAAAATTTTCTAAAATAATTATGTGGCTTAAGTATTTTCTCAATCTTCTTTAGAGAGGACAAGGAAAAGAAAAAGAAAGATCATGTGGGTCAAATTTTTTAGTTGATTTTAAAAGCTAGGGTTTTATATTACAAAACACTAAAACACTAAAATATACAAAGATTACTTTAAAAAATTGTTAACCTGTGTTATAGGGTTTTATATTACAAAACGCTAAAATATACAAAGATTACTTTTAAAAAAAATGTAAACATGTGTTGTGTTTTGCTCATCTTATTTCAAAGGCATTCCCTCAAGCGAAATAGTAAATAAATTTTCCTTCTTTCGCCCTTCCACAGCTAGAACATATTCAATTTTTCATCAATTCATTGAAAATCAATTAAGCAGACCATTATCAGTATCTTTCTTTATGGAAAGAAATGAGAGAAAGAATAAAACGCTCAAATATACACAGATTACATTAAAAAATTGAACCTATGCTCTGTTTTTGCAGGTATTGAGCTCATCTTATTTGAAAGGAATTCCCTCCAGAGAAATGGTAAATTAATTTTCCTGCTTTCGCCCTTCCATAGCCAGGACATTTTCCATTTCTCATCAATTCAGCGAAAATATATTATGCAGGCCATTATCAGTATCTTGAATTTATGGAAATAAGTTGATAAGATTGATCGGGCAACAGTTACATTTGATCAAGGTGGCCAGGCGATGAGAGGTGGGCTACGCGCCTATGCAGCATGTCACGGTCGCTTGCATGAAAGTTTCCTTGACACAATAAGCACCTGGACTACAGGAGACCTCGCCTGAGGAGAGTATGTAAGGGAATAATAAAATGTTGCAAACATCACTCAATTCATTTTCAACGAACATATTCAATTGAAAAAGAAAAAGCACTTATTTAAAAAAAAAAAAAAAANAGTAATTTCCTTACTCGTTCTTACATTATTAATTCTTAACCATTCTTACATTATTAATTTATTAATTCCCTTAACCAAAACTTTGAGCGCAAAATGATGGCTGCTGCATAAAAGACAATGACATCCAATATTTTTGGTAAAATGATAAATTTGTTTTATAATATATTTATATATTTATGTTTATTATTAGTCCCTTGATTATTTATGTTTATTATTAGTCCCTTGATTATTTATGTTTATTATTAGTCCCTGACAAGGTACTATAGGGATGAGCTCGAGTGATTGAATTTGAATGAGAATTAATTGGGTTATTTTTTAAATATTTTGTTTTAATTTAGTTGAAGGTTTTTTATAATGTTTTTTGTATTTTTTCAATTAAATAATAAAATCAAATGTATTTGATTGATTGTATATTTTGAAGTCTTGTATATTGATTGTATATTTTAAAATATATTTTGTATAAAACTAAATATTGAGTAATTGAATAAAGTGTGGATAACATATTCTTAATAGAATGCAACTAACACTACTGTAGTTGATGATTTTTGAAGTATATTTTGTATAAAACTAAACACTGAGCAATTGAATAAAGTTGGACAACATATTCTTAATAGGATGCAACTAACACTACTATAGTTGATGATTCACCTATGATAGAGAATTTCAAGGAAGATGTGTTTCTTTCTACTTCATTCAAGGAAAGAAAATAACCAAGAGGATAAATAGTTCATAACCAATCTATGAATAAATTATCCAATGCCCTAGATGTAGATATGCTTTAGATGTTTGAGATATTTTGAAGAATCTTTCACAATATTTAATAATATATGATAACTTTAAACAATATGTGAGAGATATTTTTATATAAGAAAAAATTTCAAATTTATAATATAAATTCTTGTGCATTTTGCATGCGATCACTTATTTCTATGTTTTAGTAGCCTTGTATACACAAAATTATAATGCTTATAATATAAATTTTTGATTATTGTATATATGTGTTACTGTATTGTTTCTATATTTTGTGGCTTTGGTCAATTTAAGGTCACTTGTATTTTACAAATTGGTGGTTTGGGGTATTGTCACTAAAAATTATTTTATTTATCTCTAATAAGACATTGAGTTGTTAAATTTTCATTTGATTTGTTGTAGGAAAGTTTAAAGTACATCTTAAGATTTATAACTCTTAAAAATTGAATGGCATTTTGATATGTTTATATAGAAATTTTTTATTTGATAAAAATAACAAAATTGTATTACCTTGTCTTTAAAAATTAACATAAAAAAATTTTGTTTCCTTAAATTGGGACATTGTAATCACATTTTAAAAATTCCATTTAACTCACTTTGCAAAAATTCCTTCCTATATGAATGGAAGGAAATTGAGAATACATATCGACTTTCAAATTTTTTGTTTTAATGTCATTATAAATGAAGTGTTTAAATAAAGATATATAAATGTCATATATGTGGTCATAGTGAATATGAGAGTTAATACTAGTTTAGAAGATGTTGATATTTGAAATAAAAAGAATCTTTTTTTAATAAAAAACCATATATAAAACAAGTTGTAGTATTGGAAAAAAAACTAAATTGAAAGTGTGGTGATAAGTATTAATTTTGTTTGGTCTTTTTAATTCGAAATATCTAAATATTACTTAAATAGTTATTATGTTGCAATATGGATAAAAGATGTTATTGAAAAATACATTCTCTAAATACACTTTGTTACTTACCAACAAAAATTAAAATTACTGTATAATTTTTTGAATTTTTTTTTATACAATTTTATGAAAAAAGATTTAGTGATATGTAATCCTCATATGAACATAAATACCGCAAATGAAATGTTTTTCTAATATATTCATCCAAACTTTCGCTAGAGATAGATCAATCCCCATCTTGATAAAATCTTATCCACGATGGGAAAATGAATATACGGGGCTAATGTGGGTTCTATTCCCCTTTTTCAACACACTTCCTCATATCACGGAGAACCATTATTAAATTGCAAGTTCAATACAACATGCACATAATTTTGGTGAATCAATGTCTATGATTATATATCATTTTAATACATGGAAAGTGAGAATGATATTAATAAACATTTTTTGGTTTATTTATTTTAGGTTGAATTTTTATATACCATTTTAATACATGGAAAGTGAGAATGATATTAATAAAAAAGAATTGGTTTATTTATTTTAGGTTGACTTTTTTCATCAAGGAATTTGATTTACCAATACACAACTAAAGTCTTTAATTTCTAATATATAGATTTGTCTTTAATTTCTGATATATAATTTTCTGTAAATTTGTAATCTTAAATTAGTTAAGTCATCTTATTATATAAACATAAGGGTATAAATTGATTGTATCAAATTAATTAATATGAGTGTATGTTCAATACAACATGGACATACATAGTTTTTGTGAATCAATATCTATGATTAGATATCATTTTAATACATGGAAAGTGAAAATGATATTAATAAACTTTTATTTTAGTTTATTTATTTTAGGTTGGTTTTTTTATATTAAGGGATTTGATTTTCCAATATATAGTTAAAGATTTTAATCTCCAATATATAACTTTTTGAAATTTGTACTATTAAATTTTTTTTTTATTGAAGTTATCTTATCATATAAACATCAAGGTATAAGGTGATTTTATCATATTAATTTGGCTATTAATATGAGTGTATAAATGGTCAATTTTCACTAGCACATTTGGTTAAGGTGTGGGTTTCATTTGTGAGGTGATTCGAGTTCAATACCCTTACGATGTGTTTAGTCAGGGGGAGACACCCAAAAATACATCCATTTTAAGATTATCGAGTGATTTTGATGGCTTAGATGTGTAACATCCCGATCTTGCGTGCTCTGAGTGAACTTATCCTTAAGGACACTTGCTTGCAAGTGATCCAGATTATTATACTATTGGTCGTTCGATTATGATTATGAGACATTATGGATTAATGATATGTTATTCAGGGATGATTTTAAGGATGGAAATATATTTTAAAATGTAGAAACCTTGGCGAATATTACTAATCCTTCATATGCCAACTATAAATGTTTGGCAATATTTTTGTAAAAATATTCAAATTTCTAAGGATTTTATACAGTTTGTATAAAATTTTGGCGATTTTTAAGGTAAAATAATTTTATCCTATAGAATTTGGGCGAATTCATTATTAGAATGGTGAATATGTTTTTGGGAAAAACCATGGAAAATTAGCCCATGAGCGAAATTTAGCCCCTAAAATCATCATTGATGTTATTTGGTTATAGTCACATAGAAAGGTGTTATTGACTGGGTTCTCCTGAGTGTGCAGGACTTTGGACATTGAGGATGCAGAAGCATCGATGAAACCCCTTGGACTCTAGATCGAGTCAGGGAGAGGACTATTAGGTTTGAATATATTGATGTGCGACATGTACATATGAATATAGGTTATGATGATTGATTAATGATATTGGCATGATTCATTGATGGATGCATGCTAACGAGAGCTTGTCAACCAGACTCACATGTGGAGTAGAGGGGTCACGCAAGACAACTAGAGACTTGAGGGAGAGGTGTGGCAGCAACCCTGGCACAACCTATTAGCACTCCCACCATGGCTCGAATTGTAGGTTAATGATTACCTAGTTTGAGAAGACCCACGATGTCGTGAAGGAAGAATGTGACAGTCGCTCACGATGATTCTAAGGGATGCACAATAAGGCAGGGGCCTTATTCCTTAGAGGCCTTAGTCTACCACAAGATCACCTAGCGGAGTATTGACTCCAGGGGTTTTTGACATCTACCAAAGTCAGTCAAGAGGCTAGTGGAACCCTTGGAGCAGGTACTGCGTCCTGAAGGGCATGTCGCACAAGAAAAAAATAAAGAGGCGAGTGGAAACCTTGGAGCACGTAGTGAGTCTTGAAGGGAACGTTGTGCAAGGAAAATGAAAAGAGACGAGTGCCACCCTTGGAGCACATAGTGCATCCTGAAAGGCACATCATGCAAGGAAAACTGAAAGAGGCGAGTGGCACCCTTGGAGCACCTAGTGCGTCCTGAAGGGAACGTCATGATTTTAACTGGTAAGTGAATAAACCGAGATAGCCTCAAAATGAATGATGTAATAAGTAAGAATTAAAAACATTTTTTGCTAATAAAAATGTCGCCCAACCTAGAGAAATTAAAACCTAGGTCTAAGTCGAACATGTGGTCAAAAAATAATAATAAATAAACATGTAACAAGAAGAGGGGTAAGAAATTCAAATTAATTTATTAAAGTCAAATTACCATGGAGGATTAAAAATTTAAAAAGGGAAATGGTTGTTTTTATCTATTTTTGATAATTTAATTTTAGTTGAAAAAAAGGAGGGTAAATGGTTGTTTCATCTACACTTGCTAAATCAATTTTTAATTAAAAAATAAAAAGGGTAAATGGTTGTTTTATCTACACTTGCTAAATTGATTTTTAGTTAAAAAGAAAAAAGAGGGAAACTTAAAGAAAAAGAGGAAACCTAAAGAAAAGGGGAAACGTAAAGAAAAAGATAAATGTCTAACTTAGTAATGAATATTTCCTTGGGAACTTGCTATTTCTGAACTCAACTAGGAATTAAGTAAGTCGTAAGTCATTTAAGATTTGTAAGTGAATATTGGGACACTAAGGAGCATTTTTAGGAGTCATTTTAGGTGGGTGAGGGAAATAGGAATATTTAATTAATTAATCAAATTTATTTTCTGGTACAACTAGGGGATGGGTGACATGTGTACGGGGTAGGATTTTCCTAATTAAAATTAATGAAAAAGGAATTTATTGATAATTTGGGAAACTAGTTACTTAAAAAATCTATAAAAAGGATAGAGGAGGAGGAGTATGGGGCTCATCTTTATTGCATAACATTACGCTGATGAATTTTTCCCTAACTGAACTTTCTCTTCTAGGAGTTGGGATACCTAGCTCAAGTAACGAGTGGTAGCTCAAACTTGCAAGGTGAGTTGGGTGCTAGTTGTTCTCAGGTATTGTGTGTGTGGCCCCTTTGCGGCTCGGGGGGCTCAGGGGGAAGAAGAGTACCCCTAGCATTGGTTGGGAGGCATTAGTGAGGTCACATCAGTCATCAAGTTGAATCTAGATAGAGCATGCGCGAGAAAACGACCTCGGAGCATTAGCATTTGGATATGGTACGCTTGTTAAAGTTGTTACTTGAAATGAAATTTAATTTACACATGTTTGTTTTTGTGTATTCAGTTGAATATTTCATTGCCATGATCTTTCTAGTGCATGCATTCCTGTGGTACTTGTAATCCTTTTTTCGTTGATATATTCAGTAAATACCCTTGCTATCCACTGTATCCTTTAATTATGATTTATTGTCTCTTGTGCATGGCCAGAATGAGCCCCGGACTCAAAACCTTGCACACGTTCTTGTATCTCCTCCCTACATTTTCCTTATTCCTTGATTTCTCCTTTAATTCATTATTTGTTTCTCCATGGAGAAGATATGGATGCAATTTGTGTTTTTATATTTTGTCCCTTATCCTTAAGTTATTAGTCTGTGCCTGAGAAGTTGGACAGGATCCGAATCGATGGTCATCACTTCAGTGTTCAAATACCTATATATTCAAATTCCCTAGTTTCCTGTGCATGGATAATAAGTGAAGGATAAATTTCACCTAGCTATATATCCCTTACTTATCTCTGCATTTTTCCTTTATGATTGATCTATACTCCTTGCGCCCTCCTTTTGAATGAGTATATTTGTGTTTGATTGATTCCTTTTTGAATGATTAGTCTCTATGCCTTCTTGTGAACTTGTGAATGAGTATCTTTGCATTTTTTTTATTCATTGTTGAATGATTGGTATTGCACCTTCTGGTCATCGAGCATCTTTGTTCTTTGTTTGATTCATCTTGGATCGATTCATCTCTTTTATTTCTTGGCATATTATCTCTACGTTTTCTTGAATGTTAAATCTTCACGTCGGTAATATGGAATGACTGTATTTTTAATCGTTGACCAATGACAACAATTTTATTCTAAGCGATTTAATTATATGTGAATCATTTTTGACTAATTATATTCAATGAATATGTGAATATGGACAACAATCTTATATTTTATGACAGTAAATTTATATAAACAATAAATTTAACTTCATGTTTTATATTACCCAATGATTAATATTGTTCCAGTCTCATGATGTTTAAGTATGGTAGCCATGTGTACATTTAATAACACAGCGACATCATATTTCGCCCAACAATATCATATTTTCGCTCAGCAATATCATACTTAACTTAGCAATATATCATTAGCTTGTGTTTATTTAATTGAGTCCGGGAAATTATATTGTATGCATTTTTATTATTTAATGCTAAAACACAGCGAACCTTGTGCCCCATATAAATGTCTGACAACGCCATTTTATTTAATAGTAATTTCTGATGGGCAGTGATTTGGTATAGTTACACCAACAATTATTTTAGTATATAGATAGTGTTTTATATAGCCAACGAATATATAGCTATAGACAACGAATTTATACATATACATGTGTCTAACAACGATTTCAATAATAGTGAATGACACGGAGCGATTTCACATATATATATATGTTTGACAATGATTTTAATAATAGTGAATGACAGACAACAATTTTGCATATATATAAATGTTAGACAACATTATTGTATTTTATAGACAGCAAAACCATGTATTAACAGACAGCGTTATCATCAATATAATAGACATTGACCTCATGTATTTTATAGATTTGTCAATAGTTTGACCAATAGATTTATCAGAAGACTTAAATTAGACAACAATTATATGTTGTATATAACAACAATTTTTGTGGAATGCATGGTATGTTGTGTATAGCTAGCAAATTTAAAATTATCCAGCGAATATTTTAATAGACAGATAGCATTTAATAGGTAAACATCCATTTTAAAAAATTAAACAAATATCAAACCAAAACTCACAATTAAACATGAATGTTGGATTACAGTTATCCCAGTATCAAACTATTCCATAGATTTTTGTTAAATTTGAGAGACATTCAACCAAAGACAATGGTCTCTTAAATAACATTTTATTATGAATTTAATATCATTATTATCATTATGAAGTTGCATGTCAATGATTTTTGTTGTTACATAAATTATCCATTGAATTATGAATGCCTCTTTCCTGTCAATTTTTGTTCTAGAGAAGATAGGTATATTATTAGGATTAAGTGAAAAAGGTAAACCCTTCCACAACCAAGATGTTGGTTTCTAGTTTCAATATTGCCATGTTTAGTTTATATGAAGTAATATTGCTTTATCCAAGGCGAACAACTACACATACAACTTTCTTCATAATCAAACTTTTAATCAATATTTAACATACACTTAATCATTAACTAACATATCCTTTAAAGTGAAATGAACTTGAAGAAAATAAAAGTAGAATTGTTATACAAAGAAAGCAATCATTTTTATTAATATTAAATGATATAAATTTTTTAATATTTATTTGTTTTTTTATTAAAATAATAGGATTATCATTTGTTAAACGGAGAGATAAATGTCGAGTTAATAGGATTGTTAGAATTAATTTTTTATTGGCATAACAGTTTAATAGCTTGCACAAGATTAATGGTTGAGGGTTAGTAAAAAAATTAGCTAAAACATTAATAGTTTAACAATTAATTGGATTCAACGCGCCTTGTGCCTTAAGTCGAATTGTAAATGGGGGTTGGTCATAGTTGTTACACCACACATGTTTACCTTGTAGGAAATGAGGAATCCTTCGGTTGATCATGCAATTTAAATGTTGAAGGATGTCACCTCACGTCTTGTAGACTTGTCGATTGGGTGCTTGGGTATAGTCGTCGTGTTTTTGACAGTTAATTCGGTCACCTAGCACATTGAAATTTTGGGGGTTTGGTCTAAATATGTTATATTACACCTTAGGTATTGTCACGCCCACCGCTTTGTCACGGCATGAATCCTTATGAGGGGATCATTGAGCACCTTCACTAATAGAATTGAATGATAACCTATCTAGAGTAAGAGGCTTTTCGATGTGGGCGTTGTTCGTTGTAATTGATGTTGGTACTTGATTATGTAACGCCTCAATGCGTTTGGTTTTTGCTCCATAGAGATTTCTAGTTACTGATCGTCGAAGTCGTTGTGTTGGGTGGTTGATGTTTTCCCTTACATTGTAGGCATTGTCTTGCCTGTGTCGAGAAGGTAGTCATTTTTATCTGATCCAGGTGGATATTTATGGCCACCCACCTTTTCCAACTGGCTCAAAACAGGTCTATGGCAATTTTGGCAGTTTACTATTTTTAACAGGTTTTAACTTCCAGGGCCATTTTGAGGGCCTAAATGAAGGTTTTTCGATATCAACGTTCTCAATGATAGACGAAGGAATAATTGATCCCCCAAAATGAATCTCCTCGATGATACCTTTCCAAAAAGCTATCACACGCCTAAAACGGAGATCGTATGAAAAAGTTACGACCCTGGGAAGTTGATGCACCAACTTACCCAAATGGGGCCAACATGACTTTTGGCGCTTCATCTCCTAGGGCTAGGTTTTTGGATGTCTAGGACTTTTGGCATTCCCGATTATTGTAAAAACGCCTCTAGAGCCTCATTGTAACCATCTTCTTGCGAATGTGAGTAGCCGCCACATCTCTTCTCAGAGATAAGCTGCCACCATTCTAGCGAGTCTTTCACTCTATATTTTTACAGTCTCTATATATTTCTTTCATTAATAGAAATCGTGTATTACTATATCTCTATGTTTATGGTTGCATCTCTGACATATTTCTGTTATATTACTGGATATACGCGATATCTCTGTGCATTTCTTTATTATATCTCCACTCTCATTTCATGCCGAAAATAATCTGGATCAGTGCTATCAGAGCAGGCTGCTCTTGATCGTTTTCAGTGCATGTCCCCAACGAGGTCCGAGTATAGCAAGTTGGGTCTTGAGCTTGTCTCTCTTAAGGAAAATTTCTCTCGCACACCCAAGAAACCCTCAATGGCGGAAGAAAAGAAAAACGATGGAGTAGATGATCCTATCAGTCTGTTACTTGAGAAAGCTCTCACGCGATAGAGGGATGAAATGATGGAGAATTTTTCCCACATCCTTCAATGCCTACTGATAGCATCAGGCGGATATTCATCAAGCGGCCACTTTGGAGGCACCTCGCCTTTCAAGGTACAGGTTAATTTTGATATTCCCGTATTTGAAGGTCAAATAGATGCAGATGCCCTAGATAAATGGTTAAATCTACTAGAAGGTTATTTCTCTATTCATAATTTTCCAGACAAGGGAAAGATCACCTTCACACTCCTTAAGGCTCTCCCCCATGTCAAACATTGGTGGGAAACTCACTGGGAGCAGAGTTCCATAGATGAGTTTGGAATATATGGGGCCGAGCCCACTTGGGATTTTTTTGTGGATGTAGTAAAGGAACAATACTACCCTATTGGAAACTATGAGGAATAATACATGAGATGGACCACACTGCGGCAAGAGAGGGGCCAAGATGTTCTAGATTTCACCAATACCTTCCATACCTTGCGCACCAAGCTAGGTATCAAAGACTCCAAACGACATTTGGTTCTGAAATACCGTGGGGCTCTACACAGATACATCCAAACTGAAATGGATTTTCTGGACATCTCATCACTCGGTGCTGCCTATCGATATGCTGTTATAATCGAGCAGAAATTTAAGCACCAGAACAAATGGGAGTTTGGGTCTGCAAATCCACAACAACCAAAGTATGACAAACACAACCCTAACAAACAGTCTCCCGAAAACCAGTCCAAGCCATAGGAAAAGAAGGGTCACGGGAAGACAAAGAAGGACACCAAAAAATGGTGCGATTTCCACAAAAGCCCTTGGCACAACATGGATGAATGTCACTCAAAACAGTCATTGGTGGCCGAGATCAAAGACAAGGAGATGAACCCTGATTCAGAATCTGAATCTGAAAATACTCGTAAAAGACAGATCATCGACGCAGACCCCACTGTTATTGTCGCGACTGCAGCAATTCAACCAGAAGAACCAACAGATCCAGAAGAGGGGGAACACCTTTTTCATTCACAAATGTGGGTGAAAGGGACCTCACTGCATTTTATTGTTGATAGCGGAAGCAAGAAGAACCTCATCTCAGCAGAGGTCGTCAAACAGTTGGGATTGTCGACAAAACCAGACCCACAACCATACAGTATCAGGTGGCTTCGCCAAGGACGAGATCTTCATGTTAGCCCGCAGTGTCGATTATCATACGACATCCAACCCTTCAAGGATGAGGTATTATGTGATGTTTCCCCATTGGATGTCTGTGATGTTCTCTTGGGTCAGCCATATATGTGGAAAGACCATGCTATCTATGAGTCTCGACCTCATAGTGTCATTATTACTCTGGGGGTCATCTCTCCAGGATACCAGAGGTAGTTCCAACTATTGCTCCACCTAAACAGTGCCGCAAGGTAGTATCTCACACTACAAAATTCATCTTCTCCACGATCTTTTCAAAAGAGGAACAAAAGGATACTGCAACACCACAGCTTCAGCCCAAGCACCTTCTATCCAACAGAAGAAGGTCGACAAGGTTGCATCAAAGAACAAAGATTCCTTCTACACACAGTCATCTCATGTAGCCAGACTAGTTAAAAAGGTCCAACCCTTCCAGCCACAGGTTTGTGACGACCTTCAACAAACCAAGCAGCGCGATGTCTCCAACAAGACAAGCAGCTCACCAAGATGCAGATTCAATAAACGCTTTTCCTTCTCCCCCGGGAAATCAACGCAATGGAGACCATTGCTTCCTAAGGAGGGAGGATTCATCCAGGTGGATATTGGTGGCCACCCACCTTTTCCAACTCGCTCAAAACATCTTTATGGGAATTTTGGCAATTTACTATTTTTAGCAGGTTTTAACTTCCGGGGCCATTTTGAGGGCCTAAATGAAGGTTTTTCGAGATCAAGGTTCTCAATGATAGCCAAAGGAATAATTGAGCCCCCAAAATGAATCTCTTCGATGATACCTTTCCAACGAGCTATCACACGCCTAAAACGGAGATCGTATGCAAAAGTTACGACCCCGGGAAGTTGATGCACCAACTTACCCAAATGGGGCCCACATGACTTTTGGTGCTTCATCTCCTAGGGTAAGGTTTTTGGATGTCTAGGTATTTTGGCATTCCTGATTATTGTAAAAAGGCCTCCAGAGCCTCATTGTAACCATCTTCTTGCGAATGTGAGTAGCCACCACATCTCTTCTCAGAGATAAGCTGCCACCATTCTAGCAAGTCTTTCACTCTGTATTTTTACAGTCTCTGTACATTTCTTTCATTAATAGAAATCGTGTATTACTATATCTCTGTGTTTATGATTGCATCTCTAACATATTTATGTTATATTACAGGATATACGTGATATCTCTGTGCATTTCTTTATTATATCTCCACTCTCATTTCATGCCGAAAATAATCTGGATCAGTGGTATCAGAGCAGGCTTCTCTTGATCGTTTTCAGTGCATGTCCCCGATGAGGTCCGAGTATAGAAAGTTGGGTCTCGAGCTTGTCTCTCTTGAGGACAATCTCTCTCTCACACCCAAGAAACCCTCAATGGTGGAAGAAAAGAAAAACGATGGAGTAGACGATCCTATCAGTCTGTTGCTTGAGCAAGCTCTCAGGCGACAGAGGGATGAAATGATGGAGAATATTCCCCACATCCTTCAATGCCTACCGATAGAATCAGGCACATCTTCATCAGGCGACCACTTTGGAGGCAACTCGCCTTTCAAGGTATAGGTTAATTTTGATATTCCCGTATTTGAAGGTCAAATAGATGAAGATGCCCTAGATAAATGGTTAAATCTGCTAGAAGGTTATTTCTCTATTCATAATTTTCCAGACAAGGGAAAGATAAACTTCGCACTCCTTAAGGTGCTCTCCCATGTCAAACATTGGTGGGAAACTTACTGGGAGCAGAGTTCCACAGAGGAGTCTGGAATATATGGGGCCGAGCCCACCTGGGATTTTTTTGTGGATGCGGTAAAGGAATAGTACTACCCTATTGGAAACTATGAGGAACAATACATGACATGGACCACACTGTGGCAAGAGAGGTGCCAAGTAGTTTCGGAGTTCACCAATACCTTCCATACCTTGCGCACCAAGCTAGGTATCAAAGACTCCGAATGACATTTGGTTCTGAAATACCGTGGGGCTCTACACAGATACATCCAAACTAAAATGGATTTTTTGGACATCTCATCACTCGATGTTGCCTATCGATATGTTGTTAAAAGCGAGCATAAATTTAAGCACCAGAACAAATGAGAGTTCGGGTCTGCAAATCCACAACAACCAAAGTATGACAAAGACAGCCCTAACAAACAGTCTCCCGAAAACCAGTCCAAGCCACAAGAAAAGAAGGGTCACGGTAAGACAAAGAAGGACACCGAAAAATGGTGCGATTTCCACAAAAGCCCTGGCACAACACAGATGAATGTCGCTCAAAATAGTTATTGGTGGTCGAGATCAAAGACAAGGAGACAAACCCTGATTCAGAATCTGAATCTGATAATACTGGTAAAAGACAGATCATCGACGCAGACCCCACTGCTATTGTCGTGACTGCACCAATTCAACCAAAAGAATCAACAGATACAGAAGAGGGGGAGCGCCTTTTTCATTCACAGATGTGCGTGAAAGGGACAACGCTGCATTTTATTGTTGATAGCAAAAGCCAGAATAACCTCATCTCAACAGAGGTCATCAAACAGTTGGGATTCTCGAGAACACCACACCCACAACCATGCAGTATCGGGTGGCTTCGCCAGAGACGAAATCTTCATGTCAGCCAGTAGTGTCGATTATCATACGACATCCAACCCTTCAAGGCTGAGGTATTATGTGATGTTTCCCCATTGGATGTCTGTGATGTTCTCTTGGGTCAACCATATATGTGGAAACACCATGCTATCTATGAGTCTCAACCTTGTAGTGTCATTATTACTCTGGGGGGTCATCTCTACAGGATACCAGAGGTAGTTCCAACTACTGCTTCACCTAAACAGTGCCTCAAGGTAGTATCTCACACTACAAAATTCATCTTCTCCACAATCTTTTCAAAAGAGGAACAAAAGGATACCGAAACCACCACAGCTTAGGCCCAAGCACCTTCTATCCAACAGAAGAAGTTCGACAAGGTTGCAAAAAAGCACAAAGATTCCTTCTACACACATTCATCTCATGTATATAGACTAGTTAAGAAGGTCCAACCCTTCCAGCCACAGGTTTGTGACGACCTTCAACAAACGAAGCAGTGTGATGTCTCCAACAAGACAAGCAACTCACCAAGATGTAGATTCAATAAACATTTTTCCTTCTCCCCTGGGAAATCAATGCAATGGAGACCATTGATTCCTAAGGAGGGAGGATTGATCCAGGTGTATATTGGTGGCCACCCACCTTTTCCAACTGGATCAAAACAACTTTATGGCAATTTTGGCAATTTACTATTTTTAGCAGGTTTTAACTTCCGGGGCCATTTTGAGGGCCTAAATGAAGGTTTTTCAAGATCAAGGTTCTCAATGATAGTCGAAGGAATAATTGATCCACCAAAATGAATCTCCTCGAAAATAACTTTCCAACGAGCTATCACACACGTAAAACGGAGATCGTATGCAAAAGTTACGACCCCGGGAAGTTGACGCACCAACTTACCCAAATGGGCCCCACATGACTTTTGTCGCGTCATCTCCTAGGGTTAGGTTTTTGGATGTCTAGGACTTTTGGCCTTCTCGGTTATTGTAAAAAGGCCTCTAGAGCCTCATTGTAACCATCTTCTTGCGAATGCGAGTAGCCACCACATCTCTTCTCAGAGATAAGCTGCCACCATTCTAGCGAGTCTTTCACTCTGTATTTTTACAGTCTCTGTACATTTCTTTCATTAATAGAAATTGTGTATTACTGTATCTCTGTGTTTATGGTTTTATCTCTGACATATTTCTGTTATATTACTGGATATACGCGATATCTCTGTGCATTTCTTTATTATATCTCCGCTCTCATTTTGTGCTAAAAATAATCTGGATCAGTGGTATCAGAGCAACCTGCTCTTGATCATTTTCAGTGCATGTCCCCAACGAGGTCCGAGTATAGCAAGTTGGGTCTCGAGCTTGTCTCTCTTGAGGACAATTTCTCTCGCACACCCAAGAAATCCTCAATGGTGGAAGAAAAGAAAAATGATGGAGCAGACGATCCTATCAGTCTGTTGCTTGAGCAAGCTCTCACGCGACAGAGGGATGAAATGAGGGATAATTTTTCCCACATCCTTCAACGCCTACCGATAGCATCAGGCGCATCTTCATCAAGTGACCACTTTGGAGGCAACTTACCTTTCAAGGTATAGGTTAATTTTGATATTCCCATATTTGAAGGTCAAATAGATGCAGATGCTCTAGATAAATGGTTAAAACTGCTAGAAGGATATTTCTCTGTTCATAATTTTCCAAACAAAAGAAAGATCACCTCCGCACTCCTTAAGGCTCTCCCCCATGTCAAACATTGGTGGGAAAATTACTGGGAGCAGAGTTCCATAGAGGATTCTTGAATATATGGGGCCGAGCCCACTTGGGATTTTTTTGTGGATGCGGTAAAGGAACAGTACTACCCTATTGGAAACTATGAGGAACAATACATGAGATCGACCACACTGCGGCAAGAGAGGGGCCAAGCAATTCCGGAGTTCACCAATACCTTCCATACCTTGTGCACCAAGCTAGGTATCAAAGACTCCGAAGGACATTTGGTTCTGAAATATCGTGGGGCTCTACGCAGATACATCCAAACTGAAATGGATTTTCTGTAAATCTCATCACTCGGTGCTGCCTATCGATATGTTGTTAAAATCGAGAAGAAATTTAAGCACCAGAACAAGCGACAGTTTGGGTCTGGAAATCCACAACAACCAAAGTATGACAAAGACAACCCTAACAAACAGTCTCCCGAAAACCAGTCCAAGCCACAGGAAAAGAAGGGTCACGGGAAGTCAAAGAAGGACAACGAAAAATGGTGCGATTTCCACAAAATCCCCTGGCACAACATGAATGAATGTCGCTCAAAATAGTCATTGGTGGCCTAGATCAAAGACAAGGAGACGAACCCTGATTCAGAATCTGAATCTGAAAATACTGGTAAGAGACAGATCATAGACGCAGACCCCACTGCTATTGTTGCGACTGCAGCAATTCAACCAGAAGAACCAACAGATTGAGAAGAGGGGGAGTGCATTTTCCATTCACAGATGTGGGTGAAAGGGACCCCGCTGCATTTTATTGTTGATAGCGGAAGCCATAAGAACCTCATCTCAGCAAAGGTCGTCAAACAGTTGGGATTCTCGACAACACCACACCCACAACTATCAAGTATCGGGTGTCTTCGCCAAGGACGAGATCTTCATGTCAGCCAGCAGTGTCAATTATCATATGACATCCAACCCTTCAAGGATGAGGTATTATGTGATGTTCCCCCATTGGATGTCTGTGATGTTCTCTTGGGTCAGCCATAAATGTGGAAACACCATGCTATCTATGACTCTCGACCTCGTAGTGTCATTATTACTCTGGGGGGTCATCTCTACAGGATACCAGAGGTAGTTCCAACTACTGGTCCACCTAAACAGTGCCGCAAGGTAGTATCTCACACTACAAAATTCATCTTCTCCACAATCTTTTCAAAAGAGGAACAAAATGATACTGCAACCACCACAGCTTCGGCCAAAGCACCTTCTATCCAACAGAAGAAGGTCGAAAAGGTTGCAACAAAGCACAAAGATTCCTTCTACACACAGTCATCTCATGTAGCCAAACTATTTAAGAAGGTCCAACCCTTCCAGCCACAGGTTTGTGACGACCTTCAACAAACCAAGCAGCGCGATGTCTCCAACAAGACAAGCAGCTCACCAAGATGCAGATTCAATAAACGCTTTTCCTTCTCCCCCGGGAAATCAACGCAATGGAGATCGTTGCTTGCTAAGGAGGGAGGATTGATCCAGGTGGATATTCGTGGCCACCCACCTTTTCCAACTAGCTCAAAACAGCTTTATGGCAATTTTGGCAATTTACTATTTTTAGCAGGTTTTAACTTTCGGGGCCATTTTGAGGGCCTAAATGAAGTTTTTTCGAGATCAAGGTTCTCAATAATAGCCAAAGGAATAATTCAGCCCCCAAAATGAATCTCCTCAACGATACCTTTCCAACGAGCTATCACACGCCTAAAACGGAGATCGTATGCAAAAGTTACGACCCCGGGAAGTTGATGCACCAACTTACCCAAACGGGGCCCACATGACTTTTGGCGCTTCATCTCCTAGGGTAAGGTTTTTGGATGTCTAGGACTTTTGGCATTCCCAATTATTGTAAAAAGTCCTCCAGAGCCTCATTGTAACCATCTTCTTGTGAATGCGAGTAGCCGCCACATCTCTTCTCAGAGATAAGTTGCCACCATTCTAGCGAGTCTTTCACTCTGTATTTTTACACTCTCTGTACATTTCATTCATTAATAGAAATCGTGTATTACTGTATCTCTGTATTTATAGTTGCATCTCTGAGATATTTTTGTTATATTACTGGATATACGCGATATCTCTGTGCATTTCTTTATTATATCTTCGCTCTCATTTCGTGCCGAAAATAATCTGGATCAGTGGTATTAGAGCAGGCTGCTCTTGATCGTTTTCAGTGCATGTCCCCGATGAGGTCCGACTATAGCAATTTGGGTCTCGAGCTTGTCTCTCTTGAGGAAAATCGCTCTCGCACACCCAAGAAACCCTCAATGGCGGAAGAAAAGAAACACGATGGTGCAGACGATCCTATCAGTCTGTTGCTTGAGAAAGCTCTCAGGCGACAGAGGAATGAAATGATGGAGAATTTTTCCCACATCCTTCAACGCCTACCGATAGCATCAGGCGCATCTTCATCAAGCGGCCACTTTGGAGGCACCTCGCCTTTCAAGGTACAGGTTAATTTTGATATTCCCGTATTTGACGGTCAAATAGATCCAGATGGCCTAGATAAATGGTTAAATCTGCTAGAAGGTTATTTCTCTGTTCATAATTTTCCAGACAAGGGAAAGATCACCTTTGCACTCCTTAACGCTCTCCCCCATGTCAAACATTGGTGGAAAACTTACTGCTAGAATATTTCCATAGAGGAGTCTGGAATATATGGGGCCGAGCCCACTTGGGATTTTTTTTTGGATGCGGTAAAGGAACAGTACTACCCTATTGGAAACTATGAGGAACAATACATGAGATGGACCACACTGCGGAAGAAGAGGGCCCAAGAAGTTCCAGAGTTAACCAATACCTTCCATACCTTGCGCACCAAGCTAGGTATCAAAGACTCCGAACGACATTTGGTTCTGAAATACCGTGGGGCTCTATACAGATACATCCAAATTGAAATGGATTTTTGGACATCTCATCACTCGGTGCTGCCTATCGATATGTTGTTAAAATTGAGAAAAAATTTAAGCACTAGAAAAAATGGGATTTCGCGTCTGCAAATCCACAACAACCAAACTATGACAAAGACAACCCTAACAACCAGTCTCCCGAAAACCAGTCCAAGCCACAGGAAAAGAAGGGTCAGAGGAAGACAAAGAAGGACACCGAAAAATGGTGCGATTTCCAGAAAATCCCCTGGCACAACACAGATGAATGTCGCTCAAAACAGTCATCGGTGGCCGAGATCAAAGCCAAGGAGAGGAACCCTGATTCAGAATCTGAATCTAAAAATACTGGTAAAAGACATATCATCGACGCAAACCCCACTGCTATTGTCGCAACTCCAGCAATTCAACCAGAAGAACCAACAGATCCAGAAGAGGGGGAGCACCTTTGTCATTCACAGATGTGGGTGAAAGGGACCCCGCTGCATTTTATTGTTGATAGTGGAAGCCAGAAGAACCTCATCTCAGCAGAGTTCATCAAATAGTTGGGATTGTCTACAACACCACACCCACAACCATACAGTATCTGGTGGCTTCACCAGAGACGAGATCTTCATGTTAGCCAGCAGTGTCAATTATCATACGACATCCAACCCTTCAAGGATGAGGTATTATGTGATGTTTCCCCATTGGATGTCTGTGATGTGTTCTTGGGTCAGCCATATATGTGGAAACACCATGCTATCTATGAGTCTTGACCTTGTAGTGTCATTATTACTCTGGGGGGTCATCTCTATAGGATACCAGAGGTAGTTCCAACTACTGCTCCACCTAAACAGTGCCTCAAGGTAGTATCTCACACTACAAAATTCATCTTCTCCACAATCTTTTCAAAAGAGGAACAAAATGATACTGCAACCACCACAGCTTAGGCCCAAGCACCTTCTATCCAACAGAAGAAGGTCGACAAGGTTGCAAAAAAGCACAAAGATTCATTCTACACATAGTCATCTCATGTATCCAGACTAGTTAAGAAGGTCCAACCCTTCCAGCGACAGGTTCGTGACGACCTTCAACAAACCAAGCAGCGCGATGTCTCCAACAAGACAAGCAGCTCACCAAGATGTAGATTCAATAAACGTTTTTCCTTCTCCCCTGGGAAATCAATGCAATGGAGACCATTGATTCCTAAGGAGGGAGGATTGATCCAGGTGTCTATTGGTGGCCACCCACCTTTTCCAACTGGATCAAAACAACTTTATGGCAATTTTGGCAATTTACTATTTTTAGCAGGTTTTAACTTCCGGGGCCATTTTGAGGGCATAAATGAAGGTTTTTCGAGATCAAGGTTCTCAATGATAATTTAAGGAATAATTGATCCCCCAAAATGAATCTCCTCGACAATACCTTTCCAACGAGCTATCACACACCTAAAACGGAGATCGTATGCAAAAGTTACGACCCTGGGAAGTTGATGCACCAACTTACCCAAATGGGGCCCACATGACTTTTGGCGCTTCATCTCCTAGGGTTAGGTTTTTGGATGTCTAGGACTTTTGGCATTCTTGGTTATTGTAAAAATCCCTCTAGAGCCTCATTGTAACCATCTTCTTGCGAATGCGAGTAGCCGCCACATCTCTTCTCAGAGATAAGTTGCCACCATTCTAGCGAGTCTTTCACTCTGTATTTTTACAGTCTCTGTACATTTCTTTCATTAATAGAAATCATGTATTACTATATCTCTGTGTTTATGGTTGCATCTCTGACATATTTCTATTATATTACTGGATATACGTGATATCTCTGTGCATTTATTTATTATATCTCCGCTCTCATTTTGTGTCGAAAATAATCTGGATCAGTGGTATCAGAGCAGCCTGCTCTTGATCATTTTCAGTGCATGTCCCCGACGAGGTCTGAGTATAGCAAGTTGGGTCTTGAGCTTGTCTCTCTTGCGGACAATTGCTCTCACACACCCAAGAAATCCTCAATGGTGGAAGAAAAGAAAAACGATGGAGCAGACGATCCTATCAGTCTGTTGCTTGAGCAAGCTCTCACGCGACAGAGGGATGAAATGATGGAGATTTTTTCCCACATCCTTCAACGCCTACCGATAGCATCAGGCGCATCTTCATCAAGCGACCACTTTGGAGGCAACTTGCCTTTCAAGGTACAGGTTAATTTTGATATTCCCGTATTTGAAGTTCAAATAGATGCAGATGCTCTAGATAAATGGTTAAATCTGCTAGAAGGATATTTCTCTGTTCATAATTTTCCAGACAAGGGAAATATCACCTTTGCACTCCTTAAGGCTCTCCCCCATGTCAAACATTGGTGGGAAAATTACTGGGAGCAGAGTTCCACAGAGGAGTCTCGAATATATGGGGTCGAGCCCACTTGGGATTTTTTTGTGGATGCGGTAAAGGAACAGTACTACCCTATTGGAAACTATGAGGAACAATACATGAGATCGACCACACTGCGGCAAGAGAGGGGCCAAGCAGTTCTGGAGTTCACCAATACCTTCCATACCTTGCACACCAAGCTAGGTATCAAAGACTCCGAACGACATTTGGTTCTGAAATATCGTGGGGCTCTACACAGATACATCCAAACTAAAATAGATTTTCTGGAAATCTCATCGCTCGGTGCTGCCTATCGATATGCTATTAAAATCGAGCAGAAATTTAAGCACCAAAACAAGAGAGAGTTCGGGTCTGCAAATCCACAACAATCAAACTATGACAAAGACAACCCTAACAAACAGTCTCCCGAAAACCAGTCCAAGCCACAGGAAAAGAAGGGTCACGGGAAGACAATGAAGGAAAATGAAAAATGGTGCGATTTCCACAAAAGCCCCTGGAACAACATGGATGAATGTCGCTCAAAATAGTCATTGGTGGCCGAGATCAAAGACAAGGAGACGAACCCTGATTCAGAATCTGAGACAGATCATAGACGTAGACCCCAAGGTTTTTCAATATCAAGGTTCTCAATGATAGTCGAAGGTAAAATGGAGCCCCCAAAATGAATCTCCCTGATGATACCTTTCCAATCAGCTATCACACGCCTAAAACGGAGATCGTATGCAAAAGTTACGACCCCGGGAAGTTGATGCACCAACTTACCCAAACGGGGCCCACATGACTTTTGGCACTTCATCTCCTAGGGTTAGGTTTTTGGATGTCTAGGACTTTTCGAATTCCTGATTATTGTAAAAATGCCTCCAGAGCCTCATTGTAACCATGTTCTTACGAATGCAAGTAGCCGCCACATCTCTTCTCAGAGATAAGCTGCCACCATTCTAGCGAGTCTTTCACTCTGTATTTTTATAGTCTTTGTACATTTCATTCATTAATAGAAATTGTGTATTACTGTATATACGTGATATCTCTGTGCATTTATTTATTATATCTTCGCTCTCATTTCGTGCCGAAAATAATCCGGATCAGTGGTATCAGAGCAGGCTTCTCTTGATCGTTTTCAGTGCATGTCCCCGACGAGGTCTGAGTATAGCAAGTTGGTTCTCGAGCTTGTCTCTCTTGAGGAAAATTGCTCTCGCACACCCAAGAAACCCTCAATGGTGGAAGAAAAGAAACATGATGGAGCAGATGATCCTATCAGTCTGTTGCTTGAGAAAGCTCCCACGCGATAGAGGGATGAAATGATGGAGAATTTTTCCCACATCCTTCAACGCCTACCGATAGCATCAGGCGCATATTCGTCAAGTGGCCACTTTGGAGGCACCTCGCCTTTCAAGGTACATGTTAATTTTGATATTCCCATATTTGAAGGTCAAATAGATCCAGATGCCCTAGATAAATGGTTAAATCTGCTAGAAGGTTATTTCTCTGTTCATAATTTTCCAGACAAGGGAAAGATCACCTTTGCACTCCTTAACGCTCTCCCCCATGTCAAACATTGGTGGGAAACTTACTAGGAGAAGAGTTCCATAGAGGAGTCTGGAATATATGGGGCCGAGCCCACTTGGGATTTTTTTGTGGATGCGGTAAAGGAACAGTACTACCCTATTGGAAACTATGAGGAACAATACATGAGATGGACCACACTGCGGAAGAAGAGGGCCCAAGAAGTTCCAGAGTTAACCAATACCTTCCATACCTTGTGCACCAAGCTAGGTATCAAAGACTCTGAACGACATTTGGTTCTAAAATACTGTGGGGCTCTACACAGATACATCCAAACTGAAATGGATTTTTTGGACATCTCATCACTCGGTGCTGCCTATCGATATGTTGTTAAAATCGAGCAAAAATTTAAGCACTAGAACAAATGGGAGTTCGCGTCTGCAAATCCACAACAACCAAAGTATGACAAAGACAACCCTAACAACCAGTCTCCCGAAAACCAGTCCAAGCCACAGGAAAATAAGGGTCAAAGGAAGACAAAGAAGGACACCAAAAAATGGTGCAATTTCCAAAAAAGCCCCTGGCACAACACAGATGAATGTCGCTCAAAACAGTCATTGGTGGCTGAAATCAAAGACAAGGACACGAACCCTGATTCAGAATCTGAATCTGAAAATACTGGTAAAAGACAGATCATCGACGCAGACCCCACTGCTATTGTCGCAACTCCTGCAGTTGAACCAGAAGAACCAACAGATCCAGAAGAGGGGAAGCACCTTTTTCATTCACAGATGTGGGTGAAAGGGACCCCGCTGCATTTTATTGTTGATAGCGGAAGCCAGAAGAACCTCATCTCAGTAGAGGCCATCAAATAGTTGGGATCGTCGACAACACCACACCCACAACCATACAGTATCTGGTGGCTTCACCAGAGACGAGATCTTCATGTCATCCAGCAGTGTCGATTATCATATGACATCCAACCCTTCAAGGATGAGGTATTATGTGATGTTGCCCCATTGGATGTCTGTGATGTTCTCTTGGGTCAGCCATATATGTGGAAATACCATGCTATCTATGAGTCTCAACCTCGTAGTGTCACTATTACTCTGGGGGGTCATCTCTACAGAATACCAGAGGTAGTTCCAACTACTACTTCACCTAAACAGTGCCGCAAGGTAGTATCTCACACTACAAAATTCATCTTCTCCACAATGTTTTCAAAAGAGGAACAAAAGGATACTGCAACCACCACAGCTTTGGCCCAAGCACCTTCTATCCAACAGAAGAAGGTCGACAAGGTTGAAACAAAGCACAAAGATTCCTTCTACACACAGTCATCTCATGTAGCCAGACTAGCTAAAAAGTTCCAACCCTTCCAGCCACAGGTTCATGATGACCTTCCACAAACAAAGCAGTGCGATGTCTCCAACAAGACAAGCAACTCACCAAGATGCAGATTCAATAAACGCTTTTCCTTCGCCCCCATGAAATCAACGCAATGGAGACCATTACTTCTTAAGGAGGGAGGATTGATCGAGGTGGATATTGGTGGCCACCCACCTTTTCCAACTGGCTAAAAACAACTTTATGGCAATTTTGGCAATTTACTATTTTTAGCAGGTTTTAACTTCCGGGGCCATTTTGAGGGCCTAAATGAAGGTTTTTCAAGATCAAGGTTCTCAATTATAGCTAAAGAATAATTGAGCCCCCAAAATGAAAGTCCTCGATGATACCTTTCCAACAAGCTATCACACGCCTAAAACGGAGATCGTATGCAAAAGTTACGACCCCGAGAAGTTGATGCACCAACTTACCCAAACGGGGCCCACATGACTTTTGGCACTTCATCTCCTAGGGTTAGGTTTTTGGATGTCTAGGACTTTTGGCATTCTCGATTATTGTAAAAAGGCCTCCAAAGCCTCATTGTAACCATCTTCTTGCGAATGCGAGTAGCCACCACATCTCTTCTCAGAGATAAGCTACCACCATTCTAGCGAGTCTTTCACTCTGTATTTTTAAAGTCTCTGTACATTTTTTTCACTAATAGAAATCATGTATTACTGTATCTCTGTGTTTATGGTTGCATCTCTGACATATTTCTGTTATCTTACAGGATATACGTGATATCTCTGTGCATTTCTTTATTATATCTCCGTTCTCATTTCGTGCCGAAAATAATCCAGATCAGTGGTATCAGAGCAGGCTGCTCTTGATCGTTTTCAGTGCATGTCCCCGAAAAGGTCCAAGTATAGCAAGTTGGGTCTCGAGCTTGTCTCTCTTGAGGACAATCACTCTCGCACACCCAAGAAACCCTCAATGGCGAAAGAAAAGAAAAACGATGGAGCAGACGATCCTATCAGTCTGTTGCTTGAGCAAGCTCTCACGTGACAGAGGGATGAAATGATGGAGAATTTTTCCCACATCCTTCAACGCCTACAGATAGCATCAGGCGCATCTTCATCAAGCAGCCACTTTGGAGGCACTACACCTTTGAAGGTACAGATTAATTTTGATATTCCCGTATTTGAAGGTCAAATAGATGCAGATGCCCTAGATAAATGGTTAAATCTGCTAGAAGGTTATTTCTCTGTTCATAATTTTCCAGACAAGGGAAAGACCACCTTCGCACTCCTTAAGGCTCTACCCAATGTCAAACATTGGTGGGAAACTTACTGGGAGCATATTTTCACAGAGGAGTTTGGAATATATGGGGTCGAACCCACTTGGGATTTTTTTGTGGATGCGGTAAAGGAACAATACTACCTGTTTGCACTCTTTTCGTCGATGTGTGATCAAAAAGTGAGTGCTTACATGCCTAGTAGGGCTCTGCTAGTCATGACAGCTGTATGTAAAGAGTTAGAAAGAAAAACAACTAAACTATTAACAAGAATTAAACAAAAAACTAAATAACAACATGAGCATGGAAATAAAAATAAAAACAAATAACAATGGACCAATATCACC
>ML782795.1:534880-591534 GCA_009831015.1 Picea engelmannii
GAGGCCGACCAGCTTCATAAATGCACCGTTTGGCAGGCGCACGGGTTTTGCACCCCACAGCCGCGCATATGCGCCCTGTGTACGAAGGTATGGCGCGCATGCGCTTGTTTTCCATGGGCGCGATGCGCTTTTGAATTTTTTAGACAATTTTGTATAGTTTTGGCCCTTTTGTTGTGCTGTGGAGTTAATCCTTGTGCCGTGAATGACTGTTTTTCTGTGTTGATGATGCGGAGTTCTTATCGCCCTGTGCGGACGAAATTTCAGTGATAACACTACCCTATTGGAAACTGTGAGGAACAATACATGAGATGGACCACACTGCGGAAAGAGAGGCGCCAAGTAGTTCCGGAGTTCACCGATACCTTCCATACCTTTCGCACCAAGCTAGGTATCAAAGACTCCGAACGGCATTTGGTTCTGAAATACCGTGGGGCTCTACACAGATACATCCAAACTGAAATGGATTTTCTGGACATCTCATCACTCAGTGCTGCCTATCGATATGTTTTTAAAAGCGAGAAGAAATTTAAGAACCAGAACAAATGAGAGCTCGGGTCTACAAATCCACAACAACCAAAGTATGACAAAGACAACCCTAACAAACAGTCTCCTAAAAACCAATCCAAGCCATAGGAAAAGAAGGGTCACGGGAAGACAAAGAAGGACACCAAAAAATGGTGTGATTTCCACAAAATCCCCTAGCACAACACAGATGAATGTCGCTCAAAATAGTCATTGGTGGCCGAGATCAAAGACAAGGAGATGAACCCTGATTCAGAATCTAAATCTGAAAATACTAGTAAAAGAGAGATCATCGACGCAGACCCCACTGCTATTGTCGTGACTGCAGCAATTCAACCAAAAGAACCAACAGATCCAGAAGAGGGGGAGTGCCTTTTTCATTCACAGATGTGGGTGAAAGGGACCCCGGTGCATTTTATTGTTCATAGCGGAAGCCAGAAGAACCTCATCTCAGCAGAGGTCGTCAAACAGTTGGGATTCTCGACAAAACCACACCCACAACCATACAGTATCGGGTCACTTAGCCAAGGAAGAGATCTTCATGTCAGCCAGCAGTGTCAATTATCATACGACATCCAACCCTTCAAGGATGAGGTATTATGTGATGTTGCCCCATTGGATGTCTGTGATGTTCTCTTGGGTAAGCCATATATGTGGAAACACCATGCTATCTATGAGTCTCGACCTCGTAGTGTCATTATTACTCTGGGGGGTCATCTCTACAGGATACCAGAGGTAGTTCCAACTATTGTTCCACCTAAACAGTGCCGCAAGGTAGTATCTCACACTACAAAATTCATCTTCTCCACAATCTTTTCAAAAGAGGAACAAAAGGATACTGCAACCACCATAGCTTCGGCCCAAGCACCTTCTATCCAACAAAGAAGGTCGACAAGGTTGCAATAAAGCACAAAGATTCCTTCTACACACATTCATCTCATGTAGCTAGACTAGTTAAAAAGGTCCAACCTTTCCAGCCATAGGTTCGTGACGACCTTCAACAAACCAAGCAGTGCGATGTCTCCAACAAGACAAGCAGCTCACCAAGATGCAGATTCAATAAACGCTTTTCCTTCTCCCCGTGGAAATCAACGTAATGGATACCATTGCTTCCTAAGGAGGGAGGATTGATCTAGGTGGATATTGGTGGCCACGCACATTTCTCAACTGGCTCAAAACAACTTTATGGCAATTTTGGCAATTTATTATTTTTAGCAGGTTTTAACTTCCGGGGCCATTTTGAGAGCCTAAATGAAGGTTTTTTGAGATCAAGGTTCCAAATTATATTTCAAGGAATAATTGAGCCCCCAAAATGAAACTTCTCGACGATACCTTTCCAACGAGCTATCACACACCTAAAACGGAGATCGTATGCAAAAGTTACGACCCCGAGAAGTTGATGCACCAACTTACCCAAACGGGGCCCACATGACTTTTGGCGCTTCATCTCCTAGGGTTAGGTTTTTGGATGTCTAGGACTTTTGGCATTCCCGATTATTGTAAAAAGGCCTCCAGAGCCTCATTGTAACCATCTTCTTGCGAATGCGAGTAACCACCACATCTCTTCTCAGAGATAAGCTACCACCATTCTACCGAGTCTTTCACTCTGTATTTTTCAAGTCTCTGTAAATTTTTTTCATTAATAGAAATCGTGTATTACTGTATCTCTGTGTTTATGGTTTCATCTCTGACATATTTCTTTTATCTTACTAGATATACGCAATATCTCTGTGAATTTCTTTATTATATCTCCGTTCTCATTTCGTGCTGAAAATAATCCAGATCAGTGGTATCAGAGCAGGCTGCTCTTGATCGTTTTCAGTGCATGTCCTCGACAAGGTCCGAGTATAGAAAGTTGGGTCTCGAGCTTGTCTCTCTTGAGGAAAATTGCTCTCGCACACCCAAGAAACCCTCAATGGCGGAAGAAAAGAAAAATGATGGAGCAGACGATCCTATCAGCCTGTTGCTTGAGCAAGCTCTCACGCGACAGAGGTATGAAATGATGGAGAATTTTTCCCACATCCTTCAACGCCTACCGATAGCATCAGGCGCATCTTCATCAAGCGGCCACTTTGGAGGCACCACACCTTTGAAGGTACAGGTTAATTTTGATATTCCCATATTTGAAGGTCAAATAGATCCAGATGCCCTAGATAAATGGTTAAATCTGCTAGAAGGTTATTTCTCTGTTCATAATTTTCCAGATAAGGGAAATATCACCTTCGCACTCCTTTAGGCTCTCCCCAATGTCAAACATTGGTTGGAAACTTACTGGGAGCATAGTTCCACAGATGAGTTTGGAATCTATGGGGTTGAACCCACTTGGGATTTTTTTGTGGATGCTGTAAAGGAACAGTACTACCCTATTGGAAACTATGAGGAACAATACATGAGATGGACCACACTGTGGCAAGAGAGGCGCCAAGTAGTTCCGGAGTTCACCAATACCTTCCATACCTTTCACACCAAGCTAGGTATCAAAGACTCCAAACAACATTTGGTTCTGAAATACCGTGGGGCTCTACACAGATACATCCAAACTGAAATGGATTTTCTGGACATCTCATCACTCGGTGCTGCCTATCGATATGTTGTTAAAAGTGAGCAGAAATTTAAGAACTAGAACAAACAAGAGCTTGGGTCTACAAATCCACAACAACCAAAGTATGACAAAGACAACCCTAACAAACAGTCTCCTGAAAACCAATCCAAGCCACAGGAAAAGAAGGGTCACGGGAAGACAAAGAAGGACACCGAAAAATGGTGCGATTTCCACAAAAGCCCCTGGCACAACATAGATGAATGTGACTCAAAACTGTCATTGGTGGCTGAGATCAAAGACAAGGAGACGAATCCTGATTCAGAATCTAAATCTGAAAATACTGGTAAAAGACAGATCATCGACGCAGACCCCACTGCTATTGTCATGACTGCAGCAATTCAACCAGAAGAGCCAACAGATCCAGAAGAGGGGGAGTGCCTTTTTCATTCACAGATGTGGGTGAAAGGGACCCCGCTACATTTTATTGTTGATAGCGGAAGCCAGAAGAACCTCATCTTAGCAGAGGTCGTCAAACAGTTGGGATTCTCGACAAAACCACACCCACAACCATACAGTATCGGGTCGCTTAGCTAAGGATGAGATCTTCATGTCAGCCAGCAGTTTCGATTATCATATGACATCAAACCCTTCAAGGATGAGGTATTATGTGATGTTGCCCCATTGGATGTCTGTGATGTTCTCTTGGGTCAGCCATATATGTGGAAACACCATGCTATCTATGAGTCTCGACCTCGTAGTGTCATTATTACTCTGGGGGGTCATCTCTACAGGATACCATAGGTAGTTCCAACTACTGCTCCACCTAAATAGTGTTGTAAGGTAGTATCTCACACTACAAAATTCATCTTCTCCACAATCTTTTCAAAAGAGGAACAAAAGGATACTGCAACCACCATAGCTTCGACCCAAGCACCTTCTATCCAACAAAGAAGGTCGAAAAGGTTGCAACAAAGCACAAATATTCCTTCTACACACATTCATCTCATGTAGCCAGACTAGTTAAAAAGTTCCAACCTTTCCAGCCATAGGTTCGTGACAACCTTCAACAAACCAAGCAGCGCGATGTCTCCAACAAGACAAGCAGCTCACCAAGATGCAGATTCAATAAACGCTTTTCCTTCTCCCCCTGGAAATCAATGCAATGGATACCATTGCTTCCTATGGAGGGAGGATTGATCCAGGTGGATATTGGTGGCCACCCACCTTTCCCAACTGGCTCAAAACAACTTTATGGCAATTTTGACAATTTACTATTTTTAGCAGGTTTTAACTTTCAGGGCCATTTTGAGAGCCTAAATGAAGGTTTTTCAAGATCAAGGTTCTTGGTTATAGCCGAAGGAATAATTGAGCTGCCAAAATGAATCTCCTTGACAATACCTTTCCAACGAGCTATCACACGCCTAAAACGGAGATCGTATGCAAAAGTTACGACCTCGGGAAGTTGATGCACCAACTTACCCAAACGGGGCCCACATGACTTTTGGCACTTCATCTCCTAAGGTTAGGTTTTTGGATGTCTAGGATTTTTGGCATTCTCTATTATTGTAAAAAGGCCTCCGAAGCCTCATTGTAACCATCTTCTTGCGAATGCAAGTAGCCGCCACATCTCTTCTCAGAGATAAGCTGCCACCATTCTAGCGAGTCTTTCACTCTGTATCTTTACAGTCTATGTACATTTATTTCGTTAATAGAAATCATGTATTACTCTATCTGTTATATTACTGGATATACGTGATATCTCTGTGCATTTCTTTATTATATCTCCACTCTCATTTCGTGCCGAAAATAATCTGGATCAGTGGTATCAGAGCAGGCTGCTCTTGATCGTTTTCACTGCATGTCCCCGACGAGGTCCGAGTATAGCAAGTTGGGTCTCGAGCTTGTCTCTCTTGAGGAAAATCGCTCTCGCACACCCAAAAAACCCTCAATGGTGGAAGAAAAGAAAAATGATGGAGCAGATGATCCTATCAGTCTATTGCTTGAGCAAGCTCTCATGCGACAGAAGGATGAAATGATGGAGAATTTTTCCCACATCCTTCAACGCCTACTGATAGCATCAAGTGCATCTTCATCAGGTGGCCACTTTGGAGGCACCTCGCCTTTCAAGGTACAGGTTAATTTCAATATTCCCATATTTCAAGGTCGAATAGATGCAGATTCCCTAGATAAATGGTTAAATCTGCTAGAAGGTTATTTCTCTATTCATAATTTTCCAGACAAGGGAAAGATCACCTTCGCACTCCTTAAGGCTCTCTCCCATGTCAAAAGTTGGTGGGAACATTACTGGGAGCAGAGTTCCACAGAGGAGTCTGGAATATATGGGGTCGAGCCCACTTGTGATTTTTTTGTGGATGCGGTAAAGGAACAGTACTACCCTATTTGAAACTATGAGGAACAATACATGAGATGGACCACACTGCGGCGAGAGAGGGGCCAAGCAGTTCCGGAGTTCACCAATACCTTACATACCTTGCGCACCAATCTAGGTATCAAAGAATCCAAACGACATTTGGTTCTGAAATACCGTGGGGCTCTACACAGATACATCCAAACTGAAATGGATTTTCTGGAAATCTCATCACTGGGTGCTGCCTATCGATATGTTGTTAAAATCGAGAAGAGTTTTAAGCACCAGAACAAATGGGAGTTCGCGTCTGCAAATCCACAACAACCAAAGTATGACAAAGACAACCCTACCAAACAGTCTCCCGAAAACCAGTCCAAGCCATAGGGAAAAAAGGGTCACGGGAAGACAAAGAAGGACACCGAAAAATGGTGCAATTTCCACAAAATCCCCTGGCACAACACAGATGAATGTCGCACAAAACAGTCATTGGTGGCCTAGATCGAAGACAAGGAGACAAACCCTGATTCAGAATCTGAATCTGAAAATACTAGTAAAAGACAGATCATCGATGCAGACCCCACTACTATTGTCGCGACTGCAGCAATTCAACCAGAAGAACCAACAGATCCACAAGAGGTGGAGCGCCTTTTTCATTCACAAATGTGGTTGAAAGGGACCCCGCTGCATTTTATTGTTGATAGCGGAAGCCAGAAGAACCTCATCTCATCAGAGGTTGTCAAACTGTTGGGATTCTCGACAACACCACACCCACAACCATACAGTATCAGGTGGCTTCGCCAAGGATGAGATCTTCATGTCAGCCAACAGTGTCGATTATCATACGACATCCAACCCTTCAAGGATGAGGTATTATGTGATGTTGCCCCATTGGATGTCTGTGATGTTCTCTTGGGTCAGCCATATATGTGGAAACACCATGCTGTTTATGAATCTCGACCTTGTAGTGTCATTATTACGCTGGGGGGTCATCTCTATAGGATACCAGAGGTAGTTCCAACTACTGCTCCACCTAAACAGTGCCGCAAGGTAGTATCTCACACTAAAAAATTCATCTTCTCCACAATGTTTTCAAAATAGGAACAAAAGGATATTGCAACCACCACAGCTTCGGCCCAAGCACCTTCTATCCAACAGAAGAAGGTCGACAAGGTTGCAACAAAGCACAAATATTCCTTCTACACACAGTCATCTCATGTAGCCAGACTAGTTAAAAAGGTCCAACCCTTCCAGCCACAGGTTCGTGACGACCTTCAACAAACCAAGCAGCGCGATGTCTCCAACAAGACCAGCAACTCACCAAGATGCAGATTCAATAAACGCTTTTCCTTCTCCCATGGGAAATCAACGCAATGGATACCATTGCTTGCTAAAGAGGGTGGATTGATCCAGGTGGATATTGGTGGCCACCCACCTTTTCCAACTAGCTCAAAATAGCTTTATGGCAATTTTGGCAATTTACTATTTTTAGCAGGTTTTAACTTCCGAGGCCATTTTGAGGGCCTAAATGAATTTTTTTTGAGATCAAGGTTTTCAATGACATCCAAAGGAATTTCCTCGACAATACCTTTCCAACGAGCTATCACACGCCTAAAACGGAGATCGTATGAAAAAGTTACGACCCAGGGAAGTTGATGCACCAACTTACCCAAACGGGGCCCACATGACTTTTGGCGCTTCATCTCCTAGGGTTAGGTTTTTGGATGTCTAGGAATTTTGGAATTCCCGATTATTGTAAAAATGCCTCCAGAGCCTCATTCTAACCATCTTCTTGCGAATGCGAGTAGCCGCCACATCTCATCTCAGAGATAAGCTACCACCATTCTAGCAAGTCTTTCACTCTGTATTTTTACAGTCTCTGTACATTTCTTTCATTAATAGAAATTTTGTATTATTTTATCTCTGTGTTTACGGATGCATCTCTGAAATATTTCTGTTATATTACTGGATATACGCGATATTTTTGTTCATTTCTTTATTATATCTCCGCTCTCATTTCATGCCGAATATAATCTGGATCAGTGGTATCAGAGCAGGATGCTCTTGATCATTTTCAGTGCATGTCCCCGACGAGGTCCGAGTATAGCAAGTTGGGTCTCGAGCTTGTCTCTCTTGAGGACAATCGCTCTCGCACACCCAAGAAACCCTCAATGGTGGAAGAAAAGAAAAATGATGGACCAGATGATCCTATCAGTTTGTTTCTTGAGCAAGCTCTCACGCGACAGAGGGATGAAATGATGGAGAATTTTTCCCACATCCTTCAACACCTACCGATAGCATCAGCCGCATCTTCATGAAGCAGCCACTTTCGAGGCACCTCGCCTTTCAAGGTACAGGTTAATTTTGATATTCCCATATTTGAAGGTCAAATAGATGCAGATGCCCTAGATAAATGGATAAATCTGCTAGAAGGTTATTTCTCTGTTCATAATTTTCCAGACAAGGGAAAGATCACCTTGGCACTCCTTAAGGCTCCCCCCCATGTCAAACATTGGTGGTGAACTTACTGGGAGCAGAGTTCCACAGAGGAGTCTGGAATATATGGGGCCAAGCCCACATGGGATTTTTTTGTGGATGCGGTAAAGGAACAGTACTACCCTATTGGAAACTATGAGGAACAATACATGAGATGGACCACACTGCAGCAAGAGAGGGGCCATGAAGTTCTGGAGTTCACCGATACCTTCCATACCTTGCGCACCAAGCTAGGTATCAAAGACTCCGAACGACATTTGGTTCTAAAATACCTGTGGGGCTCAGCAAGATGGAGATTCAAGCAGCTCAACAAGATGCAGATTCAATAAACGCTTTTCCTTCTCCCCCGGGAACTCAATGCAATGGAGGCCATTGCTTCCTAAGGAGGGAGTATTGATCACAGTGGATATTGGTGGCCACCCTCCTTTTCCAACGGGCTCAAAACAGTTTTATGGCAATTTTGGCAATTTACTATTTTTAGCAGGTTTTAACTTCTGGGGCCATTTTGAGGGCCTAAATGAAGGTTTTTTGAGATCAAGGTTCTCTATTATAGTTGAAGGAATAATTGAGCCCCCAAAATGAGTCTCCTTGACGATACCTTTCTAACGAGCTATCACACGCATAAAACGGAGATCGTATGCAAAAGTTACAACCCCGGGAAGTTGATGCACCAACTTACCCAAACGGAGCCCACATGACTTTTGGCGCTTCATCTCCTAGGGTTAGGTTTTTGGATATCTAGGACTTTTGGCATTCTCGATTATTTTAAAAAGGCCTCCAGAGCCTCATTGTAGCCATCTTCTTGCGAATGCAAGTAGCCGCAACATCTCTTCTCAGAGATAAGCTGCCACCATTCTAGCGAGCCTTTCACTCTGTATTTTTACAGTGTGTATACATTTATTTCATTAATAGAAATCATGTATTACTGTATCTCTGTGTTTATGGTTGCATCTCTGACATATTTCTGTTATATTACTGGATATATGCGATATCTTTGCGCATTTCTTTATTATATCTCCACTCTCATTTCATGCCGAAAATAATCTGGATTAGTGGTATCAGAGGAGGCTTCTCTTGATCGTTTTCATTGCATGTCCCCGACAAGGTACGCGTATAGCAAGTTGTGTCTCAAGATTGTCTCTCTTGAGTACAATCTCTCTCGCACACCCAAGAAACCCTCCATGGAGGAAGAAAAGAAAAACGATGGAGCAGACGATCCTATCAGTCTGTTGCTTGAGCAAGCTCTCACGTGATAGAGGGATGAAATGATGGAGAATTTTTCCCACATCCTTCAACGCCTATCGATAGCATCAGGCGCATCTTCATCAAGGGGCCACTTTGGAGGCACCTCAACTTTCAAGGTACAGGTTAATTTTAATATTCCTGTATTTGAAGGTCAAATAGATGCAGATGTCCTAGATAAATGGTTAAATCTGCTAGAAGGTTATTTCTCTGTTCATATATTTCTAGACAAGGGAAATATCACCTTCACACTCCTTAAGGCTCTCCCCCATGTCAAACAATGGTGGGAAACTTACTGGGAGCAGAGTTCCACAGAGGAGTCTGGAATATATGGGGCCGAGCCCACTTGAAATTTTTTTGTGGATGTGGTAAAGGAACAGTACTACCCTATTGGAAACTATGAGGAACAATACATGATATGGACCACACTGTAGCAAGAAAGGGGCTAGTAAGTTTCGGAGTTCACCAATACCTTCCATACCTTGCGCACCAAGCTAGGTATCAAAGACTCCGAACGACATTTGGTTTTGAAATACTGTGGGGCTCTATACAGATACATCCAAACTGAAATGGATTTTCTAGACATCTCATCACTCGGTGCTGCCTATCGATATGCTGTTAAAATCGTGCAGAAATTTAAGCACCAGAACAAATGGGAGTTCAGGGCTGCAAATCCACAACAACCAAAGTATGACAAAGACAACCCTAACAAACAGTCTCCTGAAAACCAGTCCAAGCCATAGGAAAAAAAAGTGTCACGGGAAGACAAAGAAGGACACTGAAAAATGGTGCGATTTCCACAAAATCCCCTGGCACAACACGGATGAATGTCTCTTAAAATAGTCATTGGTGTCCAAGATCAAATACAAGGAGTTTAACCCTGATTTAGAACCTGAATATGAAAATACTGGTAAAAGACAGATCATCGACACAGACCCCACTGCTATTGTCGTGACTGCAGCAATTCAACCAGAAGAACAAATAGATCCAGAAGAGGGGGAGCACCTTTTTCATTCATAGATGTGGGTGAAAGGGACCCCACTGAATTTTATTTTTGATAGCGGAAGCTAGAAGAACCTCATCTCAGCAGAGGTCATCAAATAGATGGGATTGTCGACAACACCACACCCACAACCATACAGTATCGGGTGGCTTCGTCAATGACGAGATCTTCATGTCAGCTAGCAGTGTCGATTATCATACGACATCCAACCCTTCAAGGATGAGGTATTATGTGATCTTGCCCCATTGGATGTCTGTGATATTCTCTTGGGTCAGCCATATATGTGGAAACACCATTCTATCTATGAGTCTAGACCTCGTAGTGTCATTATTACTCTGGGGGGTCATCTCTACAGGGTACCAGACCTAGTTCCAACTACTGCTCCACCTAAACAGTGCCGCAAGGTAGTATCTAACACTACAAAATTTATCTTCTCCATACTCTGTTCAAAAGAGGAACAAAAGGATACTGCAACCACCACAGCTTCGACCCAAGCACCTTCTATCCAATAGAAGAAGGTCGACAAGGTTGCAACAAAGCACAAAGATTACTTCTACACACAGTCATCTCATGTAGCTAGACTAGTTAAAAAGGTCCAACCCTTCTAGCCACAGGTTCGTGACGACCTTCAATAAGCCAAGCAGCGCGATGTCTCCAACAAGACAAGCAGCTCACCAAGATGCAGATTCAATAAACGCTTTTCCCTCTCCCCTGGGACCTCAACGCAATGGAGACCATTGCTTGATAAGGAGGGAGGATTGATCCAGGTGGATATTGGTGGCCACCCACCTTTTCCAACTGTCTCAAAACAACTTTATGGCAATTTTGGCAATTTACTATTTTTAGCAGGTTTCAACTTTTGGGGCCATTTTGAGGGCCTAAATGAAGGTTTTTCGAGATCAAGGTTCTCAATGATAGTCAAAGGAATAATTGAGCCCCCAAAATGAATCTCCTCGACGATACCTTTCCAACGAGCTATCACACGCCTAAAACGGCGATCGTATCCAAAAGTTACGACCCCGGGAAATTGATGCACCAACTTACCCAAATGGGGCCCACATGAATTTTGGTGCTTCATCTCCTAGGGTTAGGTTTTTGGATGTCTAGGAATTTTGGCATTCCTGATTATTTTAAAAATGCCTCTAGAGCCTCATTCTAACCATCTTCTTGCGAATGCGAGTAGCCGCCCCATCTCTTCTGACAGATAAGTTGCCACCATTCTAGCGAGTCTTTCACTCTGTATTTTTACAGTCTATGTACATTTATTTCATTAATATAAATTGTGTAGTACAGTATCTCTATGTTTATGGTTGCATCTCTGACATATTTCTATTATATTACTGGATATACGCGATATCTTTGTGCATTTCTTTATTATATCTCCGCTCTCATTTCGTGCCGAAAATAATCTGGATCAGTGGTATCAGAGCAGGCTGCTCTTGATCATTTTCAGTGCATGACCCTGACGAGGTCCGAGTATAGAAAGTTGGGTCTCGAGATTGAATCTCTTGAAGACAATCACTCTCACACACCCAAGAAACCCTCCATGGAGGAAGAAAAGAAAAATGATGGAGCAGACAATCCTATCAGTCTGTTGCTTGAGCACGCTCTCACGCGACAGAGGGATGAAATGATGGAGAATTTTTCCCACATCCTTCAATGCCTATCGATAACATAAAGCACATCTTCATGAAGTGGCCACTTTGGAGGCACCTCACCTTTCAAGGTACAGGTTAATTTTAATATTCCTATATTTGAAGGTCAAATAGATGCAGATGCCCTAGATAAATGGTTAAATCTGCTAGAAGGTTATTTCTCTGTTCATATATTTCTAGACAAGGGAAATATCACCTTCGCACTCCTTAAGGCTCTCCCCCATGTCAAACATTGGTGGGAAACTTACTGGGAGCAGAGTTCCACAGAGGAGTCTGGAATATATGGGATCGAGCCCACTTGGGATTTTTTTGTGGATGCGGTAAAGGAACAATACTACCCTATTGGAAACTATGAGGAACAATACATGAGATGGACCACACTATGGCAAGAGAGGGGCCAAGAAGTTCCAGATGTCACCAATATCTTCCATACCTTGCGCAACAAGATAGGTATCAAAGACTCTGAATGACATTTGGTTCTGAAATACCGTGGGGCTCTACACAGATACATCCAAACTGAAATGGATTTTCTGAAAATCTCATCACTCGGTGCTGCCTATCGATATGTTGTTAAAATCGAGCATAAATTTAAGCACTAGAACAAACGGGAGTTAGGGTCTGCAAATCCACAACAACCAAAGTATGACAAAGACAACCCTAACAAACAGTCTCTCGAAAACTAGTCCAAGCCACATGAAAAGAAGGGTCACGGGAAGACAAAGAAGGCCACCCAAAAATGGTGCGATTTCCACAAAAGCCCCTGGCACAACACGGATGAATGTCGCTCAAAACAGTCATTGGTGGCCGAGATCAAAGACAAGGAGCCGAACCCTGATTCAGAATCTGAATCTGAAAATACTGGTAAAAGACAGATCATCGACGCAGACCCCACTGCTATTGTCGCGACTGCAGCAATTCAACCAGAAGAACGAACAGATCCAGAAGAGGGGGAGAAGCTTTTTCATTCATAGATGTGCGTGAAAGGGACCCCGCTGCATTTTATTGTTCATAGCGGAAGCCAAAACAACCTCATCTCAGTAGAGGTCGTCAAACAGTTGGGATTTTCGACAACACCACACCCACAACCATATAGAATCGGGTGGCTTCACCAAGGACAAGATCTTCGTGTCAGCCAGCAGTGTCGATTATCATACGACATCCAACCCTTCAAGGATGAGGTATTATGTGATGTTTCCCCATTGGATGTCTGTGATGTTCTCTTGGGTTAGCCATATATGTGGAAACACCATGTTATCTATGAGTCTCGACCTCGTAGTGTCATTATTACTCTGGGGGGTCATCTCTACAGGATACCAGAGGTGGTTCCAACTACTGCTCCACCTAAACAGTGTCGTAAGGTAGTATCTCACACTACAAAATTCATCTTCTCCACAATCTATTCAAAAGAGGAACAAAAGGATACTGCAACCACGACAGCTTTGGCCCAAGCACCTTTTATCCAACAAAAGAAGGTTGACAAGGTTTCAAAAAAGCACAAAGATTCCTTCTACACACAGTCATCTCATGTATCCAGACTAGTTAAAAAGGTCCAACCCTTCCAGCCACAGGTTCGTGACGACCTTCAACAAACCAAGCAGCGCAATGTCTCCAACAAGACAAGCAACTCACCAAGATGCAGATTCAATAAACATTTTTCCTTCTCCTCTGTGAACTGAATTAAATGGAGACCATTTCTTCCTAAAAAGGGAGGATTGATCCAGGTGGATATTGGTGGCTACCCACCTTTTCCAACTGGCTCAAAAAAACTTTATGGCAATTTTGGCAATTTACTATTTTTAGCAGGTTTTAACTTCCGGGGCCATTTTGAGGGCCTAAATGAAGGTTTTTAGAGATCAAGGCTCTCAATGATATCCTAAGGAATAATTGAGCCCCCAAAATTAATCTCCTCAACGATACCTTTCCAACGAGCTATCACATTCCTAAAACGGAGATCGTATGCAAAAGTTACGACTTTTGGCGCTTCATCTCCTAGGGTTAGGTTTTTGGATGTCTAGGACTTTTGGCATTCCCGATTATTGTAAAAAGGCCTCCAGAGCCTCATTGTAACCATCTTCTTGCGAATGCGAGTAGCCGCCACATCTCTTCTCAGAGATAAGTTGCCACCATTCTAGCGAGTCTTTCACTCTGTATTTTTACAGTCCCTGTACATTTATTTCATTAATAGAAATCGTGTATTACTCTATCTCTGTGTTTATGGTTGCATCTCTGACATATTTCTGTTATATTACTGGATATACGCGATATCTCTGTGCATTTATTTATTATATCTCCGCTCTCATTTCGTGCCAAAAATAATCTGGATTAGTGGTATCAGAGCAGGCTGCTCTCGATCGTTTTCAGTGCATGTCCCCGACGAGTTCCAAGTATAGAAATTTGGGTCTCGCTCTTATCTCTCTTGAGGAAAATCACTCTCACACACCCAAGAAACCCTCAATGGTTGAAGAAAGGAAAAATGATGGAGAAGACGATCATATCAGTCTGTTGCTTGAGCAAACTCTCACGCGACAGAGGGATGAAATGATGGAGAATTTTTCCCACATCCTTCAATGCCTACCGATAGCATCAGGCACATCTTCATCAAGCGGCCACTTTGGAGGCACCTTGCCTTTCAAGGTATAGGTTAATTTTGATATTCCCGTATTTGAAGGTCAAATAGAGGCAGATGCCCTAGATAAATGGTTAAATCTGCTAGAAGGTTATTTCTCTGTTCATAATTTTCCAGACAAGGGAAAGATCACCTTCGCACTCCTTAAGGCTCTCCCCCATGTCAAACATTGGTGGGAAACTTACTGGGAGCAGAGTTCCACAGAAGAGTCTGGAATATATGGGGTCGAGCCCACTTGGTATTTTTTTGTGGATGCAGTAAAGGAACAGTACTACCCTATTGGAAACTATGAGGAATAATACATGAGATGGACCACACTGATTTTTTTGTGGATGCGGTAAAGGAACAGTACTACCCTATTGGAAACTATGAGGAATAATACATGAGATGGACCACACTGCGGCAAGGGAGGGGCCAAGCAGTTCCGGAGTTCACCAATACCTTCCATACCTTGCGCACCAAGCTAGGTATCAAAGACTTCGAACGACATTTGGTTCTAAAAGACCGTGGGGCTCTACTAAGATACATCCAAACTGAAATGTATTTTCTGGACATCTCATCACTCGGTGCTGCCTATCGATATGCTGTTAAAATCGAGCATAAATTTAAGCACCAGAACAAACGGGAGTTCGGGTCTACAAATCCACAACAACCAAAGTATGACAAAGACAACCCTAACAAACAGTCTCCCGAAAACCAGTCCAAGCCACAGGAAAAGAAGGGTCATGGGACGACAAAGAAGGATGCAGACCCCACTGTTATTGTCGCGACTGCAACAATTCAACCAGAAGAACCAACAGATCCAGAAGAGGGGGATTGCCTTTTTCATTCACAGATGTGGGTGAAAGTGACCCCTCTGCATTTTATTGTTGATAGCGGAAGCCAGAAGAACCTCATCTTAGCAGAGGTCGTCAAACAATTGGGATTGTCGACAACACCACACCCACAACCATACAGTATAGGGTGGCTTTTCCAAGGACGAGATCTTCATGTCAGCCAGTAGTGTCGATTATCATATGACATCCAACCCTTCAAGGATGAGGTATTATGTGATGTTTCCCCATTGGATGTCTGTGATGTTCTCTTGGGTCAGCCATATATGTGGAAACACCATGCTATCTATGAGTCTCGACCTCATAGTTTCATTATTACTATGGGAGGTAATCTCTATAGGATACCAGAGGTGGTTCCAACTACTGCTCCACCTAAACAGTGCTGCAAGGTACTATCTCACACTACAAAATTCATCTTCTCCACAATCTTTTCAAAAGAGGAACAAAAGGATATTGCAACAACCACAGCTTCGGCCCAAGCACCTTCTATCCCAAAGAAGAAGGTCAACAAGGTTGCAACAAATCACAAATATTCCTTCTACACACAATCATCTCATGTAGCCAGAATAGTTAAAAAGGTCCAACCCTTCCAGCCACAGTTTCGTGACGACCTTCAAAAAACCAAGCAACACGATGTCTCCAACAAGACAAGAAGCTCACCAAGATGCAGATTCAATAAACGCTTTTCCTTATCCCCCGGTAACTCAACACAATGGACACCATTTCTTCCTTAACGAGGGAGGATTGATCCAGGTGGATATTGGTGGCCACACACCTTTTCCAGCTGGCTCAAAATAGCTTTATGGCAATTTTGGCAATTTACTATTTTTAGCAGGTTTTAACTTTCGAGGCCATTTTGAGGGCCTAAATGAAGGTTTTTCGACATCAAGGTTCGCTATGATAGCTGAAGGAATAATTGAGCCCCCAAAATGAATCTCCTCGAAGATACCTTTCCAACGTGCTATCACACGCCTAAAATGGAGATCGTATGAAAAAGTTACGACCCCAGGAAGTTGATGCACCGACTTACCCAAATGGGGCCCACATGACTTTTGGCGCTTCATCTCCTAGGGTTGGGTTTTTTGATGTCTAGGATTTTTGGCATTCCCGATTATTGTAAAAAGGCCTCTAGAGCCTCATTGTAACCATCTTCTTGCGAATGTGAGTAGCCACCACACCTCTTCTCAGAGATAAGCTGCCACCATTCTAGCGAGTCTTTCACTCTGTATATTTACAGACAATGTACATTACTTTCATTAATATAAATCATGTATTACTGTATCTCTATGATTATGGTTTCATCTCTGACATATTTCTGTTATATTACTAGATATACGTGATATCTCTGTGCATTTCTTTATTATATCTCCTCTCTCATTTCATGCCGAAAATAATCTGGATCACTGGTATCAGAGCAGGCCGCTCTTGATTGTTTTCAGTGCATGTCCCTGACGAGGTTCGAGTATAGCAAGTTGGGTCTCGAGCTTGTCTATCTTGAGGACAATCACTCGTAAACCCAAGAAACCCTCAATGGCAGAAGAAAAGAAAAACGATGGAGCAGACGATCCTATCAGTCTGTTGCTTGAGCAAGCTCTCACGCGACAGAGGGATGAAATGATGGAGATTTTTTCCCACATCCTTCAACGCCTACCGATAGCATCAAGTGCATCTTCATCAAGCGGCCACTTTGGAGGCACCTCGCCTTTCAAGGTACAGGTTAATTTTGATATTCCCGTATTTGAAGGTCAAATAGATGCAGATGCCCTAGATAAATGGTTAAATCTGCTAGAAGGTTATTTCTCTGTTCATAATTTTCTAGACAAGGGAAAGATCACCTTCGCACTGCTTAAGGCTCTCCCCCATGTCAAACATTGGTGGGAAACTTACTGGGAGCAGATTTCCACAGAGGACTCTGGAATATATGGGGTCGAGCGCACTTGGGATTTTTTTGTGGATGCGGTAAAGGAATAGTACTACCCTATTGGAAACTATGAGGAACAATACATGAGATGGACCACACTACAGAAAGAGAGGGGCCGAGCAGTTTCGGAGTTCACCAATACCTTCCATACCTTGCGCACCAAGCTAGGTATGAAAGACTGTGAATGACATTTGGTTCTGAAATACCGTGGGGCTCTACATAGATACATCCAAATTGAAATGGATTTTCTGGACATCTCATCACTCGGTGCTACCTATTGATATACTGTTAAAATCGAGCAAAAATTTAAGCACCAGAACAAATGGGAGTTCATGTATGCAAATCCACAACAACCAAAGTATGACAAAGACAACCCTAACAAACAGTCTCCCGAAAACCAGTCCAAGCCACAGGAAAAGAAGGGTCACGGGAAGACAAAGGAGGAGACTGAAAAATGGTGCGATTTCCACAAAATATCCTGGCACAACATGGATGAATGTCGCTCAAAACAGTCATTGGTGGCCGAGATCAAATACAAGGAGACGAACCCTGATTCAGAATCTGAATCTGAAAATACTGGTAAAAGACAGATCATCGACGCAGACCCCACTGTTATTGTCATGACTGCAACAATTCAACCAGAAGAACCAACAAATCCAGAAGAGGGGGAGCGCCTTTTTCATTCACAGATGTGGGTGAAAGGGACCCCGCTGCATTTTATTGTTGATATGGGAAGCCATAAGAACCTCATCTCAGCAGAGGTCATCAAACAGTTGGGATTGTCGACAACACCACACCCACAACCATACAGTATCGGGTGGCTTCGCCAAGGACGAGATCTTCATGTCAACCAGTAGTGTCGATTATCATTTGACATCCAACCCTTCAAGGATGAGGTATTATGTGATGTTGACCCATTGGATGTCTGTGATGTTCTCTTGGGTCAGCCATATATGTGGAAACACCATGCTATTTATGAGTCTTGACCTCATAGTGTCATTATTACTCTGGGGGGTCATCTCTACAGGATACCAGAGGTAGTTCCAACTACTGGTCCACCTAAACAGTGCCGCAAGGTAGTATCTCACACTACAAAATTCATCTTCTCCACGATCTTTTCAAAAGAGGAACAAAAGGATAATGCAACCACCATAGCTTCGGCCCAAGCACCTTCTATCCAATAGAAGAAGGTCGATAAGGTTGCAACAAAGCAAAAAGATTCCTTCTACACATAGTCATCTCATGTAGCTAGACTAGTTAAAAAGGTCCAACCCTTCCAGCCACAAGTTCGTGACGACCTTCAACAAACCAAGCAGCACGATGTCTCCAACAAGACAAGCACCTCACCAAGATGTAGATTCAATAAACGCTTTTCCTTCTCCCCCGGGAACTCAATGCAATGGAGACCATTGGTTCCTAAGGAGGGAGGATTGATCCAGGTGGATATTGGTGGCCACCCACCTTTTCCAACTGGATCAAAACAACTTTATGGCAATTTTGGCAATTTACTATTTTTAGCAGGTTTTAACTTCCGGGGCCATTTTGAGGTCCTAAATGAAGGTTTTTTGAGATCAAGGTTCTATATGATATCCGAAGGAATAATTTATCCCCCAAAATGAATCTCCTTGACGATACCTTTCCAACGAGCTATCACATTCCTAAAACCGAGATCGTATCCAAAAGTTACGACCCCGGGAAGTTGATGCACCAACTTACCCAGACGGGGCCCACATGACTTTTGGCACTTCATCTCCTAGGGTTAGGTTTTTGGATGTCTAGGAATTTTGGCATTCTCGATTATTCCCGATTATTGTGACCATCTTCTTGCGAATGCGAGTAGCCGCCACATCTCTTCTCAGAGATAAGTTGCCACCATTCTAGCGAGTCTTTCACTCTGTATTTTGACAGTCTCTATACATTTCTTTCATTAATAGAAATTGTGTATTATTGTATCTCTGTGTTTATGGTTGCATATCTGACATATTTTTGTTATATTACTAGATATACGCGATATCTCTGTGCATTTCTTTATTATATCTCCGCTCTCATTTCGTGCCAAAAATAATCTGGATCAGTGGTATCAGAGAAGGTTGCTCTTGATCATTTTCAGTGCATGTCCCCGACGAGGTCCGAGTATAGCAAGTTGGGTCTTGAGCTTGTATCCCTTGTGGACAATACCTCTCACACACCCAAGAAACCCTCAATGGTGTAGGAAAAGAAAAACGATGGAGCATACGATCCTATCAGTCTGTTTCTTGAGCAACTTCTCACGCGACAGAGGGATGAAATAATGGAGAATTTTTCCCACATCCTTCAACGCCTATCGATAGAATCAGGCACATCATCATCAAGCGGCCACTTTGGAGGCACCTCGCCTTTCAAGGTACAGGTTAATTTTGATATTCCCATATTTGAAGGTCAAATAGATGTAGATGCCCTAGATAAATGGTTAAATCTGGTAGAAGGTTATTTCTCTATTCATAATTTTCCAGACAAGGGAAAGATCACCTTCTCACTCCTTAAGGCTCTCCCCCATGTCAAACATTGGTGGGAAACTTACTGGGAGCAGAGTTCCACAGAGGAGTCCGGAATATATGGGGTCAAGCCCACTTGGGATTTTTTTGTGGATGCGGTAAAGGAACAGTACTACCCTATTGGAAACTATGAGGAACAATACATGAGATGGACCACACTGCGGCAAGAGAGGGGCCAAGCAATTTTGGAGGTCACCAATACCTTCCATACCTTGCACACCAAGCTAGGTATCAAAGACTCCGAACGACATTTGGTTCTGAAATACCGTGGGGCTCTACACAGATACATCCAAACTGAAATGGATTTTCTGGACATCTCATCACTCGGTGCTGCCTATCGATATGTTGTTATAATCGAGCAGAAATTTAACCACCAAAACAAATGGGAGTTCGGGTCTGCAAATCCACAACAACCAAAGTATGACAAAGACAACCCTAACAAACAGTCTCGCGAAAACTAGTCCAAGACATAGGAAAAGAAGGGTCATGGGAAGACAAAGAAGGACACCGGAAAATGGTGAGATTTCCACAAAAGACCTTGGCACAACAAGGACGAATGTCGCTCAAAATAGTCATTGGTGTTCAATATCCAAGACAAGGAGCCAAACCCTGATTCAGAATCTGAATCTGAAAATACTGGTAAAAGATAGATCATCGACGCAGACCCCACTGCTATTGTCGCGACTGCAGCAGTTCAACCAGAAGAACCAATAGATCCAGAAGAGGAGGAACGCCTTTTTAATTCACAGATGTGGGTGAAAGTGACGCCGCTGCATTTTATTGTTGATAGCAGAAGCCAGAACAACCTCATCTCAACAGAGGTCGTCAAACAGTTGGGATTGTCGACAACACCACACCCACAACCATACAGTATCGGGTGGCTTCACCAAGGACGAGATCTTCGTGTCAGCCAGTAGTGTTGATTATCATACGACATCCAACCCTTCAAGGATGAGGTATTATGTGATGTTTCCCCATTGGATGTCTGTGATGTTCTCTTGGGTCAGCCATATATGTGGAAACACCATGCTATCTATGAGTCTCAACCTCGTAGTGTCATTATTACTCTGGGGGGTCATCTCTACAGGATACCAGAGGTGGTTCCAACTACTACTCCACCTAAATAGTGCCGCAAGGTAGTATCTCACACTACAAAATTCATCTTCTCCACAATCTGTTCAAAAGAGGAACAAAAGGATACTGCAACCACCACAGCTTCGGCCCAAGCACCTTCTATCCAACAGAAGAAGGTCGACAAGGTTGCAACAAAGCACAATGATTCCTTCTACACACAGTCATCTGATGTAGCCAGACTAGTTAAAAAGGTCCAACCCTTCCAGCCACAGGTTCGTGATGGCCTTCAACAAACCATGCAACGCGATGTCTCCAACAACACAATCAGCTCACCAAGATGCAGATTCAATAAACGCTTTTCCTTCTCCCCTGGGAACTAAACACAATGGAGACCATTGCTTCCTAAGTTGGGAGGATCGATCCAGCTAGATATTGGTGGCCACCCACCTTTTCCAACTGGCTCAAAACAGCTTTCTGGCAATTTTGGCAATTTACTATTTTTAGCAGGTTTTAACTTCTGGGGTCGTTTTGAGGGCCTAAATAAAGGTTTTTCGAGATAAAGTTTATTAATTATAGCTAAAGGAATAATTGAGCCCCCAAAATTAATCTCCTCTACAATACCTTTCCAACGAGCTATCACACGCCTAAAACGGAGATCGTATGCAAAAGTTACAACCCCGGGAAGTTGATGCACCAACTTACCCAAATGGGGCCCAGATGAATTTTGGCACTTCATCTCCTAGGTTTAGGTTTTTGGATGTCTAGGACTTTTGGCATTCCCGATTATTGTAAAAATTCCTCCAGAGCCTCATTGTAACCATCTTCTTGCAAATGCGAGTAGCCGCCACATCTCTTCTCAGAGATAAGCTGCCACCATTCTAGCGAGTCTTTCACTTTGTATTTTTACAGTCTCTGTACATTTCTTTCATTAATAGAAATTGTCTATTACTGTATCTCTATGTTTATGGTTGCATCTTTGACATATTTATGTTATATTACTGGATATACGCAATATCTCTGTGCATTTCTTTATTATATCTCCGCTCTCATTTCATGCCGAAAATAATCTGGATCAGTGGTATCAGAGCAGGCTGCTCTTGATTGTTTTCAGTGCATGTCCCCGACGAGGTCCGAGTATAGCAAGTTGGGTCTCGAGCTTGTCTCTCTTGAGGAAAATCGCTCTCTCACACCCAAGAAACCCTCAATGGCGGAAGAAGAGAAAAACGATGGAGCGGACAATCCTACCAGTCTATTGCTTGAGCAAGCTCTCACGCGACAGAGGGATGAAATGATGGAGAATTTTTCCCACATCCTTCAACGCCTACCGATAGCATTAGGCGCATCTTCATCAAGCGGCCACTTTGGAGGCACCTCGCCTTTCAAGGTACATGCTAATTTTGATATTCCCGTATTTGAAGGTCAAATAGATGCAGATGCCCTAGATAAATGGTTAAATCTGCTAGAAGGTTATTTCTCTGTTCATAATTTTCCAGAGAAGGGAAATATCACCTTCGTACTCCTTAAGGCTCTCCCCCATGTCAAACATTGGTGGGAAAATTACTAGGAGCAGAATTCCACAAAGGAGTCTGGAATATATGGGGCCGAACCCACTTGGGATTTTTTTGTGGATGCGGTAAAGGAACAGTACTACCCTATTGGAAACTATGAGGAACAATACATGAGATGGACCACACTGCTGCAAGAGAGGGGCCAAGAAGTTTCGGAGTTCACCAATACCTTCCATACCTTACGCACCGAGCTAGGTATCAAAGACTCTGAAGGACATTTGGTTCTAAAATACCGTGGGGCTCTACACAGGTACATCCAAACTGAAATGGATTTTCTGGACATCTCATCACTCGGTGCTGCCTATCGATATGATGTTAAAATCGAGCATAAATTTAAGCACCAGAACAAATGGGAGTTCGGGTCTGCAAATCCACAACAACCAAAGTATGACAAAGAAAACCCTAATAAACAGTCTCCCGAAAACCAGACTAAGCCACAGGAAAAGAAGGGTCACAGGAAGACAAAGAAGGACACCGGAAAATGGTGCGATTTCCACAAAATCCGCTGGCACAACACGGATGAATGTCGCTCAAAATAGTCATTGGTGGCCGAGATCAAAGACAAGGAGTTGAACCCTGATTCAGAATCTGAATCTGAAAATATTGGTAAAAGACAGATCATCGACGCAGACCCCACTGCTATTCTCACGACTACAACAATTCAATCAGAAGAACCAACAGATCCAGAAGAGGGGGAGCGCCTTTTTCATTCACAGATGTGGGTGAAAGGGACCCCGCTGCATTTTATTGTTGAGAGCGGAAGCCAGAAGAACCTTATCTCAGCAGAGGTCGTCAAACATTTGGGATTGTCGACAACACCACACCCACAACCATACAGTATCGGGTGGCTTCGCCAAGGACGAGATCTTTGTGTCAGCCAACAGTGTCCATTATCATACGACATCCAACACTTCAAGGATGAGGTATTATGTGATGTTGCCCCATTGGATATCTGTGATGTTCTCTTGGGTCAACCATATATGTGGAAACACCATGCTATCTATGAGTCTCGACCTCGTAGTGTCATTATTACTCTGGGGGGTCATCTCTACAGGATACCAGAGGTGGTTCCAACTACTGCTCGACCTAAACAGTTTTTTGAGATCAAGGTTTTTCGATATCAAGGTTCTCAATGATACATAAAGGAATAATTGAGCCCCCAAAATGAATCTCCTCGATGATACCTTTCCAATGAGCTATCATACGCCTAAAACGGAGATCGTATGCAAAAGTTACGACCCTGGGAAGTTGATGCACCAACTTACCCAAACGGGGCCCACCTGACCTTTGGCGCTTCATCTCCTAGGGTTAGGTTTCTATATGTCTAGGACTTTTGGCATTCCTAATTATTGTAAAAAGGCCTCCAGAGCCTCATTGTAACCATCATCTTGCGAATTCAAGTAGCCGCCACATCTCTTCTCAGAGATAAGCTGCCACCATTCTAGCGATTCTTTTGCTCTGTATTTTTACAGTCTCTGTACATTTCTTTCATTAATAGAAATCGTGTATTACTGTATCTCTATGTTTATGGTTGCATCTCTGACATATTTCTGTTATATTACTGGATATACGTGATATCTTTGTGCATTTCTTTATTATATCTCCGCTCTCATTTCATGCCGAAAATAATCTGGATCATTATCTGTCTTAATTATCGCATGTTTCTCTCAGTTGCATGATGTGCTAGTGTGTTGAGTCATTGTTGTATGTTGCTTGATCTGCATGTGTTATGTTTTTCAAGTTGTGTAGTTTAATTGTTGTCATCATTTGCTTCCTGCCTAAAAGAAAAAAAGTTGCACTTTCTTGCATTTCTTGTGATCATAACGACAGGGTCATTACATATGGTGTCAGAGTGGGTTCAACCCTACGACTGTGGATCGACATGCTTTCCACTATAGTAAACCCTTCAGTAATAACCTAGCGTTATTTAAAAATTTAACGTGTCCATGTGGTGATATCAATTAGAGGACACCATCGAGGTGTGCAACTTGGTACCATGGAAGGGGGTGTGACACCTCCAGAAGTGCCAGCACCATCGGAGTCTAAACCCTAAGGGGCGGAACAATTCCTTGGGCTGGATCCAATTGTTTTAATGGATGATGATGGTCTGACAAGGTCCTTCCAAAGATTGTCAGAGGCCTTGATTCACCTTCTGTATTGAGATGAGGCCAGGGCGCTTGTACCCCTGAGGGTCTGCAACGTGCCCCAGCCAGTACCATTATCATTCACCGACAACTCAAGAGGGATGAGTTCTCAAGTCTACGAGTGTTGCAGACAACTCAGTCGTCGAGGCATGGCTAGAGAGAAATTAATTTTTCTTCACGCTTCACGGTTACGACCTCTAGCATGAAGGTCCACAGGGTGGTCTTTCAGTTGAAGGGGAGTGCTCTTCTATGGTGGAAGACACTCCTACCACTTTTGAACATGGCATTCGAAGATGTGTCATGGGAATTGTTGAAGGAATGGTTCTGGGAGAGGACTAGAGCATATGAATAAGCCGGACCCACTACCGTGGGAGATTTGGACAAGGGCCATAGGATTATTGCAGCGGTGAATAGCAACCAGACATAGCACCACTAGACTGTGCTTGATATGCCAGGTATCATTGCTGACCAAAGCCTTAGTATTTTCATAAGATCTCAGCTCTACGAAGGGTTTCATTTATGTGGCAGTGGTAAAGAGAATTAAGGTAAAGGAAGTCGAGAAAGATGAGTTTATGTAACGAACCTCCCATTTTGTTACGACAACAAACCTCACATAACAAGTGCAAAAAAAACAATTGTGTGTGTGTATGTAGAAAGGTAATAATGACATTATACTCAACATTGCAACATGATGACGAACACAACGCATGAAAATCATGCCACAACAAACATAACAACCTAACATAAAAGCACATCAAGCACTTGGAAGCAATGTACACCATTCAACCAAAAAAGAATAAGAATGACTACCTGCTCGTCCTACCTTGCAATGGTTAGGACCTCCAGGACACATAAACAATGCTTAATCCCAGGTTCCCATCGATTTTGAAAATTTAAGGTCTCAAGGATGACGACTGTTCTGAGGAACAAGGAGGTGTCTACATCCCGCCCGACACAAGAAGACCAAGCCTACTACGCTAAGTACAATCATCCTAACAACCCCACGCACCCAAAATTAATTACACAAGTAACTAGAACCCTTACAGTGAGCAACCAATCACATTAAATGTTTACAAAATCAAGTACAAACATTAATTAAAATGAACAACAACACCCTCAATGGGAAGCGTAAGATAAAAATGACTTCGTCAACAACCTAACCATTAATCAAGGCTAAAAGGTCAATATCTATGATTTAAATTGGTGTTAATTACAGATCAATTAACCAGTCTAAATTCCATTAGTAAACGAGTTACCAACCAAACTTAACATGAATTACGACTCAATTTAGCATGTCTGAGTTACCAATTAGGCGATATCTATAAATCCAACTAACATCAATTACATATCTAATTTAGCAAGTCTAAAATTTGCAATCTAGTCTTTACTCACCATACAAATTTTAATATTTATTACAACCTAAATGGACAATTCTATATTAATCTGAATCCCCATCCAACTAGCCATAAACTTGAATAACAACATTAACATTCTTAAAGTGGAATGCTACCATTAGAACTTATAAGAAATTAAAACTCAACATGTAGTCTAGCTATATTGATCGAACTAACAATGCTAGCAGTCTACTATCATAGAGAAGGGAACTGCTAACTATTAACAGTGTTGTAGCAATTTAACAAGGTGATTATCATAGCAGTTACATGACAATTAATATAGCATTAACAAGATAGTTTAGATGATTGTTTTCATAATAAGTAATATAGCAATAACAAGGCATTTAACATTCTAGTTAACATACAATTAACATAACATTAACAAGGCAATTTGTATGACTATTAACATAACCATTCATAGCGCAATAACCAAACAATTTATATAACTGTTAACTATTTAACTCATTGTGGCATTTAATCAATAGAAGGAATCTACTAAAAAATAACATTGTTGTAGCAATTGTTCTGGCAATTAATAAGGAAAAAATATAGCATTTCATATTGCAATTAACATGGCCTTTAACAGAAAAAGGAGGTTGCTAACCATTAACATTGTTGCAGCAATTATTCTAGTAATTAATAAGGCAACAAAATAGCATTTATTATTGCAGTCAACATGATAATCAACATGGCCAGTAACATTGTTGTGGTAATTAAAGCTTGGCAAAGAGAACGTTGGGTATGCGTTCAATGTGAAGGAGGATAAAAGGGACAAACAAAACTGTAGAAGGACCAACTCGTGGTTAGTAAACAACAACTCAAGCAATGATTAAGGCAAGTCGTGGTCAATTAATATGGCAACACATTCAATTTCTAATTATCAAAAACGTGGTCACTCCAGCAAGTAAAGTTGTGATTTAAATGGATAAAATCGTGGGTGATTTCTACAACAACACAGTCAACTTCTGATTATCAAAAACGTGGTCATTCCAGCAAGTAAAGTTGTGATTTAAATGGATCAAATCGTGGATGATTTCTACAGCAAGATAGTCAACTTCTGATTATCAAAATGTGGTCATTCCGGCAAGGAAAGTTGTGATTTAAATGGATAAAATCGTGAGTGATTTCAACATGCAACACATTCCGTCTTTAATTTTCAAATCGTGGTCTTTCACAGCAGGAAATTTGATGAATTGAAAAGAAAAAACGTGGGCATTAATAGGAATCAAATGGAAACAAAATTTTAAAGCAAAACATAGTCTTCATCAAGGGAAAAATTGCCCCGAAGGTAAAATGAAATGCAGACAAGAATAATTCCTCTTTTGCATCGTCAGAATACAAAATAAAAATGCAGACCATAAATCATTTCATTTTTCATTGACAGAATACCCAACGTAAAATGCAGAGATGAATTCATTTCATTTTTCATTGCCAAAATACCCAATGTAAAATGCAGAGATGAACTCATTTCATTTCTCATTGCCAGAATACCCAAAATAAAAATGCAGACCAGAAATCATTTAATTTTTCATTGCCAGAATACCCAATGTAAAATGCAGAGATGAATTGATTTCGTTTTTCATTGCCAAAATACCCAATGTAAAATGCAGAGATGAATTCATTTCATTTCTCATTGCCAGAATACCCAAAATAAAAATGCAGAGATGAATTCATTTCGTTTTTCATTGCCAGAATACCCAATGTAAAATGTAGAGATGAATTCATTTCATTTTTCATTGCCAGAATACCCCAATACAATGCAGACAATAGTAAGAGAATGCAAGGATCCAATGGGAAGGGTCATGGAATGATTGCAAGGGTTCTATCAGTCAAGGCATAGAGAAAACCAACCAGGACACAAGATAATCCACACGCAGAGGTCGTTGCCAGATGGCGGAATCAATAATCATCCAGGGACAAACATCAAGGGTAGACGGCTAACAGGTTCATCCTTCTCTCATCATCCTCACACAAAAAAGTAGGGCGTTGAGATCCATAGGTCTTTTAACGCTAAGGCGACAACCGTAGATCAAGCTCCTGGCCGACTTCTTAAGCGAGGACTAGTGAGCTAGGGATGAAGGCTAAAAAACCATGAACGTCATAATCAACACAGCAAGGTGGTCAAGACGTGTAGGGAAATGAAGCTATGGGAGTCGATCTATCATCGATCTAGGCTAAGAAAATTTCAGAAAACCATGTAGACAATCAGTTGACTCACCCAAGTAAAAATGCAGATTCAAGCATAAGTTCTAAAACAATTTACCATACAAAACGAAGAAAGCATATCATTGCCTATTCAGAGTGGACGTCCCATGTGCTCCTTACAAATCCCTCGTGTCGAACGGCGAGACTACACTGGTACCTCCCAGCCAATTCTATGGGTACTATTCTTCCCCCTTAGCCCCCCGAGCCACAAAGGGGCGACACACTCACTATCCAGAGATTTCGACTAGCTCCCAGCTCACCTCGCAAGGCTGAGCTACCACTCCTCACCAAGATAGGTATCCCAACTCCCACAAGTTAAGTCAGTCAAGTAGATATTTCTGCAGCATAACATTACGCAAACATAAGAGATCCAACCTCCATCTCCTCCCTTCATTATATAGAGTTTTGTGGTTCCTTACTTTCCAAAAATCTTGTTTAGTTAAGTTTTTAAAATTTAATTCCTAAAAATTCCTCCGCATACAAGTGTCATCCATCCCCTTCATTCCTCCATAAATTAATTTATTTAATTAATTAATTATATTTATTTCTCTCACCCACCTAGAGTTACTCCTAGAATCACTCCTAGGTGTCCCCAAATTCTCTTACAGGTTTTAATGACTTTCCCCGCCATTAAATTGCTAGTTCAGTTTAAATTAGAAAGCTCTTAAATGGCAGATACTTTACTAAGTTTGACTTTCCTCTTTTTCCCTTTTTATGTTTACCTATTTTCCTAGTTTCCTAATATTTTAGATTTTCCCTCTTTCTCCTTTTTAATTAGAACTCAAAATGGCAGGTGTGGAAATTAACCTTTTTTCCCTTTTCTCATTTAATTAGTATATTTTAAATTATCAAAAAGATAAAACAATTAATTCCTTTTTTTTTTTCAATAGATTTTTTTTTTCTTGAATAAATTAAATTTCTTACCCCCTCTGTGTTACAAGATTTAACGAAGATCATACTCTTTATTTATTTTGTTTTTAATTTTTATTATATATATATATATATATCAAAATTCTCTTAATAAAAAGTATAAAATTTTACCACTAGCATGATTTAGACCTAGACCTTAATTTTCGTGATGGGCGACATTTTATTAGGGAAAAAGTTTTTAAAAATTCTTATCACATTTTTCATCCCAAGGCCATCTAGGTTCATTCATTTATCAAAACAATGTGATGTACCCTTCAGGACGCACTACGTGCTCCAAGGGTGCCACTCGCCTCATTTTTTCCCTTGTGCGACGTGCCCTTCAGGATGCACTACGTGCTCCAAGGGTGCCACTCACCTCTATCCATTTTTCTTGCGCGACGTGCCATTCAGGATGCACCACGTGCTCCAAGGGTGTCACTCGCCTCTTGACTGACTTGGTAGACATAAAAAACCCCTGGAGTCAATACTCCTCCAGGTGAACTTGTGGGAGACTAAGGGCCTCTAAGGAATAAGGCCCCCACCTTATTGCGCACCCCTTAGAATCATCATGAGAAATTGTCACAGTCTACCCTCACGGCATCATGGGTCCTCTTGAACTAGGTAAACATTAACCTACAGTTCGAGCCACGGTAGGAGTTCTAGTAGGCTGCGGTAGGGCTCCTGTTTGCACCTCTCCCTGAACATCTCTGGTAGTCGTAAGTGACCCCTTTACTCCACATGTGAGTCTGGTCAGAAAGCTATCGTCAGCCTACATCATCGAAAAATCATGTCAGAACATATCCATATCATATCATCTAATCAGATGCACTAATACCATAGTAAAACAATCAAACCCCAATGGTACACTCCCTGACTTGATTTGGAGTCCAAGGGGTTCCATTGATGCCTCTGCATACTCGAGGTCCAAAATCCTGCACACTCAGTAAAACCGAGTCAATAGAACCTGTCTATATCGAGGTGGTAAAAAAACATGTCATCATCCCATAACGCCTCATAATCAAAATCAAAAGTTTTAATAGCATAATAATCTGGATCACTTGCGAGCAAGTGTCCTCAAAGAATAAGTTCGCTCAGTGCGCCAGAGAGAGATGTTACAGTTTATATTTGTAGAAATGGCTTCGGGAGCCAAACAAAACGTTGGAGGGAAGGTTGCGAGCTGTAGCCTTAACCTGGGAGATTTTTTCACTAGGGCCAACCTATATGTCACGATCTTAGGATATTATGACATCGTGATTGGTATGGACCGGTTGATATCGCATGAGGCGATACTCAACTGTAAGACGAAACGATTAAGCTTGGTCGATGATGAGAGACAAAGATGTGTGATTGTAGGTCGGAACCATGGAGTTTCCTTGAGGTTCATCTCTTCCTTGTAGCTATGGAAGAGAATGTGCAAGGGATGTAATATTTATGAGATCCTTGCTTTAAAATAGAAGGAATTAGTGTAAATTCTAGAACACCTTCCGGTGGTAAGAGATTTTGTGGACGTCTTCCCTGAGGAGTCACCTAGGATTCCTCCAGAGAGGGAATTGGAAATTACCATAGACCTAAAATTGGGGATTGAACTGATAGCAATAACGCCTTATAAAATGTCGACTCCAGAGTTACAGGAGTTGAAAATGCAACTGAAGGAGTTATTGGACCTGGGAATTATACATCCCAGTGTGTCACCGTGGGGTGCGCCTATTATTTCCATTCGAAATAAGGATGGGTCATGGAGACTCTGTATTGAATACCGTCTATTGAACAAGGAAACGATCAAGAATCAATATCTATTTTCAAGGATTGATGATCTATTTGATCAAATGAAAGATGAAACAGTGTATTCAAAGATCGACTTGAGATCATGGTATCACCAATTACGAATCAAGGAGGATGACAACCCTCAGACCGCCTTTAAGATGAGGTTTGGACATTACGAGTATATTGTTTTACCTTTTGAACTAAAAAATGTCGTGGGGTATTTACGAGTTTGATGAATGGGGTGTTCCATGAATACTTGGACAAGTTCATCCAAGTATTCATTGACAATATTTTGATTTACTATCGGACGATGGAGGAGCATGAAGAGCACTTGAACTTGGTAATATAGTGTCTATGAAAGAACAAATCGTATGGAAAATTGTCTAAATGCTCATTTTATCAATCGAAGATTCACTACTTAGGGCATGTCATATTCGTCAAAGGTATTGATGTGGATCCAGCAAAGGTCGAGGGTATTATGGAATGGCTTGCACCGAAAAATGTCCTGGAAGTGTGTAGCTTCATGGGTTTAGCGAGATGCTATCAATACTTTGTTGAGGGTTTCTCAAAGATAGAAAATTCGATTACGAAATTACAGAAGAAGAACAAGAAGTTTGTTTGGATCGAGAAATACACGGAGGCTCAAGGAGATGTTGACAATGACACCAATACTGAATATCCCTGACATGCACGTGAAATTCTTAGTACGACCTGATGCATCCAAGGAAGGCTTAGGCAGAGTCTTGATGCAAGACGGTCAAGTGATCGCTTACAACTCGAGAAAGTTGAGAAGACATGAGGACAACTATGCGACACATGATTTAGAGTTGTTAGCCATTGTATATGCCTTGAGAGTTTGGAGGGACTACCTTTTTGGATGAAAATTTGAAGTAAAAATGGACCATTTTGGACTACAACACATCTTTATGAAAATTGACTTGAACGCATGACAATGACGTTGGTCGAAATTGCTTAGCGAATATGATTTCAAGATTACTTGCATAAAAGGAACAATCAACAGAGTGGTTGATGCATTGAGTCAGAGACCGCACATATTTTTGGTGATGCCTCTTCAGATGAATCTACACAAAAATATTCTAACCTTACAGCGCAATGATGACTAGTACAAAGAAGGCCAAGGATTTTATTGGACAAAACATGATGATGCTACCAATATTTGAAGGATTTATATTGGAATACGATGGATTATTGAGATTTAAAAATCAAATTTACATACCACCGAATGACAAGTTGAGGAGTTTGATCCTAAATGAGGCTCACAGAGCAGTGTACATGGCTCACCCGAGGGTCATGAAGATGATGGCTGACCTTAAACCCTTATTCTTCTGGAAAGTAATGAAGGAATACATAGTCATATACGTGGAAAGATGTCTAGAATGTCAGCAGGTGAAGGCTGAACATAGACATTCAACAGGATTACTACAACCACACTCTATTCCGGAATCAAAATGGAAGGTCATTTTGATGGATTTCATTGTTGGATTTCCACTGATGGCAAGGACACATGAATCGATTTTTTTGGTATTCGATAGTCTGACGAAGAGTGCTCATTTTATTCCTATGTGTATGACATATCAGGCACATGAAATAGCTAGGGTGTTCATCAACGATATTGTGAGGCTGCATGGAATTCCTAAGAGGATTATATCTAATCGAGGATTGGTGTTTACTGGATGATTTGGGACTAGTTTTTAAGAGGCCTTGGGAACCCAAGTTAACTTTAGTACCGCGTATCACCCGAAGATAGATGGGCAGACCGAACAAACAAACAAAATCTTGGAGGGCATGTTGCGTATGTACGTTATGGACCAATAGAACCATTGGGAAGAATTCTTGCCACTGGTAGAATTTGTTTATAACAACAGTTATCAAAGCACCATTAAGATGGCACCTTTCGAGTTTCTTTATGGGTGACCATGTCAGATGCCTTGAGTTGGGATCAGCTTGAGGATAGGGTCCTAGTAGGACCAAAACTGATCCAAGAAATGGAAGATCAATGCAAACTATAAGACAAAGGATCAAGGAAGTGCAGGATCTATAGTAGAGTTATGATGATGCACATCGTGTTGATCATAGTTCTAAAGTTGGTGATCAAGTCCTGTTGTTGGTGAAACCACATAAGAGTTCAATCACATTTGGAAAGGGTGCTAAACTCTCTCCTAGGTTCGGGGGATCCTAAAGGATTGTGGAAAAGATAGGGCCCGTGGCCTATATGACTAGTCATGTCTGATTCTTTGAGGCATACACATGATGTCTTTCATGTCTCTGTTTTGAGACATTATGTTAGTGATCCTAGACATGTTTTGACTTATGTACCTTGCAAGTATTGGATAAGGGTGCACTCACGGCTGAGCCAATATGCATCATGAACCATCGCATTCTACAACTACAGCATCAAATAGTAGATCAGGCAAGGTCCAGTGGGACAGCTATACTCTGCACTCGATGACCTCAGAGGACATATATGATATGCGCCAACAGTTCCATTTTTTTCATAGATAAACTTATGATACTATGATGCCCTTTATTTTGGCAATTATATACTGTGAAACTTCAGGACGAATTTTAAAACAACAGGGGGTGTATGTAACATCCCTCTCTTCTGTGCACTTAGTGAACTTATCCTTGAGGACACTTGCTTGCAAGTGATCCATATTATTATACTATTGGTCTTTCCATTATGATTATGAGACATTATGGATTGATGATATGTTATTTTGCTGTATTCACATAGACAGTTTTTATTGACTGGGTTCTCCTGAGTCTAAATGACTTTGGACATTGAGGATGCAGAAGCATCGATGAAACCCCTTGGACTCTGAATCGATTCAGGGAGATGACTATTGGGTTTGAATGTTATTGATGTGACACATGTACATATGATTAGAGGTTATGATGATAGATTATTGTTTCTAAAATGATTTGTTGATGGATGCAGGATGACGATATATTTTCGACCAGACTCACATGTGGAGTATAGGGTTCATGCAAAACAACCCGAGACTTTAGGGAGAGGTGTGGAAGTATCCCTGACATAGCCTACTAGCACTCCCATCATGGCTCTAACTGTAGGTTAATGATTACCTTGTTCGAGAAGACCCATGATGTTGTCAGGGAAAACTATGATAGTTGCTCACGATGATTCTAAGGGGCATGCCATAAGGAAGGGGCCTTATTCCTTAGAGGCCCTTAGTCTCCCATAAGATCACCTAGTGGAGTATTGACTCCAGGGATTTTTTACATCTACCAAAGTCATTCAAGAGGTGAGTGGCACCCCTGGAGTACGTATTGCATCTTGAAGGGCACATCATGCAAGGAAAATAGAAAGAGGGGAGTGGCACCCTTGGAGCATGTAGTGCGTCCTGAAGGGCACGCTGCGCAAGGAAAATGGAAAGAGGAGAGTGACACCCTTGGATCATGTATTTCTTTCTTAAGGGCATGTAACGCAAGGAAAATAGAAAGAGGTGAGTGGCACCCTTGGAGCACCTAGTGCGTCTTGAAAGGCACGTCATGATTTTAACTAGTAAGTGAATAAACCTAGTTGGCCTTAAAATGAATGGTGTGATAATTAATAATTAAAAACAAGTTTTCCTAATAAAAATGTCATCAAGCCTAGAGAAATTAAAACCTAGGTCTAACTGGAACATGTGATCAAAAAATAATAATAAATAAACATGTAACAAGAAGGGGGGTAAGAAATTCAAATTAATTTATTAAAGTAAAATTATCATGGAAGATTAAAATTTCAAAAAGGGAAATGGTTGTTTTTATCAATTTTTGCTAATTTAATATTAGTTAAAAAGAAAAGAGGGTAAATGGTTGTTTCATCTACACTTGCTAAATCAATTTTTAATTAAAGAAGAAAAAGGGTAAATGGTTGTTTTATCTACACTTGCAAAATTGAGTTTTAGTTAAAAAGGAAAAAGAGGGAAACTTAAAAGAAATAGGAAACTTAAAGAAAAATGGGAAACCTAAAGAAAATCGGAAACGTAAAGAAAAAGTTGAATGTCTAACTTAGTAAGAAATCTTGCCTTGGGAACTTGCTATTTCTGAACTCAATTAGGAATTGAGTAAGGCGTAAGTCATTTAATATTTGTAAGGGAATATTGGGACACCAAGGAGTGCTTTTAGGAATGTTTTTAGGTGGGTGAGAGAAATAGGAATATTTAATTAATTAATAAAATTGATTTTCTGGTGGAACTAGGGAATGGGTGACATGTGTACGGGGGAGGTTTTTCCTAATTAAAATTAATTAAAAAGGAATTCAATGAGAATTTGGGAAATTAGTTACTTACAAACTCTATAAAAAGGATGGATAAGGAGTATGGGGCTCATATTTATTGTGTAACGTTACGCTGCTAAATTTTTCCTTGACTGGACTTTCTCTTGTGGGAGTTGGGATACCTAGCTCGGGTAATGAGTGGTAGATTGACCTTCCAAGCTGAGCTGGGTGCTACTTGTTCTTTGGTATTTTGTTCACGGCCCCTTTGCGGCTCGAGGGGATCACGGGGAAGAAGAGTAACCCTAGCATTGGCTGGGAGGTACTGGTGAGGTCACATCGGTCGGCAGGTGGGATATGGATGAAGTTCGTGTGGGACAACACCCATGGAGAATTAGCATTTGGCTAAGGTACACATGTTAAAGTTGTTACTTGCAATGAAATTTAATTTACACATGTTTGTTTTTCTGTATTCGGTTGAATATTTCATTGCCATGAGATTTCTAGTACATGAATTCCTACGGTACTTGTAATCCTTTTGTTGTTGATATATTCAGTAAAGACCCTTGATATCCACCATATCCTTTAATGTAGGGTCTCTCCAATAGAGCCTTATAAAACATAAGTTTAAAAAAATAGAGAAATGTTATCCTATCTTCTTTACAATTTATTATTCAGCATATAACCATGTTCAGTGGAATTAAAATTTAAAATTTATGAGTAGCATGATAATAAACCACATATTCAGCATACTTGTTATGAACAATATATAAATAATGAACATGAAAAACATAAAAATAGTGAACACTGCATAATAATGAAAATACATCAAACTGATGCTATTCTCCAACTCTCTCCAAGCTGAAGCTCTTCCCAAAACTGACTAACCTACCAACCATCTAGGAACAACCTATCCAACTCCCTAGCTCCAGGATTCCTTACGGTTTCCTTGTCCCCAAGCCCAAAATTCCCAGCAACAAGTGCCCCCTGTGAAATTCCTCAGACAAGCTCCTCAAACAAGCTGCCAGTAAATCCAGAAATACATATCCAGTCTAAAACTCCCTCTACTCACCTTCTCCTTTTCTCATATCAAAATCTTATCCCCCAAAACCAAAAGAAGACCACTTCCCAAGTGTTCCCCACTTTCCTTATCCTCACTTCCCCGTTATTCACCACCTTATCCCCCCATTAAGTCTCAACCACCTTATCCCTCCATTAAGTCTCAACCACCTCATCCCCATTTTCATTAAAGGGTCCATCTACCGATACACCAAGTCTCAAAAATTAAAATTATTAATTTATTAAACCAATATTCCTTAAACAAATATTTAATCAGGACAATTAATTAATTAAACTAATATACATTAAACAAATATTTAATCATGAATATTAATTAATTAATTAGGGTTGTTACATACACCCACCCTTCAGGAAATGTCATCCCAAAGTTAAAGTATTTTATGATACAAGAGAAATGACATATGGTTCACACATTCATATCCAATAAACAACATTATCAGTAAGTAAGCAAAGAAAACTCATACATACTAGTGTACATGTGCAAGAAATGCATGTGTAGCTAGTACATACAAGTCTCGTGCATGTACTAATAACAATAATTATCTCCCCTATAGTAATTTCTATATGCATCCAATCCAATCAACAAGACTATTCAATTCATAAAAGATAACAAACTAATCAATTGTTTGTGAAATCCCTTAATTACAATTATCTATCTCAATAATGTTATTTAGACAATTGTAGATTAGTTAAGTAATTATGAATATACATATATACACATTTTCTTTTCAGAAGGAAAAACAATGAATTCCACCATAAGGAAAATCTCCATACACTCTCAACTATTTCTATTCATCCTTCCTCCCTAACTTACTTCCATATTCCATTCATATACTTCCTTTGTTGGACTATATTGGATAATCAAATATATTGACCTAACTCCAAATACAACCCGTAAGCGAAAGTGTCACTATCTTGACCAAGCTTCCCCAACAAACAACTGACAGTCATCATCACACGTCTAGGGGAGCGTGAGCTAACACCGTCCTCCCATGACTCCAGGTTACGGAGGATACATGGTGGGAAATGCCTCCACCCCTCCTAATAGGACTAGGGCCCACACCCTACAATCGAATATACAGTGGCACCATGTTGCTGAGAATTTTGTCATTGTTTATTCAGTTTTTGGGCAGTCTCACCACCTGAAAACCTGCACTAGTCCACATATCATAACAGTGCATTTGTAGGAATATAATTTCACATACAAATATTCATACCGTATTGTTTCTTGGTCAGTGGTCATGACATCCACTTTTATTACCATTATCCCTTGTCTATTTCATAGCCCATTGACCTGCAAATTAGTCTAACACAAACTAATACATATCTATGCATTATCATAATGTAAATGCATACAACCATAATCTCAATTCAGTATCCATGTACCAAAAACTTTAATATCAAAGTTTACAAGTTATAAATAGATCTCATAATATCCCCATAATTCAATTAATGTTACTCGTTCATAGAATTTTCATTTACATAATAGATTGCATCATATCCACCATCATTCACATAACGTTAAACATTCATAGATTTCTCATTCACATAATAGATTGCAGCATATCCATCATCATTCAAGTGACATTTAAACATTTATAAAATTTACATTCACATAGTAGACAACATCATATCCATCATCATTCAAATAACATTTAAGCATTCATAGAATTTACATTCACATAGTAGATCGAATCATACCCATCATCATTCAAATAACATTTAAACATTCATAAAGGTTCATACGTCTTAAAAGTTCAAGTGTATCATTAATAGTTTCACTATGAATAGAAAATAAAGGTGATTAGGCCTCCGGTAATCCTAGTTGTCTAAGTCAAAAGGTGGTGTTACATACACCCAACCTTTGAGAAACTCATTCTCAAGGTGGTAAAGAAAAGTGAGGGATAATCTCATCGTAATGTCTCGACATTCTCCCAAGTATCAGATCCTGGACTATACTTGTCCCACTGGACCTTAACTTGGTCTACTGGATGGTTTCTGAGCTGTCAGACTCTACGGTCCAATATGCGTAACGGTTCCACCATGAGGGTTCCTACATATGATACCTGCAATTCCTTCCAATTTAGTTTATGTGATTCATCAACAACATAATGACGTAGAACAGATACATGAAAAACATTATGAGTTTTATGTAAGTGGGGCAGCAGTATGAGACGATAGGCAATGGGTCCAATTTTCTCTTAGATTTTAAACGGTCCTATAAATCTAGGTGACAACTTTTTCCGCTTACCAAACCAAATGGTACTCTTATTAGGCCTGATACAAATGAAAACATGATATGCCACTTTATAACTTCGGTCAGTCCTATGTACATCATCATAAATTTTCTGTCTATCCTGTGCTTCCTTTATTCTCTGCCTAATCTCAATCACCTATTCCTCCATATCTTGAATCAATTCTAGCCCAACTGTCACTCAGTATTCTAACCTCTCCCAACTCAATGGTGTTCTACATGGCCTTCCATACAAAGCTTCGTAGGGTGGCATCCCGATGGAGCTATGAAAAATGTTATTGTAAGCGAACTCTACCAAGGGTAGGTACTTCTCCCAATGGGTTCGATTATCCATAAAATACATCCTAAGAAGGTATTCCATGACTTGATTTACTCTCTGATTTTTCCCATCTATTTCCAGATGATAAGTTGTGCTTAAGTTCAACTGAGTCCCCAGTGTTTATTGCAAACTTATCCAAAACCTAGAAGTGAATCTGGAGTCCCTATCTGAAATGATCTTCTTGGGTATCACGTGAAAACGGATGTCTTCACTTACAAACATGCATGCCACATCAATGACATCGTAAGTGTCTCTAACCGAAATAAAATGAGCACTCTTGGTCAGCTTATCACCTATCACAATAATGGCATTGTGTCTATGAGATGTGAGCGGCAACCCCACAACAAAATTTATAGAAATGACTTCCCACTTGGACATAGGAACATCATGTGGCTGTAGGAGACCTGTCAAGTGATGGTGGTTGTCTTTCACTTGTTGACACTCTAGGCACTTGGCGATGAAATGGACTACATCACGCTTCATCCCTACCCAGAAGAAAAGATTCCTCATGTATACCTACATTTTCTTCACACCCAGATGTGCACAATAAAGTTCTCTATGGGCTTCCTTCAGTATGATGCTTCGAATATCCCCACCTTCGGGGATGTACATCCTTCCTCAATATCTTAATAGTCTGTCTGCTTCCAGGATATATCCTTCATACTTTGGATCTAATTGCCTCCCACTCTGAAGGTTTGAAGTAACCTTTAAATACCAACTATTTCAAAAGAGTTGCATCAACACACATTCCCTCGGATTGACTTTTAAGGGTACCAAGGAGAAGACATGTGATCTCCTGCTCAAGGCATCCATGACCACATTTTCTTTTCCCTTGATGTATTAAATACCAAAATCGTACTCACTCATAAACTCACTCCATCGCCTTTGTCTGGAATTTATATCCCTTTGAGTGAAGAGATGTTTTAAAATTTCATGGTTTGTTTTGAGCTCAAAGTTTTTCCCCACTAGATAGTGCCTCTAAAGTTTCAGAGTAGCATTACAACTGCCAACTCTAAATCATGAGTAGCATAAATCTCCTCTTGTTTCTTCAACTTCCTTGATGCATATGCTATCACTCCTCCATCCTACATTAGCATGGCCCCCAACCCTTGCTTTGAGGCATCCGTGCAGATTATGAAGTCCTTTTCCATATCCGACACTCATAGAATTGGTGCACTAGTTAGTAACCTCTTAAGCTCGATGAATGCACTATCACATTCTTCTGTCCATTCATAACTGACCCCTTGCACTGCAAAGTGATGATGGGTTTCGTTATTTTAGAGAACCCATCCACAAATCTCATATAATAATCTTCTAGCCCCATGAAGCTTCTTACCTCATGAGCATTTTTCAGCACTAGACATTCCATAATGGCCTTTACCTTTTCTGGGTCCACAGAGATTCCTTCACCAGAAATGATATGACCTAAATAGTGGATTTATTTTTGGAATAAGGAACACTTCGAAAACTTCCCATACAATTTGTTCTCTCTAAGGAAGGACAACACCACTCGCAAGTGTTTCTCGTGTTCTCCCGTGTTCTTGGAATAGATGAGGATATCATCTAGAAAGACTTGTACAAAGTGGTCTAAGTACTTTTGGAATACACCGTTCATGAGGCTCATGAATACTTCTATCGCATTGGTCAATACAAAAGGTACTACAATGAACTCGTAATGCTCAAACTAAGTTTGAAAGGTAGTTTTAGGAATATCGCCTTCCTTAATCCTTAACTGGTGATACCCTGATCGCAAATCAATTTTTGAGAATACCATTGCTCCTTTCATCTGATCAAAGAGATCATCTATTCGTGGCATTGGGTACCTATTTTTCATTGTAGCACGATTCAAGTCCCTATAATCTATACGCAGTCGTAAGGAACCATCCTTATTCTTCACAAAAATTACTGGTGCACCCCAAGGTGAGACACTAGGCCTTATTATCCCTAAGTCAAATAGCTCTTTCAACTGCATCTACAACTCACAAACTTATGGCATTGTCATCCTATACGAAGTCTTGGAAATTGGTTTTGCACCAAGTTTTAGCTCAATAGTAAAATCAATCTCCCTCTCATGAGGTAACCCTGGCAACTCATTCGGAAAAACATCCTTAAACTCTAACAATACTGGCTACTGATCCAAGGAGAGTCATTTCCTTGCATTCACTACTTCCACTACATAAAGTTGACACCCTTGCCTCATGCATTGCTTAACCTTCACATTTGAGATAAAGCATAGAGACACCTTTCTCCATACACTGTGGATCTCTCCTAGCCTTCCTTCGTTGCCAACACAATGCAACATTTTTGCAAAACAATCTACCATAGCTCGATGGGCTTCTAACCAATCCATTCCAATGATTAGGTCATACGTCCCGAGGTCAGTGATGTATACCTTCAACCTCATAGTACACACTCCCAAGTCTACTGGACAATTATAAATGATAGGTCCTACCGCTTGTTTTTCTCCCAAATCCATCTCGACTTGATTAAAGTCATAGTGATCGTAGGCTGCGCCCAACCCACTCTTTTCTAATGCAGAAGGTGAAATGAAACTATATGTAGCACCAAAATTGAATAAAATTTTAACAATCATATGATTTAGCGTACCTGATGACTCTGCCACCGTGGATTGATGTTCTATGTGGCGATTGTTAATTGTTGCATAAATTTGGTGGCTACCACTTGATCTTCCCATTGGGGCCTTTCCTTCTCTATGCACAAATCCTGCTTGCAACTTTGGGTAGTCATGCTGGTAATGGGGTCCTCCACATACCTAAGATGTAACATGAGATTGAACCTACGGATTGCTCTGTGATGGTCTCTGAAATGAGTTCCTTCCCCTGGAACCCCTGCCCCTACTTGTTGCTCCCTGAGAAGGTCGTGAACCTTCCTACGTCGTTGGTGATGAACGGGATGCTTCACTTGATTCCATCAAAATACTTGTGGAAATTGTCCTTGGTGTGACTCTATTACCATAAGGTGGTGGCCTAGAGATCCCTCCCCTGGAGAAGGTCCTAGGGCCCTTACCCACGAATCTAGGATGATGTGGAAAGGTCGATCGCATACCTCCATTTAAGCTCATGTGTTCCTCAGCATAACATGCATTTTCAACTGCTTCCGCTATTGAAGATGGTTTCCACATCTGTACCATGGCCCTTATCTTAGGGTTTAACCCATAGACAAAGCATTTTTCCTGTCGTTGATCATTATCCATGTACGAAACATATTTTACCAATTTCATGAACTTGATCTTGTACTCTTCCATGGCCCTATTTACCTATACTACATCATGAAATTCTCCCACCTGTTGTTCCTCATAGTAAGTTGGTAGATATTTCCTTTAGAACCTTTCCTCAAAAAGTTCCCAAGAAATGGTGTCTGGGGTAAGGTGCAACTGCCTCTCCAGGTTTCCCCACCAGTTCAAGGCACTGTCCCTTAACTGAAAGATCATTATTTTCTCCTTTAATGTGGATGCATAGTCTCTTAAGGAGAAATATCATGTCATTCCTTCCAACCATGCCTCTGCACGTTCATTGGCACGACCCCTGATGAACTCTGGAAGTTTGATATTATGCAGTTCTCTAGTTATGTCCTCAAGTACAGGCCCTCCCCCTGAATCCCTCGATGCTTCAGGGTTACCCATTCCAGATGGTGGGGGCTCCACTTGGATCCCTGCTGACTAACACCCCTTTAAAGTCTCATTAATGGCCTCCAAAGAGCACAAAATGATATATAATTCAGGCGATGGGGGTGGCGGCATTTGCAGTCCTTGTGACGATGCCCCTCTGCCTCAGTTTCCTCGAGTCCTAACCATCTTGTATAATTGAATCTGCATCAACCAAATTTTTTTCAGGGAGAGTCTAAGGAAATTCACGTTTGCGCAACTTAAACTTGAAAACAAAGGGTTAGGCATAAGTTTTTTTTTACTTCTCTGTAAACAAACGTTACTCTCTTTAGGGTAAGTGGCTAGGTCAGGGTCCAAAGCCTCTAAGCTCGATGTCTTCACCTAAGAAAACTATTGACTATCTTGCCTTAATCAACACATTTAACCTATCATTACTATCATGGTGCAATGGTATACAGTCTTTGGTGAAATCTCTATACTCGGTGGATAGGTCGTCGGTTCAAAACTCGTCCACTCCAACAAAAATTTAATCTAATCCAAAAATAAATTTTATTAGTATCATAATGTTATGTTAATTATTAAATATTATTAAATATGTTAATGCTAATTACACATTTAATTAATTAATCATTCAATCACTAGTTAATTAATTTGTGAATAATTAATTAATTATTTACTATTATCAATGCCTTGAAATAAAATTAATTGTTTAAAATTAAAATTAAAATTGAAATTAAAATTGAAATTAATCATTTAAAATTTAAATTTAAAATAAAAAATATGTTTTTAAATAATTAAAACCCAAAGAGTTAAAATTAAATTAAAGTAATTAAATAATAATAATAATAATAATAATAATAATTTAAAATTAAAAAAAAAAAAAATCAAAGTCAAGGTGGGTCCTCGCATGAGGTCTACTTGCCCCCTCCCTCTTTTCCCACCTGTCCAAACATACAATAAAATAATAATAAATAAGAAGAACTACTCAAACCCTAACAAACCCTAATCTCGAACTTACTGGACTTTGTTTTCTAACTCCAGCACACAAGGTTTTCCCTATTCTTATCGCTCCGCCCATGGTCTTCCTATCATGGCTTCTCCTTGTTGGGTGTTTAATGGCTCGTGGTTGCGTTGTGTGCAACACACAACCCGTGGGCTCTTGGTTTCAATCATTTTGTGTTGTGTTGCAGGTGCAGACTGTGGGCAGTAAGGATAGCAGTAGTTTCAAATAAGAGAAAGGAAACCCTACAACTCTGAAAATCCGTGCACTGACAATTTATTCACAGCAAACAATGATAGATCAATATTCGCTTGCTTGGCACTAATCTTGGTAGTTTCATGTTATGTACTACCTCTTTAGGCTCAACCGTTGCGATGAGCTTGCATTGGTATGTTGCATGGCTTATGTGTTGGTAACTTAGGCTCAGTAGCTAATAAGGCTAGCCGCTTGAAGCTTGGCGCCTATGCGTTGGGTTTTGGCTTGACTTGACTCATGTTTCATATAGTTTCTAATGCGTGTTCTGTTTGATGGCAGGTGTTGGAATGCTTGTATATTGGCCCTTGGCCAATAATTTTACTAAAACAATTAAAATCCCTGTAAAATGGCCGAAAACTATTTTTTTGTTTTTGTTGTCTAACTCTGCGGGAGTCTGGTTTATATACTGCCTGTTTCTTAATCTTTCGCTCTCCATAATTTTGGATGAATGTCCAGAGTCATCGGTTTTATACGGCCTTCGTGTTGGTCCCTGGTGGGTTCAACTTAGTGCTTGAAGCAGAGAATTCCCCCGTGGGTTCTATCGCGGCTTCTCCTTGATACTTGGTGATGCAGGAGAATCACTAGCAGGTAGCAAGCGCGCGTAGATGTGGAGGACAGCTGGACAATCGCCAACACATTTCTTGTTGAAATGTTTTGAAGTTTGAAAGCACCATATAATTAATGGGATAGTTAATAGAGGCATACTCACATTTATGGAGGAGCATTGTAATCAGACCTTGAGTGTCCCACTCTCGTCTGAAGTAGATAGAGGCATTTATGCAAAGTTAATGTAGGTAGATAGAATTTAATGCTTATATTATATAGTTTTAGAGTGCAAGAGGGAAATCGGATATAGACACCCTCATTGTATAGTTGTATTATGATTGTTAAGATGAGAATAGAGTAGAGAAGAGAAGAAGCAGAGAGCTGTGTAGAAGAATTCCATGTACATAAGTTCTGGATTAATACAAAAAATCTTTAATTCAGATTCATGGTGTTGTGATACTCTCTGTGTATGTATTGGTGAATGTTATGCTCATGAATGTTTTACTCTTTCTGTCATGCATTTGTTGTTTATGCTATGTGTGTATGATTTCTTGTTAAATGTCTGAAATATGAGAGAAAGAGAGAGGGTAAGGGAAATGAGTTTCAATTGTTTCTCTATCTGAGCAAGAGTTCCTACAAGGAGTGCAGTTGAATTGGCCATAAGGAGCGCATTGACAAAGGGTTCAGATTTTTATCTCTGAAAGCTTAGGAGGGTTAACGTTGTTCTCAATCCCTAAGAAGTGCAACTAGGCATAGGAGCCGTGCAAAGTGTGTGCAGGTTGAGTAAGGTCTCAAAGTTTGCAAACCTGAGAAATTGTTGAAGGACTACTACTGCAGGGAGTACGCAGAGTCGAAGGACTTCAATTCTTTGAATTAATTGAAGAATTTTCCACAAAGAGTGTGTGCAGGAGTCTTCTTTAAGACTCAGAGTTGGAGAAAGCTCAGGAGGGATAGAGTCTTCACAATCGTCAAAGAAAATAATAGGACGGTGTTGTCTGGAGGCGTCACAAGGTTGTGTTGCTGGTAGTTAAGTTCTGTGGCGAACAATCTTATTAGATTTGCAGAAGTTCTCAAAAGGGAGAACAGACGGTCAAAATTATCTGTGGAGAATTTGCGAAATCCTGGGAGCTGTCAGATCTCGCAGAGTAGCAAGGAGGTTACAGTGGTCATTTTCTGCAAGTGAAATCTCAGGAGAGAGAGGGTTGTAGATTCACACCAATGAGGACTATTGGATTTACTCTATAAACTCCATTTCAGGGATTTGTGGGTGGAAAGACCGAAACTTTGTCATTTGGATTCGTGAGACTGTGAAGTCCGGAACTCCGACAAGGTGGAAGGTTTCATTGTGGGGTCAATATTTGGACACGTGTTGGAATCCAAGCATTTTGGCATTTCAGGGTTTGAAAGGGCAAGAGGAGGCCAAGACTTTGGCAGATCAAATCCATGAAACGCGAAGGGGGAGATTTCGGGTGAAAGGCGGAGATTGTCACGTCGACATCTCGGAACTTCGGAGTTCGGAAAATAGGCATTCACGTTGATAAGGAGCGGAACCCCTGCTATATTGCGATTTCTGAAATCGAGACACAAGTGACCTAGTCCATCAACGAATTGAGAATCTGGAAATCATGGTTTGCGGTGACATAAGGTTAGGGATCGTGAGTCTAGGACTCCTGATAACCGAAATAGCGAAACCACACAGGCTAGTAGATCGGGAGAAGGCGATAGGTGGCAAAAATCTCACGTTAGCGGAAAGCGTGGTTGAAGTGACGCATGGAAAGGACAAGAGTTGTGGGACCTTGAGAAGGCACTCAAGTCTTTCAGGATTTCGGGACCCAAAAGGTAGAGGAGACATAGAGCTCTTCTATATCGAGCTCCTAGTGCGTGAAATAGCATTGACCGTTGGATCAAGGGAATGCTCCAGAACTGTTGATTTCGTTTGGAGGCAAAACCTTAGCATTTGAGCTTTTATCGAAACTCAGCATATCGATGTTCGAAGGTCTGAAGGCGCAGCTTCTCGATCACAAGACTCGCAAAATCGCGAAGCCAGATCTCCCGAAGTGAGAAGGGAGATTCCACAATGTTTTCTGTGGGTGTAGATTTCCCCAAGGGGAAATAGAAGAGCCAATTGACGGGAGCTCTTCGGGCCAGCGGAAGAAGAAAGATCCTGTGTGCATGGACTTCCGACCTACGGTTGGGAGGACTATGTCATCTGGTATCAGAGCCTGATTCTTGTTTGTATATTTCAGGCAGGAAAAGTGAGAAGGAATTTCAGCCATGTCCCTGAGGAGAAGGGACAGACAAACACTCGATCCATCAGAGGATAGGGAGGTGTCAAGAGAAAGAGGTAGGCAGGTGCAGAATCCAAAAGTGGAAAGAGATCTGCATGACATTCGCGCTAGACTCGTGGATGTAGAAATAAAACAAAGGTGCAGAGCTGATATTGGAGATGTCAGTGAGTCCAAAAGCGAAGATGAATTTGGACATGGAGAATAAGAAATCACAGCAGAAGATGCAGCAAATGAACGCTTGATTAGAGCTATTGCAAGAATGAGTGCAAGAGCCAAAATGGACATTCCAGTTTATGAGCGAAACTTGGATGCTGAAGAGATTCTAGACTAGATTAGAGATGTAGACACATATTTTGACTATGAATATGTCAAAGAAGACAAGAAGGTCAAACATGCTGTCACGAGACTTAAGGGACATGCAACATTGTCGTGGGATGAACTGAAAGTTGAGAGATGCTACCAAGGTAACCAGAAAATCAAGAGTTGGGATAGGATGATTGCAAAAATGAAAGAAAAATTCATTCCCAGGGATTATCAAATTACTTTGTTTCGAAGGATGTAGAACTTGAGGTAGAAGCTGATGACAGTGAATCAGTACACTGAAGAGTTCTACAGGATGAACATCAGAGCAGGTCATCGTGAAAGTAATGACAAAAAGGTTGTCAGGTATATGAATGGCCTGAGATATGAAATTCAGGATGAGATGAGCATGATGACCATCTGAATGGTGGAAGATGCTTATCAAATGGCTCTAAAGGTGGAAGAGAAGCTGAGCCAAAAGCAAGGTCAAAGAGGTCGAGGCAGAAGTCAAGCCAGGGGCAAATCAGTTGTCCAAGATAGAAGTCAGAATCCTAAGGAAGACTGGAAGAAACCTCAACCTCAGATTGAGAGAGGTGGAAGCTTACAGAAAGGGAAATATGCTGGACAGAGAAGGCAGTATGTTGATCAGAGAGGAGAGTATGTTGATAACAACATTTTTCCTCATACTAGAGGTAGAGGAAGAGGAAGAAGTGGAGTGATAAAATGTTTCACGTGTGGAAAGGTCAGACACAAGTCTTATGAATGTCCAGACAAGAAGAAAGAGGAAGGAGAGACTCACATTGCCAAAGCACAGAGGTGAAATGTTGAGGCAGAAGATGTTGAAGGCAAAAGATCATTGATGATGCGAAAAGCTCTTTTAACACCAGAGAAGGAGGTGGAGAGTTCAGTCCAAAGAAACAGATTTTTTCAGACTGTGTGCAAAACCAAAGACTGGAAATGTAACGTTATTATAGACAGTGGTAGCATGGATAATCTCGTTTCTACAGAGATGGTAGAAAAAATGGAGCTGGAGACGATTGATCATCCAAGCCCATACAGAGTTTCATGTTTGCAAAAAGGACATCAGGTAAATGTCACTAAGCAATGTTTAGTTGAATTTAAGATAGGAGGGTATAAAGATGAAATACTCTGTCATGTTATTCCTATGGATGTTTGTCATCTATTGTTGGGTAGACCATGGCAGTATGACAGGAATGTGATTCATGACAGGAGAATGAACACCTACACCCTAGAGAAGAATGGGAGGACTCACATGCTGTTGTCGATCAAAGATAAAGAAATAAAACCAGAGGTGAGGAACACTGTACTTCTCATCACTAGGAAGTAACTTCTTAAGGATATTAAGAAGAAGGAGGAACCACAATTCATTGTGCTCAGGAAGCCAAATATTTTTTTAACCAACACAAGGGTAGATGATTTACCAGAAGAGGTCCAAGAACTACTGGAAGAGTTTGCTGACATAGTAGTGGATGAACTACCTCATTCATTGCCACCGATCAAAAGTGTGAGTCATCATATTGATCTCATACCTGGAGCTAGTTTTCCAAACAAAGCAGTGTACAGATTGACGCCGCAGGAGAATGAAGAGGTCAAAAGACAAGTCCAGGATTTGTTGGACAAAGGTTTGGTCAAGGAAAGATTGAGCCCGTGTGTTGTTCCGATAGTACTCAGTCCGAAGAAAGACGAAGGTTGGAGGATGTGTACTGACTCGAGAGAAATCAACAAGATAACCATCAGGTACAGATTTCCATTGCCAAGGATGGATGATTTGATGGATTGCTTGAGTGGAGAAAAATATTTTTCAAAGATTGATTTAAAAAGCGGTTATCAGCAGATTTGCATGAGGGAAGGTGACGAATGGAAGACAACATTCAAAACCAATGAAGGGTTATACGAATGGCTTGTCATGTCGTTTGGTTTAACAAATGCGTCGAGTACTTTCATGAGGTTGATGAATGAAGTACTGAAGAATTTCATCGGAAAATTTGTCATGGTGTACCTAGATGACATACTAAATTTAAGTAAAACAAAGGAAGAACATCTGAAACATTTGGCTACAGTGATGCAGAGGTTACAGCAGGAGAAGTTGTTGATAAACATGAAGAAATCCTCATTCATGAAGACGGAGCTGATTTATTTGGGGTTTGTTATTTCTGCAGATAAGTTGAGGATGGATCCAAATAAGGTGGAGGTAATCAAGAATTGGCCATCACCAAAGAATATCTTTGAGGTGAGAAGTTTTCATGGATTGGCTAGTTTCTACCAAAAATTAATCAGGAATTTCAGTGGAATTAGTGCGCCGATGATGGACACAGTGAAGAAGAGACACAAATATTTTCACTGGACAGAAGAGGCTGAGAAGAGTTTTAATCTGTTGAAGAGGAAAATCATGGAACAACCAATCCCGGTGTTGCCTAATTTCCAAAAGACATTTCAAGTGAAATGCGATGCAAGTGGATTTGCAATAGGGGCAGTCTTGAGTCAAAAAGACAGGCCGATAGCATACTTCAGCGAGAAGCTAAATGAAGCGAAAGTCAAATATTCCACGTATGACAAGGAGTTTTATGCTATCATTCAGGGATTGAAAAAATGGAGACATTACTTAATTCCTAAAGAGTTTGTCTTATACAGTGATAATCATGCATTGCAATTTGTGACTCAACGGGAGAAGTTGAATCAAAGACATGTAAAATGGGTTGAATATATGAAAATTTTCACTTTTGTGATTAAACATATTTCTGGTACTGCTAACAAAGTTGTTGATGCTTTGAGCAGGAAGTGTTTGCTATTGCAGGAGTTCAGGGTCAACACGTTGGATTTTGATGATCTCAAGGAGATGTATCAAGCTGATCCAAATTTTAAAGAGGTGTACGAAGCAGCTGAGAATCCAATTCTCAGAGATAGAATCCAATGGGAAGAATACATGATCCAAGAAGGATTACTGTTTAAAGGTAATCAACTTTGTATTCCAAAATGCTCCATGAGGGAGAATTTGCTAAAGGAGAAACATAGTGGAAGATTGGCTAGGAATTTCGGTCATGACAAGATGTTCGTAAAGTTTAATGAGTAATATTTTTGGCTAGGAATGCGATCAGACGTCAAAATATTTTTGGACAGATGTAGAATTTGCCAGCATTCAAAAGGAAAGAGGCAGAATGTAGGTTTTTATCAACCATTGCCCATACCTGAGAGGTCATGGGATGCAGTCAGCATGGACTTCATATTGGGGTTGCCAAGAACACAAAGAGGGTTTGACTCAATCTTTCTGTTGGTGGATAGATTTTCCAAAATGGCACATTTCATTCCATGTTAGAAAACTAGTGACGCAACTCACATTGCGAATCTATTTTTCAAACAAGTCATTCGACTTCACGGGTTACCAAGGAGCATAGTTTCGGATCAAGACACTAAGTTCGTAGGACACTTATGGAGAACCTTATGAAAAAATTTGGGGATGAACTTGTCATTCAGTTCATCTTATCATCCCCAAACGAATGGACAAACAGAAGCTGTGAATAGGAGTTTGGGAGACTTGCTGAGGAGCTTGATGACAAAACACCACAGCCAGTGGGAAAACATATTACCATAGGCGGAATTTTCTTACAACGATTCAATCAACAGAAGGATGGGACAAAGTTCATTTCAGATTGTCTATGGCATGTAGCCAAAAGGAATTTCTGAGTTGAGGGATTTAGAACATATTGTGACTAGGAGCACTGGTGCAGAAGATTTCGCAGAAGCGATGAAGGAGCTTCATAGCCAGGTGAAGGAGAGATTACAACATTCGAGCCAAGAATATAAGCAGAGAGTAGATCAACAAAGGAGAGAACTTCAGTTTGAAGTTGGTTATTTGATCCTCATACATTTGAGAAAGGAAAGGTTCATGAAGGGAACATATAATAAACTGAAGATGAAGAAAATTGGACCATGTAAGGTATTGAAGAAATTTGGGGTGAATGCATATGAGATTGAATTACCCGATGGGATCGGAATTTCTCCAATATTTAATGTCTCAGATTTGTACCCTTATAAATATGAGGAAGTAGAAGTAGGAAATGAACAGCCAGAGGTTCAATGGAAAAAACAAATCCCAGTTGCAGAAAAGTCATAGATGTAGTGCATACTGGACAAAAGAGTTGGTAAGAGGATCAGGCGAAAGGAATACTTTGAATACTTGGTCAAGTGGAAGGGCCATCCAATTGAAGATGCCATATGGGAAAATGAAGCAGAGATTCAAAAGCATGGACAGACTGTGTGAGAGCTCATGGACAGGAGCCCATGAAAATTTTCAAGCGAGGGAGTATGATGCAGGAGCATCACCAGTAGGTAGCAAGCGCGCGTAGATGTGGAGGACAGTTGGACAAGCGCCAGCATAATTCTTGTTGAAATGTTTTGAAGTTTGAAAGCACCATACAATTAATGGGATAGTTAATAGAGGCATACTCACATTTATGGAGGAGTATTGTAATCAGACCTTGAGCGTCCTGCTCTCATCTGAAGTAGATAGAGGCATTTATTCAAAGTTAATGTAGGTAGATAGAATTTAATTCTTAGATTAGATGGTTTTATAGTGCAAGAGGAAAATGGGATATAGACACCCTCATTGTATAGTTGTATTATGATTGTTAAGATAAGCATAGAGAAGAAAAGAGAAGAAGCAGAGAGTTGTGTAGAAGAATTCCATGTACAAAACTTTTGGATTAATACAAAAAAGATTTGATTCAGATTCATGGTGTCGTGATACTCTCTGTGTATGTATTGTTGAATGCTATGCTCATGAATGTTTTACTCTTTCTATCATGCATTTGATGTTTATGCTATGTGTGTATGATTTCTTGTTAAATGTCTGAAATATTAGAGAGAGAGAGAGGGTAACGGAAATGAGTTTCAATTGTTTCTCTATCTGAGCAAGAGTTCTTGCAGGGAGTGCAGTTGAATTGTCCGCAAGGAGTGCATTGACAAAAGGTTCAAAGTTTTATCTCTGAAATCTCAAGAGGGTTAACATTGTGCTCATTCCCTCTGAAGTGCAGCTAGGCAAAGGAGCCATGCAAAGTGTGCACAGGATGAGTAAGGCCTCAGAGTTTGTGAACCTAAGAAATTGTTGAAGGACTACTGTTGCAGGGAGTGCACAGAGTCGAAGGACTTCAATTATTTGAAGTAATTGAAGAATTTTCTGCAAAGAGTGCGTGCAGTAGTCTTCTTTAAGACTCGAAGTTGGAGAAAGATCGGGAGGGATAGAGTCTTCACAGTCGTCAAAGAAAAGCACAAAAGGTTGGTGTCTGGAGGCGTCACAAGGTTGTCTTGCAGGCGGTTAAGTTCTGTGGAAAACCACCTTATCAAATTTGCAAAAGTTCTCAGAAGGAAGAACAGATGGTCAGAATTCTCCATGGAGAATTCGCGAAATCCTGCGAGCTGTCAGATATCATAGAGTAGTAAGGAGGTTACAGTGGTCATTTTCTGCAAGAGGAATCTTAGGAGAGAGAGGGTCGTAGATTCACACCAATGAGGACCGTTGGATTTACTCACGAAATTCAATTTTGGGGCTTCGTGGCTGGAAAGACCGAAACTTCATCATTTGGATTCACGAAACTGCAAATTCTAGAACTTTGACAAGGTGGAAGGTTTCATTGTGGGGTCAATATTTGGACACGTGTTGGAATCCAAGCGTTTCAACATTTTGGGGTTTGAAAGGGAGAGAGGAGGCAAAGGATTTGGTGGATCAAATCCTCGAAACGCGAAGGGGGAGCTTTCGGCTGAAAGGCGGAGATTGTCACATCGACATCTTGAAACTTCGGAGTTCGGGAAATTGGCATTCATGTCGATAAGGAGTGGAACCCCTGCTATATTTCGATTTCCGAAATCGCGACACAAGTGACCTAGTCCATCGTCGAATCGATAATTGGGAAATTGAGGTTTGTGGTGACACAAGGTTAGGGATCGTGAGTCTAGGACTCCCGATATATGAAATAGTGAAATCACACAGGCTAGCAGATCACGGGGAGGCGATAGGTGGAAAAAAGATCACGTCAGCAGAAAGCATGGTTGAAGTGATATGTGGAAAGGACAAGATTTGTGGGACCCAGAGTAGGCATCCAATTCTTTCGGGATTTCAAGATCCGAAAGGTAGAGGAGACATAGAGCTCTTGTATATCGAGCTCCCGGTGCGCGAAATAGCATTGACCATTGGATCAAGGGAATGCTCTAGAACCATTGATTTCGTGTGGAGGTGGAACCTTAGTGTTCCATCATTTATTGGAACTCGGCATATCGGTGTTCGAAGGTCTGAAGGCATAGTTTCTCGATCACAAGACTCGTGGAATCACGAAGCCAGATCTCCCGAAGTGAGAAGGGAGACTCCACGAGGTTTTCTATGGGTGTAGATTTCCCCAAGGGGAAATAGAAGAGCCAATTGACAGGAGCGCTTCGGGCCAGGGGAAGAAAAAAGATTCTATGTGCATGGACTTCTGACCTGCGGGTTGGGAGGACTGCAACACTTGGTCATAGGCCTTCACGTGTAGTGCAAAAAGAATATCGCCCCTTGGTATATTCCTCCATGTGACTTTTCTCAGTGCTTAGTCTCATCTTTCTTTGTGTTCATGCGTGGATGCATGGATGTGTATTGCTAGGATGCGTAGTGCATTAGAGCTGGGATTTGGTGCTTGTGCACTGGTTTGGCGCTAAGCACCTTGTCTGAAGTTGGTCTTTGGATGTGCAGATTGGTACAAGCACCTCAAGAAACCACTGTGGACTCCACCTGTAAGCAATCTCAATCAACCTGAGTTTACAGGAAATTATGGCTCACAGAGTAGACTGCTTGTTGGCCATGGCAGGCTTCAACCGCAAGACATAGGACATTGTCAATATAGGCTTTAAGCTTAAACAAAATCTTCTTTTGAGCTTGTACTGGTTTTTTTATTTTATAATTTATATTTTTTTTTGGGTGTAGAACTGGGCTTTCTCTGTTATGTGGAACATGTTATATGTAATGATGGGTGTGGTTGCTTGGTATGTTTGGCTACATGGAGGTGAGTTTGAATTGAGATTATTTTTTTGTTTTTTAGTTTTTTCATCTTTGAGGTTTGATTTGGGTCCCTTTTTTTTTTTTTAAAGAACGATTGGATGAATAATAAAGTCATCAGTCTACTTCATGTAGAAGGTCCCAAACAATTTTTGCATCATTCATCTACAATCAGAAAGGGTATTTTACTCTTCTTAAATTGAACCCTTTTTTCAGTACTTTAGTGGTTCAAATGTTATGTCTCGTAACATAACTCTATCCCATGCAAATGGAACTTGTTATTTCTTGTCCTGCAATCGATTTACCTAAGGATTATCCCTAGAATTTCCCATCAAAAGAATCTCCAAATAATATTTCTACTAATAACTAGAAAACGTTGTATTTTCTCTAATTTTGAACCATTTTTTTTTTAATTTAATTTTGCACTAGGTTGTGAACATAATTCTTATTGACATGTTGTTTGGATAGAAGTTTGAGTGGAGCTAGAGATTTGAGTCCGAGCTTGGCCCTCAGGCCCAGATTTATAAGTTTTCCATAAATAGATTATTTATACATCTAGTTATTTATGTTTATAAAACCCTTTCAAAGTTTTCACTTGTACAGGTGGGTAGGTGGATAGGTCCCGGTCCAAGTTTTTAAACCAAGGCTCTGATACCATGTGTAGGGTCTCTCCAACAGAGCCTTATAAAACATAATTTTAAAAAAATAGAGAAATTTTATCCTAACTTCTTTACAATTTATTATTCAACATATAACCATTCATTATTAAGCATATAACCATGTTCAGCAGAATTAAAATTTAAAATTTACGAGCAGCATGATAATAAACCATATATTCAGCATAGTTGTTATGAACAATATATAAATAATGAACATGAACAACATAACAATAGTGAACACTGCATAATAATGAAAATACTTCAAACTTATGCTATTCTCCAACTTTGTTCAAGCTCGAACTCTGGCCAAGCTGAAGCTTTGCCCAAAACAAACTAACCTCCTAGCCAACTAGGAACATCCTATCTGGCTCCCTAGCTCTAGGATTCCTTACATTTTCCTGGACCCTGAGTCCAAAATTCCCAACAACAGGTGCCCCCTGTGAAAGTCCTCAGGAAAGCTCCTCAACCAAGCTGCCAGTAAATCTAGAAATACATATCCAGTCTAAAACTCGCTATGTTCACCTTCTCCTTTTCTCATATCAAAATATTACCCCCCAAAACCAAAAGAAGACATCCTTCCCGAGTGTTCCCCCCTTGCCTTATCCTCCCTTCCCCATTATTCACTGCCTTATCCCCCCATTAAGTCTCAACCACCTTATCCCTCGATTAAGTCTCAACCACCTCATACCCCTTTTCATTAAAGGGTCCATCTATTGATGCACTAAGTCTCATAAATGAAAATTATTAATTTATTCAACCAATATTCCTTAAACAAATATTTAATCATGATAATTAATTGATTAATTAATTAAACTAATATACATTAAACAAATATTTAATCAGGACAATTAATTAATTAATTAATTAAACTAATATACATTAAACAAATATTTAATCATGACAATTAATTAATTAATTAGGGTTTTTACATTTAATTATGATTTATTGTCTCTTGCGTGTGGCCAGAATGAGCCCCAGACTCAAAACATTGCCTGTGTTCTTGTATCTCCTGCCTATGTTTTCCTAATTCCTTGATTTTGCCTTTAATTCATTACTTGTTTCTCTGCAAAGAAGATATGGATGCATTTTGTGTTTTTATCTTTTGTCCCTTATCCTTAAGTTATTAGTCTGTGCCTCAGTAGTCGGCCAGGAGCTGAATCAACGGTCATCACTCTGATGTTCAAAGACCTATAGATTCAAATTCCTTGCTTTCCTGTGCATTGATAATAAGTGAAGAATAAATTCCCCCCAACTACATATCCCTTACTTATCTCTATGTTTTTCCTTTATGATTGATCTCTAATCCTTGCGTCGCCTTGTGAATGAGTATCTTTGCATTTAATTGATTCATTGTTGATTGATTAGTCTTTGTTCCTTCTTGTGAATAAGTATATTTGTGTTTTGTTGATTCATTGTCGAATGATTGGTCTTGCACCTTCTTGTGATCGATCATCTCTGCGTTTTTCTTGATTCATATCAGATCAATTCATCTCTGTGATTTCTTGGGATATTTTCTCTTTGTTTTCTTGATTGGTAAATCTTTGCATTAGTAATATGGAATGACTACATTTTTAATCATTGAAAACAATTTTATTCTCAACGATTTAAAATATGTGAATCATTTTTGGCTAATTATATTTAGGGAATATGTGAATATGGACAAGAATCTTATATTTTGTGACAATAAATTTATATAGACAACAAATTTCATTTCATGTTTTATAATACCCAAAGATTAATATTGAAGCAATTAATATTATTCCAATCTCGTGATGTTTAAGTGTTAAGACCCAAACATCAATATAACATATAAAAACCTCAGGAAAAGTACTCAACGCCTTGAAAAAGAGATAATTTCAGATAATAAGCTTCTTCGAGGGGGCAACCTCCTTTTACCCCACTTAAATGTTCAAGTACAAGATGATTCAAAATGAAAATGTCTCCTTGGTATATATAGGAGACTAGGAGGTATAATTACAAATAATGGCCTAAAGCCGACATAATTAAAATAACATTACTAATCTAAATTACAACTAATGACCTAAAGATGACATAAATAAAATAGCATTACTAATCTAATATGCCCCAATTAAGGGGTAGTGATCCAATATTAGGGCTTAACATGCCCCTCCCCTTGAGACAAGTATTGTCCACAACGCTTGAGTAACTCTGGATGCTTCTGTATAAAAGACTCATCTTCCCAAGTGGAATCTTCAGTCGGTAGTTTCCTCCATTTAATGAGATACTCTGAA